>OY757189.1:3450380-3884549 GCA_963583895.1 Melanophora roralis
ACTTTTTCCCATTTTTAACGAATGTAAGTCCGGCAATATGAAATTTAAGACATCTGCCCTGATTAAAGCCAGAAATCAAATTGAGGTTTAAAAAGTATTTTTCCCATTTTTGTATTTTGTAAGACTATAGTTCTAGAAACATTATATTGTGGTCTATTCAAAGTCAAAGAAATAAAAAACTTTCTGGATAATTATTGAGAAGAAAACAATGCATGTTTTACTATTATATATTTAGAGTAATCATTCGTTCTTTTTACTTTGTTTAAGGTAATATTTTAAACTTTGCTTACAAAGTAGCTGTTGCTTGTGCAATATAAAGAGCCAATTTTGTTAGCGTTAAAAAGTTCCTGCTGTCATAAAATCAGACATAATGCTGGTACATACTCTCAATCATGTTTGTGCAACCAGGCATGCTTAAGTGCGGGTTGCATAGTGTGAATTCGTGTCTATGGTGTTATTTCGTATCACATTCGAAGTTTCAAATATATCAAAAGATTTTCATATATTCTGGTTGCATTAACATGTTGCAAAGTGTGTACCTACTTTAAAAAAATGCAAGTGTGTGAAGATTACCAAAAGTCTATGCAAGATATGCAAATAAAAACAGTTTTTGACATATTGAACGTATAAATAACAATGAAGCAAAAAATAATCAGCTGAGCTTGTGATGCCACCTTGTATTTCAATTCACCTTGTCCGAGTTTAATTCTGTGAGAAACTAATTACAAATTTTTTTATGCGTTTTTAATTTTTTTTTTATTTTGATTAAAAAAATGTATGCAATTGGACAAATAATTAATTTGATTTCTGGTTTATTTTGTTTGATTTAAAAATCAAATAAAACTATTTATAGGATCTAATCAAATATTGACGAAAAAAGTAATTGTTTTTAACAAACATTTATCTGAAAGAGAATTGAAAACCTTTTTTCCTGTTTGGAAATTTGGTTTTAACTAAAATTGATTATAATAATTTGTTGTATATAGTTTTTGCTTTATTTTTTTAAAATAAGTTTCGTCCGTTCTTCAATGGAATTTTGAAGTATTAAATTCAATACGAAAACCAAAGTGAAGATGTAATTTTCTTATTAAACACTATCGAAATGAAACGGAAATAAATTAGAAATATGTTTTAAATATTTTTAAATGCAAATCTACTTAATATTAGTTGCTAAAAAAGCCTTATAATTTGAAATAAAATACAATTGCAAGTAAAAATAAATTTTCTTGGAATTTATGTTTGAGTTTCCTTACATACAATTGTCTTTTGCGTCATTGGGCTTGACCGCACAATTCTTCCGGCCAGACCACAATCCACAAAAACCAATTCTTTTGTATAATTTACTGCATTGTTGCACAATATTTTCTTTAATACAAATACAAAGTCAAGTAGCTAACTCCTTTTCCAAACCACTTGATAAACCTCTTGACTTCTGTGCCTGCAAATTGTAATTTTTCTTTTCTTCTTTATTTGTTTGGGAGTTTATTATTAAGGTTTTGTTTAATTGGAAAAGTTTTCTAACTTAGAATATAAGAAATATTTTCTATATTTCTAACTTTTTTTATATCTTTTTAATAAATGTTATTATAAAATAGTTTTGTTATAAACTCTACAGGCTGTAGATCTTTAGAAATTTAGATGCGTAGAGAGAAAAGGAAAAGTACTTCTTTGGCGCCATTGGTTACGCTTGAGTTATTTATTTTCGAAACGAATTTATTTTGAATGTAACAAAGTATAAAGTTTTAAAAAAAACTTTTCGGTTGTTACCTACAAAACTTCTTGCTTAATAGATAAAATGCAAACAATTAAATAGAATTTGTTGGCAACTTGGCGTAAAGAAAAATATTGAGTTGTAAAACTTTTTGTTAATGTTGCTCATACGCAGTGTTGGGTGGGATAAAATTAGATTTCAGTTCTAGTGAGGCTTAGACATAATTTTCAAGTATATTTGTTGTTGAGTAGGCTTAACTGTAATAAAGGTACATAGTTTAAAAAAATATAATAAAGTGTAAATGCTTGTTTATATACAGATATTCAACTTAGTTTCTATTATTAAAACTATCTTAGGAGAATATGCTTAAAAAATTATTTAACTTTTAGTTTTGCGATAGTTCATATGGTTATGAAATTAATATTTTTTCCACTACAGTGCGGTACAATAAGCAAAATGAGATATTGCCAAAACAGAGAGTATATTTTAGAGGATATTATAAAGGATAAGTGGTCTCACAACCTCAATATACTTTTTACTTGACTTAGGAATTAAGCCATTAGAAAACCTCAAAACTTGGATGAGACACCCATCAGCGGCAAATTTTAAAATTCAATTGGTTTTATGATGGAAGATATTGGTAGAAACAGGAGCCGTTGAAGGAAAGGATACAGCTCACTTGGGTCCGATTAATTCGGTCCCTTCGTGTTACCTGGAAAGGCAGATAGATTAAGTTGAGACGGAAGGAAAAAATAAATTTAAAGAAGGGTAAGAAAGAAAGGACAGAAGAATGAAACAGACTTACCAGGGTCTCTGGTGGGAATCGAACCCCCTAGACTGGTAGACTCGTGCACTTACCACTGATCTACCGGGGCACCCGATGGAAGATATACTGCTCTTCCTTTTATTCACCACAATAGGGAAGCTTGGATAACATTAGTCTGATACGAAGGAACCACGAAAAGTACCTTATAAAAAATAGAAGGAAATAATTTAAAATAAACGTGTGTTGTAGGAGGAATTATAAAGAGTTCCGCTACTTAACTAGGGACTGCAAAGACTATATGGTTTCAAGGCTACGCTTTATTGGTTTATTGAATATGGGTTTCACGTGAACCACAGGATCTATAGAGCCTTAAAAATGGGTTAGAGACAAATGAAGGTGATTGTTAGTGTTGGGTAGTTTAAAGAGCATAGGAGAGTCCTGAAAACTTCCCAATGATTGGCACCTCTTTAACGTTAAAGTTCTACCAGTCTAATTTACCACTAAAATTGGATGGTACTTTCAAAACAAAAAACGTTTAGGTGTCCAAATGTGCGGAAAATATTCAGGGTTTATAGCATACCCTAGTTAAGGTGCACCTAGTTATACTGTCCTCAAAAAAAGGAACTACAATAAGTGTCTATATATTGTGGCTAGATTTAGGCCCATGAAAATGAGGTTTAGCTTTAGATTGAAAAAAAGGTTTAAAATCATGTAAATATATTGCCCCTGAGAGCGATGAAATTTTTCCTATTTTCTGAAGAAATGATTTAAAACTCTTTGTGATGGGTTATTGTTGGTCAAAAGTCGATGCTCAGAAAGCAGGATGACTGCCCACTACATATTGTAGTTAGTCACTGCAGCTAAGACAGACGTGTACTGTATATTGATTTTTCTAGGACACTAGTTCTTTCACGACCCAAAAAAGGAGTTCAAGTTCAAGTTCTTTTTATTAAACAAAAAATACAAACCGGGTTAATTTCTCTTGCCTAATAACATCAAAGGATTAAATAGTCCAGGTATTCGTGGAAAAAAGCAAAAAAAATTTACACACTTAAGCTGGTATTTATTAATATAAATTGTGCATTTTTTAACGGCAATTGCCTTGTCTGACATACAAGTTTCTTTGTCCCTTTTTTGAATATTAAATTCAAAAAGATCATTGTGACATTAGAAATCATCTAAAAAGCTTAATAATACTCTTACGGGGTTTTCAATATATTTTATCAATGCCGAATGAATAGTTTAAAAATCTTTATAACATGGTTTTTAATACTGATTTGTAATTGTTAGAAATAATTTTTTGTACAAAAATTGCAATTGTTTAAACACTTGCGACCTTCAAACAGAAACTTTAATTTGAAAATTAAAAGTTGTTAAGCAAAATAGTGACTTTTTCCTAAAATAGATCCCAGACTATAAATTAAGCATTTTGTATGGAGGTTATATTTTCCAAATAATTTATGCATTTGAATCCATCTTTTTTTTTTATTGACTTTTGTTTCGTTTGCTTATTAACAGGCAAGTTTAATAGTTGTTGCCGGATATATGTTTTTACGGATGGTTTTGGTAGTTTTTTTTTGTTTTGATTTTAAAAGGCAACAGCAGTTGCAGATAATGTAATTGTTGCAGCAGAAATTCGTTTATATTTGTCGTGTATGCATAAAGTAGCTTGTTGCTGTGGTGTAAAGTGTTTCCGCTTTAAACGCATTGTTTATTCTGTAGGAAAATTTATTATGTGCTTACAAGCTCCAATGGCAAAAAATAAAAAAAAAATAACAGAGAAAGAAGGTAGAGAAAAACCCGCGGAATGCGTTTATGCCTAAATACAAACATTTTGAGGCAAAGTGCACGTGGTGCATTTACGACATCATTGCATGCCACAAACGGAGCTTAACACCAGAAAACCCCACCGAAAAAAATAAAAACAAAACTACAAAATAAACGGAAATGCTTCAAATAAACTAACACAAACACATACGTTTTATATCCGCATGTAAACACATACATATAGACATATACATATGAATAAATGCATTTGACACTTGGCATCAAAATCATATAAAAAATTTCAAATGAACACATTCATGCGCTCTCATTTGTATATTTGCACGTGAATAAAAAAAATCCAACAACACAGGGTGTGTGTTTCTATAGACATGAAAAACTAACATTTATTGAAAGTGTTAAAATGTAACAATATGTTACACAACCAGAAACGTTTACAAAATTCATAAGCTTTGATGTAAATACATTTGTGTGTATATGTGTGTGTGTGCTTTTTTTTTTTGGAAAACTAATGACAACACATTTAATTTTACGCACCACATATCTTTACAATTTTATAATCAAGTAATTAGTCATGTTAATGGAATGATGGCAAAATTACAAAACTCAATTAAATTAATTAAAATTTGATTTTTTATAATTATTTGGTAACAGCTTACTTACAAATAAATGTTTGTAAGCAAAATGTGTTTAAGTTTGTCAGAGTAAGTTTGGGTTTGTTGCATAATTGACTTGAAAACTTTTTTAATATTTAAATTAGTACGATCCCCAGGTTACTGAAATATTTAAAAAAAGATTACCTTATTTGGTAAAAATTTGTGATCTTAATCAGTTTTTTTTTCTGTTTTATACCATTTGTGTTTGTGACAGAATGGTGTCTTATCAATGAAGGATTAAATTATAAAAGGGGTTTTTATAATTTTTTTTGCCGAAAATAAGGATTGCCATTATACGAGGGTTGCATTTTATATTTCGGGATTAGAGAAGAAAAACAAATTTTAATGATCGATGATCTTTTTATTGTTTTTAAAATATTCCTCATGAAGATCTATACACTTTTGCATGCATTCGAACCAATGGTCGAAGACTCTTTCCCCACTCTGATTGAGCGGTCTCCAAAACATGAATTCGGAATACAGCAACCGCTTCTTCAGGTGTCAAAAAACGTTGACCTCAAAGTTTGTTTTTTACGTACGGAAATAAAAAGTAGTCGTTCGGTGCCAAGTCAGGACTATACGGCGGATGACTCATCAAATCGATGTTTTGGGTGATTTAAAATGCAGTTGTTTGAGCCGATGTGTGAGAGCTCGCAATGTCGTGGTGAAGAGTGATCCATCTTCGGCGGTTGGTTTTCTTGGAAAACAACTGGCAAACAAATGGTTGTGTACCACTCAAAATTGACTGTTCTGCGTTCTTCTATCGTATCACGCTGCAACATGTCCAGTTTTTCCGAAAAAACTTGCTATCATTTGCTTAAAAGTGCTTCGTGCGCGAAAAACTTTCGTTGGATTTCGAAGCACCGCGATCGTATTTTCGGTGCATTTCTTTCGACCAATCGACAACAGCCTTTTTTTGAGCGATTGACAAATTGTGTGGGATCCATCGCGAAAAATTTTTTTTGACAGTCGAATGTTTATGTCCCACAAATGCCTAAAGTTGTCTCAATCTCACGATATGTCACATGACGATCTCTCAATATCAGTTCACGCACAGCATCAATGGTTTTCGGAGCAACAACTGATTCTGGATGACCTCCACGAAATTCGTCTTGGAATGAACTACGACCACGATAGAACTCACCATACCATCGATAAACACTGGTCCTTGATGGAGCTTCATTGCCAAAAACATAATTGAGTTCATCCATGCACTGTTGCTGAGTTAACCTACATACGTCGAAAGTTGTAAAAAATAATTGCATAAAAATGCACACGATTTAATTCCATTTTTGGGTCGAGTTGAATCTTTTAGGTTAATGTAAACAAGACAAATAGCGCTTGTATCTCAAAAGGTTCTAAGTACATATAACCTAGAAAATGTCAAAGTTTACGTTAGAGCTGTCAGTTGACAGATTGCAGCACCAGTATTGCTAAATCTTGAAACATAAAAGGCAACCCTCGTAGTTTTTTTGTTATATCTTCGGCATTAACTGTAAGAACTGTAAGTGCGATATATCAGTTGGAGTTACAAAGATAAAATCGTACACACATCATTCTGTAAGATTCGTCCCCTATATCAGGCCAAAAATCATTTATGTTTAAAATGCGTCTCTATAAAGATATCAAAATACTCCCTTGCAAAAGTTTAAATATTTTTTGTGGGCTTTATTTTTCTGATCCCTTTAAGAGGATGTCGGAAGGTAATAACTATTTAAAGATCCGATTGGAAATGCCGAAGATATAAACAATGTATTGTGATTATTATTCTGTCTAATAATATCCTTGTTTGCATTTATTTACTTCTTTTAAATACACCGAAGATAATAAAACACAGTTTAATTGCCCAGTGCTTTTTACAACTCTAGGCAGTATTTTGAAGCTTTTCAATATTGATGTACAACCAACATATAAGCCGTTTTTTGGAAGTGGCATAGGTAACTGTTTAAAAAAAATCGAGGTAATGGCAACACTAAATATAATTAAACGTTATCTTTTCATATCTATAAATTGCTCATATTAAAAAAGGGACTTACGCCACTTTCAGAAGAAGCTGATCATATATTGACTTATATTTGCAAGAAAACACACATATAAATAAAAATATTAAAAATAACAATAGAATTGCAAGTCAGTAATGCGAAGTCGAGACTAGTGTTTTTTCAGTTTCTAAGAAAAAATTTTAACTATTGACTTGCTTTTTTGCTAATCAAAAATGTATTTAATGCAGTTAAGTAATTCAAAAATGCAAAAACTATTCAATGCGAAATGTTAGGGTTTATTTCTTTGTCCAACAATAATCTTTTATATAATTTTTCCTGTGTGCACACGTACATACATATATACGCACATGGAAAGTGAAGATTTCAGCACACACACACACTGACACTTTCCAAAAAAAAACCTGATTGCGTTCATTCATGTATGTTTCATATCAATTGCATTTGATATTGAATCCCATAATCATTTGTACTTGTTTACACTTGTATTGTTGTATACAAACGTGCACAGATATATATTTATTTATTTTAGGAATTTGTAAGTGTGTTTATACTTAGTTTACGTAAACAAAACTATATCAATGAAATACAATTGAAAGTAAAACTATTCATGTATGACGGCGATGATGATTGTGTGGCTAAACAACTTAATTAAACACAATGAAAGTGATGACAATAAATAAACTATTAACTCACATTGTTACAATTTAAATTTATTAAAAGTAAAATTAACTGAAATTGTGTTGACACAGATAATCAAAATGCTATTATATTCATATACTTTCTAAGCCAACAACTGGTTTATTAAATTTTAAATTAGGCGTTAATAATAAATCCTTAAACAACGACAAGATGCTGCTGTATTCACAAAAAAATCTACGTGACAAAAGGAGGTAAGTTAGCTTAAGCTTGATTTGAATTAGGTACGACTCTTTTGTCTTAAAAATTAGAAAACATCACGGCAAGACTTTGCTTAATTTTACTTTATTTTTCAGGGAAAATTTCTTTCTGCTCTTGTAAAGGAAACGGTCAAAAGGAATATTTTATTTAACTTCTTGAATTGTTTAAAGAAACTAAAAGGGTGTTTTTCTTAATTAAAACATGAGAAAAAAAAACAAATAACTTTATAAATTGCATCGAAATTAGAAAACAGATTATTTTAAATACACCCCCCCCCCCCTCTTGGCACAAAAATGTGATAATTATCAGACACCTCCCTGTGAATTATTGAAATAAAATATAATGAATTTTAAAATCGTTCGATCGTGTTATGCTAGTTCTACATTTTCTCCCTTTTAAATTTGAATTTAAAAAATTTACTATTTCGTGGGTCTTGACCTGGTCCGAGAAACGTATTTTTCTTCTTGTTCGCTTACAGACGTGTGCAGCAGGGGATAAAACTGTCTGAAGGCATTTCTAAAATACTAATATAAGTTGAATAACTTCTCCAAAGAAATGTTAAATTAGACGAATTGACAAATGTCCATTACTTCCTGCGATATTTATGCCTTTTAGATCCTTCAATGCTTGTAAAGATAAAAAAGAACATTGTAAAGCCTCAAATTTCTAATTTGATTAGACGTAGGTGAAGGCTTCTTGCAAATTTGTGGGTTTCCGTGACCATCCCAATTTAACTTGCCAGATAAAATAGTGCAGAGACTGCTTGACCCTATACCCCAAATAAAACAATGTAGCTCGAGGCAGATATTTTTTCGTTGCCTATACTAATGTCCGCCTACCCCAGAGGGTCGGAGTCCTGTTCCAGAAATAACCGAGTTAAGTCATTAAGTTTCAAAAGCGTTTGTACCTAACTTAAAACAACCATCAGACCTTCCAAATTTCAAGTCTCTAACTTTAGCCGTTTGGGTTATAAGAAGGTGAATTTGTAAATCACTTTAGTAACATTTTCGTAAATATCTGTAGATAAAGTCACTTTCGTAAAGTAAGAGATTTGTAAATAAAGAAATATTTTAATCGAATGTTATGACGTACAAGTAGCATAGAAATTCTCTGTACCTTAACAATCATAAACCAAAAACCTTTGCCACATTATCCCCAATTAATACGATTTTCATCTTTTATTTAATTTTGCATAATTATATAAAAAAATTAAAAAAAATAATGTTAAGTTTACATAATTGATAAACACTTTTCATATCAATGATTTGAATTTAAAATTGTTTTAATAATCCTTAATTAAAATAATAAAATAAAAACTACGACAATTATGTTTAAAAATAATGAAAGATTTTTTGTTTTATAAAAATGATTGAAAACAAATTGACAACAAGTAAATAATTAAAACAATTTTGCAATTGTAATATTATTAAAAGAAATACAAAGAGGATAATATAACAAATGCCCTTCAGCAGTTTTTGTGATTAAAAGGGCAGATGAGAAAAAAATAAATTTGATTTACTTAATTGGAATTCATTTTAACAGATTTATGAATTCTATGAATTATTTGCAATTAAAAATGATAAGCAACATTGTTTTTAAATAATAATATAAATCTGTAGAAAATTGCTTTCAATTTGTTATTTATTTAGATAAAAAATTAACTGTTTTTTGTAAAACAGTTATGGAGATTTAAAACGTATATGATCTTAAAAAATATGTTAATTTATGTTTTTTACTAACTAATGTCTGAACTAAACTTGTCATTATAAAAGCTGGACAGGGCTACGTACTTACGCCTGCTGTCATTCAAAAGGCGATTTTTATATTCGCTATATGGAGTGTGTAGTAAACAATTAAATTTATTTATTTTTAAAATCACTAAAAGTGCTGCCAAGTTTGTCAAACTTACATATTGCCTCTCATTATTGTCTAAAGCCTGCAGAATATGAAATGTAAAATGCTAAATGCGCGTTTAGCTTTGATATATATTTAATACCATCGTAGATCCATTTCGAATTTGTAATTGTTTTATGTTGATAAGTATTTGGTTTTTGCCCGTAAAGTAATAAAAAATTATTCTAAAAGTAGCTTATATCTTATATCTTTGTGCAACTTGTGCATCTCCAAGCATTATTTGTTTTTATGTTTTCTGTTTATTTTCGCTTAATCGTGTTAAAGTAAAACGACTGGAAATATTATCTGCGCTAAAAATTATATACTTTTAATTGCCGCAATTATATTTTGTTCGTATTTACAAAACCAGTTGTTAAATTTACACTAAATAAAACGTCAGTAAAATACTTGAAAGTTTCTTGAAAAGTTTTCCTTAGTTTACATGTGCATGCTAAATGTTTTTATTTATTTTAAATTTTAAAAATAATACTTACTTACATATACATGTACATATACAAGTAAAACATTACATGCATCAAAAAACATAGGCATACCCACACATACATATGTACCCAGTAAGCATTTGGAAGATTGTGTAATGAAAAATTATAAAACTTAGCTTTTTAAGACTAAATATTTTCAAAATGACTAATCAGTTGTGTCTAAAAAAGGCTTAAGTTATTGAATGCTGTAAGGTGATTGTTTAAAAAATTACAGTAAAATTATTTTGTGGCAGGCTTAAAGCAGGGTTTCAAAAATAGTTCTATAGAACAATAGCTTTTGCTGTTACTATGTAGATTGTATTGCTCCCGTTCGACTATTTTTTTTTTCAGAATGTAGATTTTGTACTACAATTACTTTTAAGTTAATTTGAGGTTGACATATGCAATTGTTTCTGAGAAATAGTGAATCAAAAATTTTATTAAAATTGTTTGGTGATATAGTGGTACCACTGCCCGTAGTCTTATTTGACTATTTTTTTTCCAAGATTAATATATAGCACTTGAACTTTCCAAGAGCAGGTTTAAGGTCATAAACTGTAACTATTTCCTAGATGTAGCGCATTAAAAATATTTAAAAAATTTATGAAATTTTAGAGAACTACCATTTACAAGATCCTTGTTTAGCTCTCCACCTCTAAGATTAATAGGGATATATGCATGGATTTTTCCTAAGAAAACTGGACAATCTTAGTTTTATGCATACTTCTCGATCAGCAAGTAGCCGGTATTACTAATTTTATGCAGCGATTATCCCAGGTATATTTGCAACAATTTAATGCTAATATCCGGTCTGTAGTATTTTACTTGACCCCGGAAATTTGATTTCACAGCCTAACGGACGGACGTATCTATTTCAGAATATATATACTTTATGGGGCCGCCAGTATTAAAATTACAAACGGAGTTATAAGCTGAAGGCCAAAAAAATGAAAAAAGTGGGTGCAAGCATAAACTGACCATAAAGATGCACGACATGTGATTTTTGTAGAAACTTAGACTGGTTTAAAAGAGTCGAGGGTAGGGTTTAGTTTTTTTGCCGACAAAACATTAATTTTCAATTTAAAAACGAGAGCATAAGCGATTATTCAAATTGGAAAATTGAATTAATTATGACTAGAATACGATAGAAAATGCTTACTGGGTACAGCCATATATAAATATATGTTGTGGCTTACTTACGCGTTTGAAAAGTATATTTTTGTAAAACTTTAAATACATCTGGATTCTAGTTTTTAGATTCTGTTCGATTTTTTCTCTATTTCTTTTGATGCTTTTCTCCTTCTCAAACTTTTTGTTCTTTGCGTAATTATTCTAAAATGCAATTTACAAAATTGTTACATGGAGACGTGACTTTAAAAGAACTTTTTTAATTTTTTTTCATTGTTGTTACAAAATGTTTATTTCTTCTGTGTTATATCAAATAAAAGGAAAAAAACCCTAAAAAACTAATTTTATATTACTTTCGTACAGTACGAGTCTGCCTGTGTACGAAGAAAAGTTAGATGCATATGGTCAATTCCACGTACAACGGCTCAAATTGGGGAAAAATTGTGGGTTTCTTTATTAAAAAAATTAATGACTTTACATTTAAGAGAAAACGAAAAGGATACAAATATAAATAAATTGGATCAAATTTTAATTTTATTTATATTGCAAGAACTTAAAATAATCTCATACTAAATAATCAAGTTTTATTTAAATTTTATAAAAAGGGTTTCCCTAGGCAAAAATAGCCTTTTGTAGAAATAATGAATTAAAAACGATTAAAAACATTTTAGAGTACTGTAAAGATGAAAAAATTTAACCCTTTTTTTTAAAGATTTTACATAACCCGATCTTAAAGTAAAAATTCTCTTAAATTTCAAGTCACAACGCTACACCCGTCAGAGTCCTCAAGAAATTCTTGTGACTAAAAAATATGCTTCTGCAGTTTCTACTTATCTACTGTTAATCGCCTAAAAACCCTCCTTAAAATTCATAGCCACAGGGTTACACACGTCACAATAGAATTACCCATATGCAGATAATCTACTTATGGAAGTAAACAAGCTAAGTTTATGTTAAATGTGCATGATAATGCATGCATATAGTTAACAAAAATAAACTTGTAAAAAACACAATAGAAAACTATAACAAAAACTAGAAAAGTTTATGGTTTATATTATTTTTTAAAAGAATATAAAAATATACAAATTTAGACACATTGATTATGAATCGCGATTAAAGAAATATAAAACTTTTAAAATATGTGTGAAAATTCAATTATAAGAAGAAGTGCAGAATGCAGTATCCCAGGAAATAAAAACGTTGCTATAGCTTTCTAAAAAGATATTTATTATGATTAAATTAAATTTTTCCATGCTTTGTGGATACTGATAAACTGATATACTGGCAAAATATTTTAGGGTCTCATTTGAAAATAATTTTTTCAAAATCCTTTTGTTGTTTTCAAAGTTGAAAGTAATAAAAAGACGGACAATAAATTGTTTTTGATTAAGGGAAATTAAAAATAGAACAAGTGAGTGCATATGAGTTTGTATATTTATACAAACGTCTGTATTTTATAATAAAACCCAGAGGAAGGAATATACATGTGTGTGGGATTAACAAAATTTGATAACACATTGCCTTGAGTTGCATTTTACATCTGTGTTATTCGGGATGGGCTTATGATGCTTAAATATTTTGTTGCATCTAAAACCTATTCAAAATAGTCAATGTAAATCATTTGAGGTTATATTTGACAGTTATTCAATTTAAATTGGCCAAAAAGGTCCTAATAAATCTACAATAGTTATTAAGGCCGTATTTAATAAGAGTTTAAGGCTTAATTTAGATACAACAAATATTTAATGAAAAGACATATCTGCAATTCATCGAATGCATTAAATTTCAATTAAAGTGGTAGATTAAATATTTTGTAGCATTGAGTTCGTCTTAACATTTAATTTATACATTGAGGCGCTTTTAAATAAAATGCGGGCTTAAGCCCTTAAAAATTTTTAAATTGTATTTTAATTTGCCAAACATCTCTAAGCTAAGCTAAACCTATAAAGGACATCGAATTGAAGGCAAATATTTTTCTTTTTATAATTTTTTGTTCAAATATTTGAATTGTGCTTCAAAAATTAAATATGTGTTAAATAAATTTATTTATTTTTTTCATAATTATACTTCTTTCCTATTTACATTATATTTTACTTATTTTGATAAATGTACATAAATTTTCCATTTTTTTTAAAAACAGGGTTTCTTGTATACAGGTTTAATTTTATATATATTTTTAATTACCTTTTTTTTCTGTGATTTTATTTTGATAAACATGAAACAAAATGAAATCTTTGGAATGAAAATATATTAATATTGACTCCTTTAACACTTTATTACGCAAGGATTATTTCAAATACATGCAAACATTTCTTCACACATACGCATCCAAACGTAATGAGCTTAAAATGAGGGTAGATTTTCTTTGTTTCATATTTATTTAACAATGAACTAAAGGATGTTTAAATAAATAAGCTTAAATATTAATGAATAAGGATATGAATTGCTAAATGAAAGAATGAATAGTTACTGTTCAAAATTTTTTTATGCAGCGAATCTGTGTAATCTCTGCAGTCCAGCAACTATTGAATGAAGGTTTAATATAAAATTCATTATATTTCAATGTAAATATTGAAATTGTATTAATTAAAGAAAATGTTCATGTGTTTGTGTGTAACGTTAATGCAATTAATAATTTATTAAAAATTGTTATAACAAGTATGTACTAATACAATGAGCTGCGAATATCAGTGTCAACAATGGAAGAGAACATTTGCATATTGAAATAATTTTTGTGGAACAAAAGTAGAATTAATAATACTTTTTCGTTTTAATAAATAACAGAAATCAATTAAAGATTATAGTATTTTAAGTAAAGCAATTTAAATAAACATAATAAATATTAAACTTATGTTAAAAAAAAATTTTTCAGGTCAACAAAATGATTTTTTTAGGTCAAAGTTTGCGTAGTCAATTGGGATAAACTTGGTACTGAGCATCAATGTAAAATCCATTTTTTTTGACTTGATTTATATTTCAAGGTACAGGGCATTATTTGTGAATAACTACAGGTAAGAAATCTGTTTAGAGTGTAATCCTAGTTGCTTCAACTCAAAAGGTTTTATGCATTTCTGGTATAATCAATTTTTGGCGAATAGAAGTCGACGCATTTCTCGATACGTAAAAAATTTATATTAAGATTTTAAATTTAAATATGCTTAATGGGTGCATATTCTTTCACAAACGTACACCTACAGAATTTTTGATGTATAAATGTTTTTTAAGGATCAAGAAATACATCGATATTTTTTCATCGAAATTCATTTTATTTGAAATGCGATAAATATTAATATATTTTGAATAGCAGCCGCTAGGGTTTAGATCAAAACTGATTTCTTATCTGTAATAGTTCACAAAAACTGCCCCGTTTTAAGTTTATGTGACAATCGGCCCTTCCTGTCCACTGTAAGAATTACTTCTAAAAAAAATTAATTTTTTCCAAAAATTTATTTTTCTCATAAAATTTTCTGAATATCTCTGAAAGTATAATTTTGATAAAATAAAAATAGTCAGGATCCCATATAAAAAGGATTTTGTTTTTTATAATTTTCTGTTTATTTTAATTTAATCTGAGAACTAGCTCTCAAGTAAATGCCAATAATGTGAAGTAGATCCCCATTTTTCTTTTTAACAAAAAATTTCGATATACAAAGTCAATTAAAAAAAGTGATTTATAGGCATTGACATCCAGTACCACGTGGATACAAATTGACTAAGAAAATATGGACTTTAAAAAAATCTCTTGTTTTCTTCAAATCCATTTTCATAACTTTTAGCATGTTCACGATATTAATTAAAAAAATATCCTCTTAAGCAACAAATATTTGGTTTGTTGTTTTACTGTACATGAATTTGCAATTGTATTTCTTTCTTAAACTCATACCTTTAAACGAATAACAATTAATCAATTAGTTCTTATGTATTTGAAAACTTTATGATAATAATTTTGACAGTTTTCTAATTGCAAATATTTAAAATCTAAATTGATAATTTTATTGAGTTGTCAATAAAATCATAAATAATTTAAATTGCTGATAATCTTAATTATATAAATGATATATGATATTATATTAACACGTCGTTTCAGTTGTCAAAAATGCAAATGAGTTAATCAAATTATTGAAAATATGCAAAATGATTTAAAATAAAATTAAACTGTTTATTACAGGTACATTTTTGCTTCATAAAGATGGTAAGGATATAAATTTGCCCTGGTGCTTAATACGTATAAAAGTGAAAGGCTCAATATTTACCTAAAACTGTGTCAATTAAAAAAGTTTTACAAGTTTTTGTTTAATAAAAAGTAACTAAATAAAATATATTTAATTTATTGTACCTTAAATATAGTACTTGGTAATGTTTTGGTGGTCCTAAACTAAGTTTTGGTTTTTGTTTTATTATTCGCAAATAAGTTTTTCAAACGTTTAGTTAAAATACATAACCTTCTAACATCTGCTTTTTTCTGGTACTTACCATCATCATATTATCCTTTTTTATTAACCATAATTTATATAAAAGATCTTTCCCTAATGACTCTTAAAAAACAAACCAAAAAAAATTACTTAAAATGGCTGAGAGGCACTGTTACTTGTAAGAGCTTCTTTTTATTCATATTAATACTTGAAACTAAGTACTTGTACTTATACTTTGAATAGAAGAAGATGAATAAACAAGTGATTGTTGAAAAAAATGAATTTGACATAAATAAAGCTTTAGATAAAAGAAATAAATTTAATTGTAAAAAAAAGAACATTAATAATATAAGGACTGCACCAGTATTAAATTCAATTAATTTTTATACACAAAAGGCAAATATTAAAAATAAAAAAAAAATTGTTTACTTAAGTTGTTTTTAAAAAACATTAAAGAAACACAACAATTATAATTGGGGTATTAAAATTGTTATAGTGATAATATTTTTTTTATTTCTATAATAATAATTTGTAAATAAAAAATATTTGATATTTTGTGGGGGAAAAATAAAAAGAGCTTAATATTTAGTTGATAATGATTAGAAAATGTTTTTTTATACTTATATTCTTCAATAAATTATGTAGTTTATTACAAATGTATTCAAATGGACTATTCCTTACTAATCACATCTATATCTCTATATATATATTTATAAATCGACACCGTTATTGACTGACTCATCTATCATCGTACAGCTCAAACACATAAGATTGCAAACTTAAAATTCCGACTGCGGGTAACCCTCTCGATGTATGGGTCCACTTAGATGGCATTTTGAAAATCCGGATACAAGAAAATATAGTATTTTTTCCAAAAGTACACCAACTTGTATCTGGACTTTAAAAAAAAAAAAATGTTTTCTCCTACTATTTTAAAATTTCAACCTCAAGGGGAAGCAAATATTCGAAAAAGGGGAAATTCCATATTTGTAATTTTTCGGTACTTTATGTAACTTTTAAACTAATAAAAATAAAAAGATTATTCAATCAAGTCCCAAATGTCAATGGTTTAATATGCCAAGGCTCAAAGTCTATATACAAAAATTTAACCGGGAAAACAAAAAAAAAAAAAATTAAATTTTTGTTTGCGCAAAAATTCTTAAACTTTTTAAGCACAAAATATATAAATGAAACGATAAGTCTAGTTTTTTAAATACATATGTGTAGGGAAAACAAACAATTTTAGTATATAATAATTCATAACTCTTTAATATAATTTAAAGATATTAATTTATGGTTTTACAATTATAGTTTAGAGTTATTTTTTACATTTATATATTTACCACTGATGCTGGGCAACTTGATGATCTTACTTCAGCTTTGCAACTCAACTTTCAGACGAAAAGTTCCGATTTATACTAAAAAGTTACTCGTTCGGCTGTTGTAACTTTCTAGAACAATTCGGCCAACAATGCGCTTGTCTCCTTTTCACCAATGTAATATCTTAGTCAGTCATAGCTAAGTCAGTTCGTAACCCTACTCGTCAGTATACCAGGAATGTTTAAGAATTTAAATAATGGACATTAACCCTTACGTTCCCAAACAGTCCTTTCTGTTCAATAAGAATCTCATCCCACATATGTTTGCACATTTTGAAAGAAATGTTTAAAATGTGCTTTTATAAAGAATTTAGGCATTTTCTTGCGAAAAATTTAAATTAGCGCTTTTGTTTATCACAACAAAACAGCAAAAAAAAAAACGAAATAACGAAAGAAAAACGGGCATGTTGTATCCCTTTCACTGTTACGTGTAAGTTAAAAAGGTGATGTTTACAACCAAATACACTACTACCGTTCAAAGAGTACTGATGATGAAATTGCGTAGCTGCTTTCGAAAATGCATTTTACTTGGCTAGTAGCGGTAGAAAAATCAGCTTTTTTCAAATTAAAGTTTCTTTCAACATTAACGGAAAATAATAATTTCTTCTAACAAAAAAAGAAATTATATGAACTTAAGCCAAACTAAAAAGCAAAAATTTGTATTAAAACGAAATAATTTAAGTTTTTTTCTTTGCAATCAATGTTTTATTACTTCTTTAAATTAAAATCTTAATTTCTTAAAAACTAGGACTTAGAGGGTTCTGCATAATAAACCAGCAATATGTGAATAGAAATATAATTTTTTTTAATTTAAATTGTGTTAGAAAGGTCTCGAAAAAAACAATTAAGTTTTTGGTACTTTTTTTGGAATTTTGGGACTAAAGAGTAAAAAAGAGAGTAAACATTTTTTTTAGTAATTTCTTGCAGTTTTTAAAACTTCTTGTAAAGAAATGTAAAAGAAAGAAAGTACTGGGGCCTTGGTTAAGGAAAGAATTCAATTAAGTGGACACGAAGTACTTTTTTAAACTTTTGGTACTTTTTTGCATATCTTGGGATTATGAGTCTTAGTAGTATTAATAGTCTTATATTGACCCAGGGTCAAGAAGTAAACGAATTGACAAACAGTACTTTTTTAACCAATTGATGATATTTCTTGCATTTTATGATATTATGAGTCTTGAAATATATAACACAACAAAATTAACCAAGACTGAGTTTAAGTAACAATTAAAAGGTATTATTTTGCTTTTTTTTGAAATTTTATTCTAGAAACACGAAGTAGAGAACTTCTGAACCCGTTGATCCCATACGCTAATTTCAAGGACAAAGTGTTTTTTTCACATTTTTGGTAGCTTTTCTTGCGTTATTTTTAAATTTAATTAAATTGAAGTTAATAAAATAACTTTTTTAATATTTTTGGTACATTTTACATACATACATATGTACATATGCATGCTGAAAAATGGAAAATTCGAGATTTTAAATTAAGATTGTCTAAAAATTTTTCCCAGTTTTACGAAATAAATAAAAACAGTTAATAGAATCAATATTTTTTTTTGAAAATTGCTCCTATAAACAAAATTGAAAAAAAATCCGAAAAACAATATTATAAAATTTTTTAAGAAGTTTATTTGGAAAAAACCGTTCATTATATTCAAAAGAAAAATTTATGCTTTTGGAAAAATATATTTTTTTGGTTTTTCGTTTATTTTGTTTGACATAAATTTCAGATAAACATTTTATAAGAATCTAATAAAATATTGTCTAATAGCTTATAACTTTGAGAATACAAATTTATAAAATTTTTGCTGTGAATTGATTTATAATTCAAAAAAAAAAAATTTTTTTTTGAAAAGTATGTTTTTCCGAGATAATAAAGACTTCTTTTACATTAAGTTAACCCATTTACAAATTTTTGAAAATTTTTTTTCTCATTTTTAGAAAATGTTCATTTAAGTACTTTAAGCTAATGGAAAAGCATTCCGATTTTAGTTTCTTCTGCTTCTTTTTTCCCACATCGTAAAAACTGTAAAACTGGAGATTATTTAAAATTCTTGGCAGTTATACAAAAGTAATTTTTAATTTATGTCCCTTTAAAAGTTTGCCAACTATTTACGATAAAAAATTTTTTAAAAAGAATAAAGACAAAATCAAGGAAAATATGAAAGTGTGTTTGCAAGTGTTTATGCAAAAACTAAAACTATTAATTCGAAATTGTTATTTAACTATATATTTGCTTATTTTTGTTATTGTCTACTAAATATTATTGCAAATCAAGAAAAGAGAACAAAAGAAATAAAAATCACAAACACAATTATTTAAGCATAAAATCGAATTGCTTGAATTTATCTAACGGCTGGCAATAAATGTTTAATATATTTTTATGTGTTAAAAACTCAATTACAACTCTTAAGAAATTATTTATGTATCATTTACATTAACATTTTTGTGCTTAACTTTAGAAAACCAGAAACTTAGGGACTAGTAAGAGAAAAACAAAAAAGAAAAACAAAAATTTGAATATTCTTAAATGAATAAAAATAAATAATATTTGATAAATATAGGATTTTTTGAATTAAAACTTTACTAATATTTAAAAACAAAAAGGATATTTAAATGAAGTTTGTAAAAATTAATTTAAGTCGTGATTAAAGAAACATAAGGAATATAAGAAGAAGAACATTCAATAGTTTACGTTAACTATTTCGGCGACAGAGAGTCTTACGACTTTTTATTCCTGAATTTAAAAAATTTTATTTAAAAAAACAAAGAAATTCAAAGAGCTGCAAAATTTTTGAAAAACTGTTGAATTATTAAAAAAGCTTGGTGAATTTTAAATACATTTTCTTTTGCTAAAAATTAAATATTTGAACAAAAAACAAACTAAATAATGTCCAAAGAAAAAATAATGAGGGTTCTGTAATCGCAGTTATATATTTTAAGAATAATTCCCTGAATTTATTTGATTTAAATGTTTCTTTGTTTCCTCCGACAGTTTTTAATAATATTTTTTTATGTTTAATTTATACTCTTTACCTTTTGTCATAATAATTTTATATTTAATTTCCTTTCTTGTTGAACATATTAAGCATTAAATGATTTTGCACTCCAACTCTTTCGCGGTCTTAGCATTTGGTCTTCTTCCTCTTATTTTATTTTCAGGGCTGCTTATTAGTTACATCTTTCAAAATCCAAAGTCATATATTTCGCTGACGACTTCTATTTCCGTTAGTAAATTGGTAAAAGTAATTTAATGTTTTACTTTTTGTTTAACTATTTTTGGACAGTCTTTTATTGCAACAAAAAATCTTTGCTTTTCTTGTTTTTGCAATTGCAACTGCTTGCGTTTGCAAGTATGTGGGTAAATCCTTTTAGTTTTTTTTTAGCAATAACATCTTTTCCTAATCATGTATTGTTTAACATACGAGACACGTTTTAGCTTAATGATAAACTGATGCTTGTAAACTAAGCTAAAAAGGAAAGAACCAAAAGGATATTTAATGTCATGTTAAAAAAAAAAAACAAATGCACTTGAATGTATGTAGAATAAATAGCAGTGTTATTTCAATACCTTTTTTTCTAAGTCTGCAAGAGTATTTATAAGGTTTGTATTAGCTTTAAAAAATTTTCTTTTTATGTTTTAGAAACAGTCTAAGACAAATTGTGAAATAATTAAGAAGAAACAAACATGAAATTTATAAAAATTAATTGATTTTAAAATGATATCATGAATTTTTTAAAGCATTTAAAAATCTTAAATTTACTTTACAACTGTTTCCTTTTTTTTAGTATATTCCTTCAAAATAAAAAAGCATATTAAATAATATTTTTTATTATATTTTTATTTATGTGTGTTAATGCATCTGTAATAAGAAAAGAAAATATGTGCAAACATTTTTTACAAAAAAAAAAAAAAAAAACAGTGGGAAATAAAATGATTGCTTCAAAAGAAAAGTAGAATAAAACATAAGTAAGACTTAAAATGAATGCAAATAAAAATAGATCCCTTGTTACTAGATTTTAGTTATACTTTTGAACTTTTGTGATAAAAAACCGTAAAAGATTTTCAGTGATTCTAAGTACAGTAAATACTGCAATACTTTTCACCCTGTTGTGCTTAGACTTGCTTTTAAATTTATATACGTTTATGACACAAAAAAATATATGAATGGTTTTTAGAGGTAAAATTTTCTCCATCAAATTTACATACACGCTATCTCATGCCAATTTCGCTGCAATAAATATTTTGAACAAAAATTGGAAAAAGTAAAGCACATTTGCCCTTAAACACATTCTTAAAGTTCAAATACTTTCTCTTTTTTTATTTATTTTTTGTTTAGAATTGTATTGCATTTGTAATCAATATTTAAAAAAACAGTTTTCCTGCTTTATTAAGACTGCATTTTTAAAAATTTTTTCTGCAATTCTAATATGATGGAAAAGGTAAAGTCTAATATGGAAATATATGAAATTTCTATATTTAAGTTAAATTTTTATATACGTACATACACTTATGTGTTTGTTGGTATTTTTGTAACGTAAAACTACATTTAGCACTTTAGTTTGTTCAATGCCCAACGTCATTTTGTTTAGAGTTTAATTTTTAAGTCTTAATTTTTAAAGCCATCGGGTATGCGATGGTTGTGTTGTCTGGCGGCTGCTCTATGGGTTTAACTCTTAAGCCTCTTTTACTCTTCGTTCTGAAAGCACACACAAAAAATTATCTAAGAAAACTTTACTTAAATCAACCCATAGTGGTGTCAAAAGTACGGTGAGTACGGTTTTTCTTAAATCAAGTACGAAATTTCTTACTCCAAGTAAAATTTTTCAAGTACGAATTTCTTACTTTTATCCACAATTAAGCCAAGAAAGGATTGATTTAAGTAAGCCAAAAACAGATTGATTTACCCCAGAAACGGGATTAATTCGAAAATGAAATGTCATTTTTTTGACTTATGGAGCTTTATTAAAGAAAAAGAATTTTGTAGTTTATTTTTATTTTATAATTAATTTATAATTTAAAAATTTAATTTTTTGTATTTACCAAAGCTGAGATTCGAACCAGGGATTTCTGTGTTGCAGCACAAGCGCGTTACCTCTAGGCCACCGAGACACTTTGTTTTCAAATGTAAAATAATATATTAAAACAACAAGCTTTTTTTTGCTTGATTTGTTAAAGCAATCCGAATAGGCTTGATTTAAGAAAATGTAAGTGAGGATCGTACTTAAAAAGATTTTGGATAAATTCAAGAATAAAATTCTTGATTTTAGAAAGCGAGTGTTCTTTCTGTGCAAGAGCAAACTGTAACCTGTCCAGAACTAATGCGATTTAAAATTTACTAATAGCGTAATTGTTGCTTATTTTTTGATTAAAAGCGCAAATACGCCTTGTTTCCAAAGCACTTGTATCGCTTGCGTATCACATATATATATAATGAGTTCTACATGTGTTTGTATGAAAAATCAATGCTTGTGTTTAGAATTTATATGCATTTTTTTGTTCATATTTATCTTTAGACCAACGCACAGTATGAGTTAATTGCCAAATGCCAATTTAGCCTTCTTATCGCAAAATATATGTGCCAGCATACACATATCACTTGCGTAGTCAAGATCTTTCATAGTTCCTTGATCACGTATAGTTTCTTGACATTATATATTTTATAGTTGCACCGTTGTTTATTCCTTCTTGAATTCAATAAATTTAAGATATACGGGTGACCTTTACTGTTCCCTCTAAGTGTTCCGCAAGTATTCTTAAATTATTTGTAATTTCTTCAAAAACAGTTCCTTGGCAATCCCGAACTTTTTTTGTTGGATGCTTGCAAGTAATAAATTGTTATGGGGTGCAATTAAAAAAGATGCAAGGACATGTTATCTGAGTCTGAAGACTAGTTATTTTTGTAATATTTAATGTTTTTGCATGTTTGGAATAGATATGGGTAGCCTAATCACATCTGATAAATCGAGTGAAAAGGGGCGTGGAAATTGTAGTGGAATAAACTTTCTCCGAAATTTAATCGTTGTTGCCAAGAGTAGTTTTTAAGGGTTTTTTAGTTAACATTATGTATTTTATCAATTTCTTGGCAACATCTCTAGCGAAATTTGTTTTGGTTGCCATTTCTGTTTTGTTAATTATGCAGTTGGTTTAAATCCATTTAATAGACGCTAGCCTTAATCGTCCGTTTGATATAATAATGAATTTGTTAAGACCTTTTTTATCCTCCAGTCTTGATTTTCATACTTTTGAATACAAGTTTCGAAGTTGCATTCAAAATCGACTTCTTGGGGCATAACTTTGTATCCTACCAATGTTCTGCTGCTTCAGTAGAAATTTTTGTGAGCTTAAATTCTTTTGAAAAGTATTAAAGTTTTAAGTTGGTTTCTCCAATAGGACACTTAATATTTAATATCAAATGAATTTAAAAAAAATCGGGAAAAATTTTGTTTCACAAATAGAACAAAAAATTCCCGATTAAAAGTTTGGAAAGATATTTTAGCGAAGAAACATTTATTTAAAAAAAAATTTTAAAATCGTTTAAATATTGCGAACCAGCCAAACTAAATGGGGGTATCGGCAATTCAACAACAAAGAAAATATTTAAATAATAACCCTTTTTCAAAATAAATTTAATTTCTCGTCCCATAAATTATTTCTTTTATTGATGATATAAAACAATATTTATTTAAATATGTGATATTTAAAAAACTGAATTGTTGTTGCTTAAAATAATAAAAATATTTTATTACATCCAAATTTAACTAAAAATTTTTTGTTTACAATTTGCTTAAAAAAAATTTATAAAATTTATGATAAAAAATAATGATTAAATGTTAAAAAAAACTCTGCCGGAAAAGCAAACAGCTGATTATGTACTTATATATTTGCACAGTAAAAAAAAACAAAGAAAGTTCTACATAAAATGCAGATTGTTGTACTCATTATAGTAATTAATTACAAAATCTTTTAAATATTTTTCCATTTTTTAAAGCTTTTCCATATAATTAAGAGCCTTTTTCAAAACTTATACATATATAGTGTTTTCCAACTCCTTTCATTAATTTCACTCGTTTAACTTATGGAACTTTGTGTTTGTTTTGTGCATGTAACAGCCACTCAAGTAGTACATATGCACTTATCTAAAGTTACTTTAAGTAATGAGTAGCAAAAAATGAAAACAAATTAATGGGAAAGTAAATATGTAATGTGAAGTGTTTTAAGTGTATTTGAAATCAATAATAATAATAAAATTTAAAAATTAAAAAAAAGTAATACTTTAAGTCTCATCTGAACCAATGCATTTCTAGAAAGTGAATCGAGAAAAATTTTTTTAATTAAAGATCTAAAACGTTTAAGATATTTCTTTAAGTTAGTGCTAAAAAATTTTTATAGAATATGCCTTCTATGCTAAAGTTCTACAATCGCAAGTTTAAGGCACAATGGATGAGGTTTAACATTATATGCATTTTAGCACTATTTTAGACACAACCACTTTGTTCGATTTTCATGAAAATTGCCCTTTACTTAACGACATTTCAAACTTTTTTTTTAATTATTTAAAAATTACCCTCTCTATAGCAATCAGTTGTTGTGAATGTTAACTGTGTTGTATGAGTAATATTTATTCAACTAAAAATTACTTATACGCTCATAGGCATAAAAGCACAAGGTATACTTAAAGAATTTCTATATGAAATTAATAGAAGAAATTTTATATTTGCTACATGAGTGATAATGAAATTTTTAGTGTTGCGAGGCTTAGAACATAAGAATCAATTTTTCTTTAATTGTTCGCCATATACAGTCAAAAAAGTTCTGAGAGAAGAAAATAATCTCGTTTCTTTTCATACAAACGTTTTTTTAATGTGGCGAAATTTTTCTTTAGCAATTAGACCAGCAAGGAGGGCACAAAACCCTGTAGATTTTAAAATTTAAAAAAGGCATAACATAATTATATTGAACTGAATCGACGACATCATTTTTTTTGTTTCGAGATGGAGTTTTAATTTTTTTTTTTAAAATATATTACAGAATAAATAAAAAAAATGATCATCAAAACTATAACATCTCGTATTTGAGCGCACACATATATACAAACACACCTGTTTTATATTCAAGCGAAAGTTTTATAAAATTTGTGTAACAATTTTAAAGACTCAGGGGAAAGGGTTCGTATTTTCATCAAAGCAAGTGCGTATTTTAGAATGTAAAAATAGAAACAGAAGTGTGCAAGGGTGTGTAGAGTAAATACCTGTAACAGCAAGTGAAATGAAACTTGTTGTTCCTTTTTTGTTTTCTCTATGGTAAATAATACTCTTAAAGGCACGTGTACTATTTCCATGAAGAAAAGTTGCTAAATAAATAGTACAATTTTGAGTTTATTATTGCTACCGGTGCTATATTTCCTGCATTGGTTTTGGATTTTTTTTTACTTTTGTTATATTAAAATAGCAAAATATCAAATTTTGTTTGAAATTTTGATTTATTTTCTATTGAAAACAAATACGTACATTGCTATTCCCACAACAATAACCTAAAAAAAATAAATATTCGTTCTTTTTGCAAGAGCAACAACAGTTAACTCAGGTATCAGCTACACGTGTATGGGGACTTAAGTGTATTTTATGGAAATAGACATAAAATGACTTACAAACAATCCATGTCAAGCTGGTGACAAAACAAGGAAAAGTTGTCTTTCTTGCAAATTTAAAAAAGCTCATTCCATTCAAAAAAAACTTATGAAATTAAATATCGTTTGAGTCTTTTAAGTGTTCGTTTAAAAAAAAAACTTTCCTTTTATTTTTTTCTAGGAAATATATTTTTTTTTAATTGTGCTATTATCTCTTGAAGCAAAATATTTTTTTCTATTATTGTTAATTTTTTTGATAAATTTTCTGTATCATTATAACTTTAAAATTTTTATAGAAGTTTAAATATATTAACATCTTTTGATGTATTCATTAACACATATTTCCATGTTAATTTCTGTGTTTGTTTCTAATAATGAATATTAGATTGTTCTTTTTTACTAAAAGCATTCATAATTGAATTTTCTCCTGCCACAATTAATATGATGACATAAAATTTTTTTTTTCTAGAACAATTTTTGGTTTTTGTGTGTTTGATGTACGTGTGTTTTTGTTTAGGTTAGTGTGAATTGTACGTTTTAATGTTTTTACCATTATAGATATTGACTTGTTTAATAATTATCAACGCACAGATTCACACACACTTTTGACTCGTGTTAACATTTTTAAGGCAACTCTACAAATATGAATTCTCCAACGCTTTTAATTATAATTTAATTTTAAGATTTTTTGTTTAGGTTAAAAGCATGATTTGATTAGAGATTGATTATTTAAAATATTATTAGTATTTAAATTGTTTAGCGCATTTTAACCTAAAGAAGTTGTAATAAAATCTGCTCTTTTCAAAGAAAAAAATTTGTAATATATTAAGCAATTTGGCAAAGGTTTTCAGCAACAGACTAAAACTATTAGTAACGATGATTTAGTTTTATGTCTATAAATTTTCATTAAGCAACTTGCAGTTCTAAGCGGACAAATTTTTAAAATTGTAAATTTCAACTGGAACAATGTTACGTTTGAGGGTTAAACTTATTAAATGCACTAAAATATATTAACAAAAATGTAATGAAAAAGCATATCTTGAAAACCCCGCTTTTATTCAGTACAAATATTGCGTTTAAATTTCGAAAACAGTCTTTTTGAGATTGTCCTTTAATGTTAGAGCATTCAGAGTTTAATGTATATAATGAATAGTTCGGAAGTCCTATTATTCACACCTTCTTTGAGTGAACATTGCCAATTAGTGATGCCAATTGAGTTATAAAGTAATCTGGAAATTTTAAAACTCAGATTCAGTCATATGGCCTGAACTTCGGTACAAACACCCCGAAGATACTGACGATTTGTTACGTAAAGCCTCCGTGCCCTAAATTTTTCACTTAAAATACCCATTGGCAGTTCTTATATGGCCAATTAATGGGCTAACAAATACCAACGAGCTCATTGGAAATTTTTAATGGCCAGATGTAACGTAATTCCCAAGACCCTGCACATGCTGTCAACGAAGATTTTAGTAATGTTTCCAACATAGAGTTGTGTGTCCTCAAAACTATTAGAACTTTCTACTTGTTTACATAAATAGTAAACTCACTTTCCTTTGGAGTATGGTGCACTACGAGTTCGATTGCCACCAAAAAAATTGTTTCTATTTAAATTGTAATACATTTTTAAAATTATTTTTTATGTTTAGTGATACATGTTCTATCATAATTAAATGGCCTAATTTTTTCAACTCCCATTTCCTATTCTTTAAACAATGTTCTTCTTTAGTTTTCCAGCCCTGGTGTAAACAGAAATGTGACAAAAGCTTTTACATTTCTTCTCTTACATTTTGCTTTCTCTTTTTTGTGGTAATGAATTTTCAGGCTTTGTACTAAAAAAAGCTTTTTTTAACTACTTTGCAAAACGTTCTTTATTAAAGTATTTATGTGCGTGAGAATTTATAAGGATTTTTTCTTTCATGGGAGATATTTCTATTATATATGTAGCCTACGTCAAGGTTTTAAGCCTTAAAATATATTGGGGACAAAGTCTTGATTATATATAGTTATATAAAAAAGCTTCCGTTAGTTTTTTTATTTGTAAACAAAAAGGATAATAAAGGATCTACTTTTTTTGAATATCTCACCTAAAAACAAAAAGGTAATAAAAATATTCCCTGAAAAATTTAAGTGCAGTCAATATAATAAACAATATTATAACTTTTACAAAGTTTTTACGTAAGATTTAATTTTTATATTAATTTTAATGAATGAAAATTACCTAAAACTTATAAAACTATATAAAAGCGTTAATACAAAAAAGTTTCAACATATCATCCCCTATTATGAATTTAAGTTTGTGGAAATACTAAATTATGTGCAAATTTTAACTTAAAATAACTTTTTCCTTTTTATTTTCTTTCGTTTTTTTTTTGATAAACCAAACGAAGAAATCTTAACAAAAATTTATTTAAAATGCCAATGGCAGCTTGCAGAAAATTGAGTGTCAATATACAACCATAAACGATAAACAAGTTACGATTATCTGCATTGCTGAAGGGCATAAAACAAACTCTTATGCTTCCTTTTTATTAATATAATATAAAGTATTAATAAAATATTAAAAAAAAAAGTTGAAAAAAGGATAACAATTTTTATAAAGTTTTTTTATTGTTGTTATTATTGCGCTCCTTTAAAAAAAACTTTCTTGCAAAAAAGTTGTTTTTATAGTTATTTTCTTGTTAAGTTTTTTTTATCGTAAAGATACACAATATATTTACAAAGAACCTTAAGGGGCTTTTAAATAATTTTAGTTTTTTATTAAGTTTGTAAAGAAAACTTGTGAGTTTCTTTTTACCAAATTTATATATTTTTTAACTTTCCTCTCCACATCTTTACTTTTATTTTTTCTATTTTGAATCAAAACATTTTTACAATTTTGCAGAAGCAATAAAAATATATTATAACTAAAGTAATAATATATAAAAAAACTATAAACGTGATTAATTGATAATACTCTTAAGTTAAAAATTTTATCGTGTAATACCTTTTGAAATAATTTAATAATTTCAACAAATTTTAGGCGTATAAGGCAAGTTTAGATTTCGATTTAAAATTTAAAAAAGCGCCCATACACTCTCATGTCATGACTTGGAGGGCTTTTGAGCGTAATGTACTTCCCCTCAAAGGAAACAAAAACTTTGAGAAAAGGGAAAAAAGACAGAAAAACAGTACTGGTGTGAAATCCCAATCCCAATCGACCATCTTTTTTATTCACACATAATCTTTAATCATCCTCAGTTCCACGATTCGTATTGTGTCCAATGATGATACCAATCGTAGTTATTTTATCCAACCTCCCTATGTCTATAAGCAACCTAGTATTTCATAAATTAAGCTGCGTTCACCCACTGAAGGTTCGACAAGTAAAGCAGCCATGTCCTGATATTTTCATAGATTTACCTATTTTAGTCTTAAAGGTTTTTTTCTTATATGTTAACCTAAAAGCCAAACTCTTTCATGTGAGCAAGGCCAAATATTTTACTAAAGATTTTCTGCAATTCCTAATGTGATGGATGTCTTAAGTTTCCGGCTATTACTAAGGTTTTAAAAACCAACTTTTCACAAAATTATTTTGTAGTTAATACTAAAAAATTTTCCAAACCCTCACTAACCCAGACTAATGTTCTTGCTGCATATGCCATCACCTAGTACTTAATATGTTAAAATAGTCCTGCGGGTAATGGGTGTCAATTGGTCGGTGAACTTGTCCTGTTACAGGTACAAAACATGAATTGGACAAAAGTTGTTGGTCGAGATTGTGTAAAAAGGCACGCATTAAATAACTGGTTAAAAGATGTTAAAGAGGTAAGGGGGAAAAAAAAGAATTACTGGTCCCTACATATAAACATACATTTGTTTATATATACATACATATACGCGTAAATACAAATAAAGTAGTTTCAACAGGACCTTAAACATTTAATACAAAATTTGCTTATATAGGATTGGCCTGTAACCCGTTCTGAGGTGTAAGTTTTGAAACAATTGCCCCCTCCATCGCAATGTAAAATTGACAGATTCTTTTCATATAAAGTGCAAGAACTAGAACCAGCCCCTACCCTAAAGAACCATTCACGTCAATAGTCTTGGACTAGTCCACTTTCACGAAGGGAGGTTTCAGTAGGGTTGCAAACTCCATCTCTTTCTTATGGGCATCTTAAAGGCATCTCTAGATATATTTCTGTTTCTTGACAGTTTGACAAAAGACTACCACAAGTTATTTAGTTTAACATTTTTTATACTTTTCGGTAGAAAATACTGAGTTAATTTTGCCTGAGCTTTAGCCCAACAAAGTTAAAACCCACAACGCCAAATGCAGTGGCTTTCCGACCGTTAAAGGGAGTTTTTCTTACTAGATCAACCACGCCGTCTGAATATGTAACGATCTTTCCGTTGACCGTTAAAAGCCACAATATTCACAAAAGGCTAAACTCCCCTACAATCCTTCTTTTTAAGCCTTAAAATTTATAATCTTTCTCTCAAGCGCCGAGGGCAAAGAACTTTTGCCTCCTAGGCCCCTAAACGTATTGCCTGTAACCTCTGTTTTAACATTGTTAAAGACTACTTCTTCTATGATTTTAAATGTCCCCAGCGTATATCCTTATTAAGTAAAATAACATAAAAAATTCACTCTAAAATTTTAGACGAGAGCACAAGAAAGCATTGATAGAATATTTACTTAAAATTAATTTACTCTTTAAGTTGTTTAAATTAAAATTTTTATTATTCATATGAAAAACTATTTTATATGTGGCCTTAAAAAGTTGAGAGAAGGGATTGTTTTACACTAAAAATATACTGCGATCTGTCTTGCTAAATAACAAAGCCTCGTGTCTTTGTTTTCGATTAAGTTTTATCAAGAAACATAAAAGCAACCATTTAAAATCAATTTTAAAATTTCTCACCCCCTTTTAATGATAATTAAAGTTTTTAGTTAAATAAACACGTTTTTAAATAAAATTTTAATTATCTGACATTTACTTTTAATTTGCATCTCACAATATATATACGTGAGTGTTTTATTAAATTTAATATATTCCCTTAGATAAAAATTTATTATCATGTTTGACATTGTATTTTCCCCACTAATTTTACCACTTCAGGCTTAGAATATGGGTCCATGGTAGCACATTGATTCATTTAGAAAACGAACTAGTTGGCCCATACCAAATTATGAGAGTAATACGTTTAGTGCATACTTAAATATTGTAGTTATTTTCTTAGTTTAGGCAGCTTTCAAAACGCACACACCCATGCATATGTATGTATGTATGTGTTTTCGTATGGTTTTGGTATTATTGGGGGGATAAAGCATCCACAAATAGCGCTGTTAACTTTTTGGCATTTAAATTATTCTATTGAGGATGTATGATTTTAAGCAGTGTTTTGTTGTTAGCTTTTGCTAAGACATTCTCATTATTATTATTATCATCAATATTGTTAAGGAATTTTCAGGATGAATATATTGTTATTGTGGTTGGCAGAATGTCTTAGGAATTTTTCATTTTACCTATTTTATTAATTCCTTTTGTGGATTTTTTTTTTAGTAAATTGTTCTCATGTGAATGTATTTATAAAATATTGTGGCTTATTTGTATGTATGTGCAAGTAATTTGGGGGAAAAAATATTTGAATATATAATTTTGTTATGCGGCCAACTTTATTAGTTAATATGCCACTCACACGATATACATTAATAAAATCAAAAGTACGTTTTTGTTTCTGGGGTTTATTACTAATATTTATTTGGAATTTTTTTTAATATCGAAATAGTTTGTGCAAGTACAAAAGCAAAGTCCTAGTTTTTGAGGCGAATTTTTGAAATATTTTTGAGAATAATTTTGACTTTTAAACAGCTCTGCGACTCTTGACAAAAAACACGTAAAATTAAATAAAATTTCAGGTTAATTTTTGTTTCAATAATGTTTAGTTTATTTTTTTTTTATTTAATATACCCAACTCATGGGCTAACGTGGTTCTTGGTTGTTGGTTTTTGGTTCTTGTTATACTCTTCACATAAGTGATAAGGGTATATATAAGTTTATCATTCCGTTTGTGGGTTCTTTAATACCCATCTGTGACCCCACAAAGTTTTTATTTTACAGGAAAGTCAACTTTTTAAAGTCCTCGATGTCGCTTAGACCCGTTTGGGGCTTTAAATTATCCGAAATATTTGCGAAAAAATCGCTATTGAAACATAGCAAAATCACCCAACAACTGAAAGAGATATAAGCCAGTAACCACGAATAACTCCGTTTATTTTTTGTTGAATTTGCACATAAAAACCTCAAGAACTGCCCCGGAGTTGCCCCTACATGGATGCAAGGAAAGGCCGACTCCCACCCAATAATTTTTCTTTACTAACATTTTTGTGAAACATACTTCCCCATCTTCTGAGCGGGTATCCATACAAAGCTTACAAAAATTATGTTAAAGCGCCCATAGCTTCCCGAGAGAAGACCTGAGAGAAATAAAGATTATGACTGACCCCTATTATTTTTCCCTCCTTAAAATACTCCTAGAATTTACTTACCCCTTAAATTCGTCGAAAAAGGGGGCTTCCATATAAGAAACTGTAATAAGTCACCCCTACAGCTTGCAAACATTTTTCTATAACATACTTACCCCCAATCTTCACCCCCTAACAAGGTTGCCATACAAAATTTGAAAAAATTAGGGTAAAAACCTCTACAAGTCGTAAAAGCTAGATTTTATATTTAATTTTAAATTTTTTAATAGAAAAAATTTTTTTTTAATGTACCAAATACCAAAGAAGTGTAATTATTTGCTATTTTTGTTAAAAAATAAACGAATTTGTGAGTGATAATTTTGGTTTTGTTTTCTTTGCAGATATAAATACTCACCCACAAAGTTATTTTTTTTTTACAAAAACAGGCAGTATTTCTAATATTTTTTAACTTTCCTTAAATATTAATCTTTTATATAAAGGAGAATAAAAAACGTTTTATAAAATAAATTAAAATCCATCTTGTATTATTCTTAGGTTAAGTTAGATGGGACAAGCAGTCATTAAGAAAGGGCGCAGATCACTTGGGTCTGCTAATTTGGCCCCTTTTTGTAACCTGGAGAAGCATGTAGAAAGAACGGAGATAGAAAAAAAAGCTAGAAAAGGATTAGAAAGAAAGCACAGTAAGATAAAGCAGAATTTCCAGGGCATCTGGTGGGAATCGAACCCACAGCCCCCAGACTAAACGCTTGCCCACTTACTTATTGATGAACCGAAGTGCCTGGTTATTTACTTAAAAAGAGAAACATTTTTAAATTTTATATTTTAAAAAAGTAAAACATTTAGGAAAGCTGCATCCAGTTAACGATTTAATATTCTACGAAAAAGATAATTTTATTTAATTAAAATATGCAACTTGTACTTTAATCACAAAAATACGTGGGCACCTAGTCGGACGGACTGATGTTAATCAACTGAGGAAGGAGTTTTGAGGCGATCGTAACAGATATGTGGTCTGTGAAAAATAATAAAACTCTAAAGCCAATTTTAAGCCATAATTGTTAAATATGTTTTCTGGACTTTTTTGTAACCTTTAACATTTTTCCATTACTTTTAGGCAATTTTATTTTTAAATTTTCCAGTATATGGGTTTCATATATTTTTAGCAAATATTTTTTTTGATTGATGTATGACTTTTTTAAGCACGTTTGACATTTAGAAAAAAATATGTATAAATTTGTTTGAATGAAAATGTATGTATGTGTGTATAAATGTATTAAAAGGTACTGTATGTACAAGGGATAGAAGCAAATAATAAACTGACTTAAAACTATTCAATACATGTGGACATTTTTACATATCGCCAACCGAAAGCATTAGTGGTATTATGATTTTTTTAAAGGATTTTATAAATATATTTCAAATATCTTGATTTTAACTTAAAGATAATTAACTATTTTTTGTTGCAGTAAATCTACAATAAAAAACTTTTAATCCTTTTAACTGTCGCAAGCGATAAATGAACTTCATATATTTGCAAAAAATATTTTACAATAAAATAAAAAAATTTTGCTGTGATGAAGATGAGTGAAACAAAATGTATTTTTACTTAATTTTTGTATATTTCTGCTTGCAGGAGCATAAAAAATTGTGGAAACTTAAAACAAAAAATATCAAATACGGTAGTAAGTAATTAACTAGGAAGGAAGTAAGGTTTTATATCAAAACTCTTTTATACTTTCATTCCAATAAATTATATACTTTCATTTTTCTACATTAACAAAGAGCTTGGTTTATATTTATTTTGGCTTAATTTAGGAAACATATGTAACGTTTTGGTAATTTACCGTAAAGGGTACCTTTGATTCTGCTAATAATCCGCAATTATTTAGTAATTCTATACAAAAATATAGTGTCTGATGGCAGATTAATATTTCCAAGCTTAAATAAAAAACATAAAAATTGACACAAAGTCTTTTTAAGAGCATTTCAAAGAGTATGTTATCCAGATGTCTTTCGTTTAGATAAACTTACAGATAAAAAACGGAGCCTTGTATTCTGCACTACACGCTGCAGTAAACTAGGTTCTCGACGAATATTTTTCTTAAAAGCCACAATATATTGGGGATTAGTCCTTATAAACTCTTTCTTTTAGGTAGCTCCATAAAAAAAATCCATGGGAATTAGATCGGGAGACCTCGATGGCCATGAAATGTTGCTGAAGCAAATGATCAGTTCTTGGGAAAATTTTTCCAAAGAAAATTGATCGAAGCTCTGGCTGTAGGTGCAGTCGCACCTTGTTGAAATCACGTGTTTGAAGAGCACAATTGATGAGCTCGCAAGCTTGGCAAAAAGAACACTGTAATCATGCGTCGATAACTTTCACTGTTGACATTCGTCGCCTGGCTTCAAAGATTTTAAAAAAGAAATGGTCCAATTATCTCATGCATGGATAAGACCCACCAAATAGTTACCCTGAAGGAATGCAATGATTTTTTAGTCGAAAGTTGTGGGTTTTGGGAGACCAGTAATGGCAGTTTAGGTTGTTGACGTGGCCGTTTAAGTGAAAATGAGCCTCAGTGCTCCAAACATGGAATTTGTAGTGCGAAAACGCTCCAAAATCGTTTCACAAAAATGTTTGCGTTAATCGAAGACATTTCCACAATTTGAATTTTAAAAGGATGGAATTTCAGATCCTGTTTTAAAATATCATGAATAATTGATTTTGGCAGTCCCAGGGATACTGCTATTTTCCGTATTGAAAGTCGGTGATTTTCACGTAAACTGCCTAATTTTAGTTCAATATTTTCATGAATTCTTAAGGATTGATTGGGCCCTAGTCGTGGGACATTCAAAGCGCGAAATCTCTGCACCCACAAGCGAATTAAATATACACTCGATCCATTACGTAGTCGCCGAACACCTAACTTTGAACAAAATTGTTGAAGTGCAATTACGTCAGAATCATAAGTTTTAAAAAATGTTTTCACAGCGAACGCGTGATGCTCATGCGACATCGTGACAACCAAATACGCACAATCGATAATTTCAACGGCGCCTCCTTCGCTCTGCACATGATACCCTGTATGACTTAAAAAAAGTTAATTCCTTTCTTAATAAAAAAATTTATTTAGAATGAAAACTTCTGTTATTTCTTATATAAAAGATTATCGTACTTAATCACTAATTTTTTTTTGTATATTTTAGCTTACAAATTTTGCCAAAGACTTGTTTGCCCTTTTGAAATATTTAGGAGCAAAAATTTTATTTAAATTTAAAATTTTGAAGCTTTCTGATACGAAACAGATTTGGCAAACGTAAAGATGGGATAAATGCGTTATAAAACGGAAAAGAGTCCGCTTGGTGTAATCTTTTTTCTATTGTTCTTGGTAAGAAGTCATAAAAATGTCTACAAGTTCTATCAAAAATAAAATATCAAACTGAAGGCTTTGCTTTTGTACACAATTACTCTACAATTGCTAGTAGCGACTATAATGCTAACCCAGAACAAATTCCAGACACCGGTAGTGAATATCTTTACAGTTAATGTAGGTAGAACTTAGTCGATGATATCAAGACATAAGACGACTAGGAGACTTAGACGAACAGTAAACATTAAAAACTACAGTTTTAAAATCTTATCTACCTAAATATCACCAAAAATAAACAAATAACATCAATTTTGATATATAAAAGAAGAACAAGACATTGATACTCTCCGTTCTTTTTTTGTTGCATGATTCTGAAACATGGAAACTCAATCATATATTTTGCACAAAATTTCATACTCACAGACGCTATTTTATTTATTTATTAATGTATAAATGTATGTACAAATTTTTAACAGGTATTGGCAATTTATATTATTAAAATTATTTGGTAGGGTTCAACTGACTTTGACTTTTCACTTATCGTAAAAAAATGTTTATACATTTTGTTTCTAATAACCCATGTTATCGGTTATATCGTAAAAAATAAAATCTTCCCATTCAATTACTTTTAGCGAGTTTAATTTTTAAATTTTTAATAAACTTTCACTCTTCTTTTTTATTTATTTTTGTTTTTGCTTCTCCCCAATAGAAATTTTTTTAAAAAATATTTTTTTGTAAAATTGCAAAAAAAAAAACACTTCATTACTTATAAATTACTATTGTTGGCTAAAAAAATTATTTTTTTATATAAAAACCATAAAGGGGGCCTAGTTTTTCTCCCAAGAGTATAATAATTTTCATTTAACTTTGATTATATTTTTTAAGGCTTAAATTTCTTTTCAATTTAAACATAATTTACGCTTCTAAAGTATTGTTGGAGTTTCCCTTTTCTCCCATATTTTTCCACTTATTTTATGGTTATATGGTTGTTGTTGTTGCTATATACTTCGATGTATTTGATTTTAAAGTCCTTGTTGTTATATTTTTAGCCAACATCAATTTGATACACCTCAAACCATTTAATAAAAAAAGTTGAGTGCTTGAGGCAAAATTTTGTTTTTTTATTTCGCATTTGAATATCGTGTTGATTATCAAAAAAGAAAATGTTGGCATGAATTAATGAGAGACCAATAAGGATGGTCTGCTTTAGTTTGCAATTTCTTGGCAAAAAAAAAAGTAAATAAAAATTTATAAGAATAATAAAAAGAAACTGCGAAAATAATAAAAATTCAAATAGATATTAGAAAAACTGAACGCATGGCTGATTGTTTGGTTGATTTGCTTTTCATTAATGTTAAGGCTGAATAAACACCAAATCAATTGTGTTTTGTTTAAGCTACATTGAACCTTAATTATAAATTTTTTAAGTTTATTTCGACAAAGTACATATTGTAAAATTTTTTGCAATTAACTAAAATCAGGTTTGTATCAAATAGCAAGGAAAATCAAGCCTGGCGATAAAAACTTAATATTAAAAAAATTAAATAATGAAAGATGAGTCCTAAGATTGATATTAAATAAAAAACTTTTTTATGCTCACATTAACTCAAAAAGCAAGAGAGCAAGTAAATTAAAATGTAATTTAAGCAAAAATGCTAAACAAAGACATATTTGTTTTAAAATTTTCTGTTAAAAAATCAATTTCTATGATGGAAAACACAATACTCAGACGGAAAACCTATAGGTATTTTAATTAAATAAATATATAATTGATGAATATAACTTTATTGATTAAATAAAGAGAACTTAAGTTCCGCTGAATAAACTCTTAAGCTTGTGATCGGCTTGTTAAGCGCTGCCTGTAATGGGGAAAAATGTTACAGAAAGAGCTCAATTTATTAAATGCCTTTCCAGCATGCTCTATTATCATTTTTTCCTCCACTACTCGCCAAATTTGTATCGAAAATTTTTTCAGATTAACAAAAACATTTAATTATTTCATTTTATGACACAACAAGAAACATATGTTTACATCTGTCTCCAATATCCCACAAAAAACAAACAAACAAACAAACTTGAAGTTGCCAACATTGTTTAACTGATTAATTCTTTTCAAGTTGTTAAGTTTCTTTAACACATCTGCTACCCTAATCGCATTCAAATAGTCTGTCTTTTATCTGTCAATTATAAATACTTTCTTGTTGTTTTTGCTCAAGAGCTGTTTGTGGGCGCTGCTGCTTAAACCACTTTGATTCTTGATTTGTAAACAAAACTAAAAGTTATCAGTCATGTTGATCATCTTATCTTCCCTTTAAGTTTTGTAAAACACTTTTGTCTTTCTTCTTATCATTTGCTCGTTTCTTGGTGTTTGTATTAAGGATTTATTTGTTGTTGTTTTTTTTATTTGTGTTAATAGTTAGAGTTGTTTGATATTTGCCTTTTTCGATTTCTTGTTGTTATCACCATTTGATTTTAATTCACAATCGTACCCTTTGTCGATAACAAACATATGCTTGTGGTTTCCCCTTTGGGTCTTAAAATTATTTATCTTTTATTTGTTTTGTTTATTTAAAGTATTTTTGTTCATTTGTTTGTCTTAATACAAACGAAAAGAGATCTGAAAGAAATTTGTCGTTAGGGAAAGTCACTAATTTGGAAAATACTTTTGAAAAGGTTTTATTTAAAAAATAGGGCTCTAAAGTGATTTGCAAACTATGTTATTTGTAAGCAAAAGTTTGTTTAAGGGTTTTTTTAGTTTATATTCCAGTTCAGATTATTTAGATTTCTTCAGGAAACCTTAATAACTATTGATATATGAATTTTAGAAGGCATGATGTGAAAAAAGTTTATGGTGGAAAAATATTTCTACATGTTTGTTGTTTTTTAATTTAAGTTAAATAAAATTTAAATAAAAAAACGCTACTTAGAAGTATTTTGGTGGCATTGTTGGGAAGATCCTTAATAATAACATAATTGATTTAGTAGAATTTAAATTCGGGGCAGTGACTTAAAAATCATGTTTGAGATTTAGCAAAAATGAGAATCTTCCCAAGTAGCTCAAACTGATTTTAAGTTAAAGAGGACAGACCGAGTTGTAGTTTCAATTCCCATTTTGAAATTTTACTACACAACCAAAATAGTTTTAAGTAAAAGCAACGTTGTTTTTGAAACTTACAATATTTTAGTTTAATAGATTCAAATAAAGATTGTGCATGAATATTTATTTTTGCAGATATTTTAATATTGAATCTTTTCTTATGTGATCTAACAATTATTATTCAAATCTTAACTTAGTATAATTAATATTGGTCCAGCCAGTGTCAGACTGAAATTTGAGTTTCCAAAATAGGTTTAATTAATTTAAATGATTTTATCTAGGCGCAATAGTATCCCTTGTTTTCAGACGAGTGTGTTTACTATGTTGCAAGATGTTTCTAGCAAACGGATTAAAATGTGTTTCCAGTTTATTTAAACACTTATCCACATAATTTAGAATTTCGCATTTAACTAGTGGATTTTTTTGGATGTTTTTGTTTTTAATATACTAAGGAGCACCAGCTATTGACCTTAAGATCTTGTTTTGATGCCGTTGAATTTTCTCTATGTTGGAGGCGGAAGCAGTGCTCCATAATTGTTTACAGTAACACCAAATTGGTTTTAAAATATATTTGTAGAGCAGAAGTTTATAGTTCAGACATTAGCCAATGGATTTGGGCAGTTTTTAGTTTAATTTGTGCCCACTTTGCATCTACGTGGGACTTCCACGTGAGGTGAAAGCTAAAATATTAATAATGCGGAAGGCGGCATCATCAGAAAATGTCGACTTGTGTGTAAAACTAACGGTTGGCATATCTGCTGTAAAAAGCAAATACAGAATTGGAGCTAATATACCCCTCCATTGGCTTATAACAACTTAACTGATTTTCCTCTTTGAATTGTCGACAAATTATGCTCTTCTTTAGTAGGTAAAAAATATTTGCTAGAAGGTTCAGCTTTAGCTTGTTTGTATATTTTGTGCAAAATTATTATACCTTTCACATAGTGATAAGGGTATATATCAGGGGCCAAATCGTCGCATTCGATTCGAATCGAAATTTCACTCGATCGATCGAGTTGTCAATGCTTTAAGTATAGGAATTCTAATAAGAATTTTAAAATTTCGATTCGAATCGAATGCAACAATTTGGCCCCAGTTTGTCATTCCGTTTGTAATTTCATTATTATTTATTTGCGACCCCATAAAGTATATATATTCTGGATCCTTATAGATAGGGAAGCCGATTAAGCGTTGTCCATCTGTCCGTCTGTCCGTGTTATGGTTTAAATCAACTTTCTGAAGCCCCCAGATATCACATAGATCCGTAAGTGGTATCAAACTGTCAGAGATAGTCGCGAGAAAATCGGTATTGAAATTCCTCAAAATCGCCCGATATATAACCGAGATATAAGCAAAAAACCAAGACTACCTCCTTTTTTTCAGTCTACAACAACAACAAAGAACATAGTTATGTATGTAATAATAAAAAAAACAACAACAAAAAGACAACAAAAAAGAAAAAAAAACAGAATCAGTCATGTTGATATTATTGAACCACACCAAAAACGAGAATTTTATTAGTATTCAAACATATAACAGGGTTGCCATACAAAGCTTAATTTAAACATTTTTAAAATCGCTCATACGGCTTTCAGGGTTCTCCTACAAAGGTAAAGTGTAAGACCGACCCAAATTATTTTTTCCATCCAAACATTTTTGTGGAACATACTTACTCTCTATCTCCTGCCCCTGACATGGTTGCCATACAAAATTTACAAAAATAAGGTAAAAACCGCCACAACTTCCCCGGAGTCGCCCCTAGAGGAAAAAAATGTATCACAGACCCCCATTAGTTTTTCCACCCAAACGTATTTCTAGAGTATATTTACCCCCTATCTCCACGCCCTAAGGGGGTTGCCATACAAAATTTACAAAAATGATGTAAAAATGCCCACAACTTCTTCAGAACTTATCCTTAGAGCAATAAAGTGTTCGACCGACCCCTACTACTTTCTTCTCCCAAACATATTCCTAGAACATTCTTACCCTCTTTCTCCACACCATAAGGGGGTTGCCATACAAAATTTACAAAAATGATATGAAAATGCCCTCAACTTCTTCAGAGTTGGCCTTAGAGCAATAAAGTGTACGACCGACCTCTATTAGTTTCTTTTCCCAAACATATTCCTAGAACATTCTTACCCCCTATCTCCACGCCCTAAGGGGGTTGCCATACAAAATTTGTAAAAATTGGGATAAAAACCCCTACAACTTCCCCGTCACCCGTGGAGCGTTAAAAAATGACACCGAACCCTATTTAAAAATTAGAAATATATAATAAGTAAAGAAATGGATAAAAATAAAAAAAATTTGGGGTTTCTAAAGGTCAATGTGAAGGGTATAAAGGATTCGGCACAACCGAATATAGCTCTCTTACTTGTTTTTTAAATAGATTTGTATAACTAATGTATTTAGTTGCTAAAATTTAAAGCTACGATAAAGTCTCTTAAAGGAAATTTATTTTAAAAAAGAGCTCTTTAAGCATTATTTACTAAAAAATATAGAAATATTGTCTAATCTCTTTTCCTTTTTTTCTGCAATCAAAAATTTTTAAAGAAGTTGCTTACCAAATAGTTCCGCTAGTGAAGAGTAGACCATTTGCCTTAATCCTTTATTAGTTTTAAGTTTATCATAAGATTATTTCTAATCAAATCCTATTAATACAGCTTCGTGTTAAGTTATTTCTTAATTGAATTTTTGTGTTTTGTGTAAAATACAATGTATTCAAAGAATAACTTTATTATATAAATTGACTTCAGGATCTTAATCACTACTCTTGTAATGTCTAAATGGATTTAGTAGATTAAAGAACTTTATAAATTCTTTTGGTATTTGTTAGTGTTTTTCCTTAAAGTAATTTATATATTTATTTAATCACCTGTATATTTGTATAAATTTACCTGAATTTATTTAACACACATTATTATAATTATAATTGAAATATCTGCAAATATATAGAGACATAAAATACACTCACACCTAACTAAAACACATTATTAATGCCCTTAATACTATATTTTGTATTCAGTCTAATATCCATTTAAAAACACATGTTTAAGGATACAACGACTTAAGGAAATCCTTTTATGTGCATATCAAATCCTTTGTAAGCCACAATAAGTCCTTAATAAGAATAATAAAGGAAATAAAATCGATTTTGAGATATTTAAGAAAATCTAAATATTATAAAATTAAATTAAAATTATTTACACTAAATTTAAATGCTGTTCAGTACTTCAAATTATATGCAATATTTGCATGTTAAATTTAAAGAGGTTTATTAGAACAATTTTATTTGAATAAAATACAGGTTTTCTAATGTTCATGGCAATAATCCTTAAATTATAGTTAAGAAGATATTGCATACCAGGAAAAAAAATGAATTGTAAATACAATTAATTTTGTAGCGTATCCAATTAAAATTTTATTTAAAAGTTAACCTTCATTGATTTTTATATATATATCAATACGAAATTTATATTGTTGAATTAAAGCTGTTATGCTATTGCCAAATTAGTTTTAGAAATATTTTGAATGCTACATTAATTTTTTTTCTGTTTTTTTTTTTTCTTTAGAACTGTTTTGTATCAAGAAACTTGTTATTAAAACCTAAACGTGTTTTTAACAAATATGTTATTATATTAACAACAGAATGTTTTAATAAAAAATATTTAATGATTAAAAAGAGTCGTTTACAAAAGCACAATAAAATATAAATTTATGTTTCAAAGTCTTAATTTTAATACTTAAATATGTTTTAGCGAACTTAAAGTTAGTTAATAAATAAATCATAATTTTATAAATAAATAAATAATAATTTGTACGGATTTGGCTACAATAAAAATTTCATTTTAACACTCTTTTTTTGTAAACAACTATAATATCCCTACGGGGAAGTGGACTGGTCCAAAACTATTGAAGTGAATGGTTCCCTAAGGTAGGGACTGGTTCTAGTTATTGAGTTGTCATTGGAGGGGGTAATTGGTTCAAAACTAAGACCTCAGTACGGGTTACAGGCCAATCCTATATAAGCAAAGTTTGCATTAATTGTTTAAGATCCTGTTAAACCTACTTTGTTCGTTTTAACGCGTGTGTGTGTACAAATAAAAACAGATGTATGATTATGTGAAGGTACCAGTATTTCTATTTTTTCCCCTTACCTTTTTAACACCTTTTAACCAGTTACTTGATATGTGCCTTTTTAACCGATCACGACCAATAACTTTTGTCCAATTCAAGTTTTGTACCTGTAACAGGGCGAGCACGCCGACCCATTTCCCGCAGGGATGTTACATTATTATTTAAGTTTTTAAACTAATTTTTTTATTTTAAATACATATTAAACTTGAAAATGGAAAAAAAATGTTTTACAATAATTATTTTGTAAAATTTCCTTTTATATTTTATCAGGCTAATTGGTTCAAATTTTATTGTGATAAGATTTTTGTTGAAGAAATAATTTGAAAAAGTTTAGTTTCCCGACACTAGCCGAGTGGAATGCATTTTCAGAGCCCGCTACAACTCCTCATCAGCACTCTTTGTTCGGTACTGAGCATTGGTAGTAAATATCTTCTATTTAACCCAAGTGTTAATTGAAATTTGAATACGGAAATACTAATTTGTATTTTACACATACTCTCATTAACAATTGTTAGTTCTTGGGTTAGAACGAAATTTACGGCCTGCCATTTTTTACATCATGGCAACACCTTTTCTTTTATTTATTCTTCATCTCATCACTTTATGTTTTGCCTTATTCATCTCTATTTAGATGAGTATGAAAGCAGCATGCTTTTGCGTGCATTAGTTTTGTCTCGCTTTTTTGTTATATTTTTTTTTTTTTTTAATTATTTTGACTATAAATAAAAAGGGCATAACATACCCATGGCCCAGTGATAACAATTAAAAAATTCTACATTAAATATGTACACCTTTCAGTACCAATCTGATAGATGGTTAAAGGGCTGCATACACTTTAGTGTTAGTATAAGAATGGAAAAAAAGAAAAAGCGTTAGCTTAATGACTTTAAAATGTAAAACAAAAACCTTTGTGCTTACTGACCACATTACATAAGGCAATAGGTTAAATGGCTGTTGTTTACAGCCAAATAACTAAGAACCATACAAAAAGTGCTGAAGATGAAAATCGTAGCTGATTTCCAAAATGAAATCTACTCGACTAGTATCGTTAAAAATGTGCCTTTTTAATAAAAAAGTTTTCTTTTTTCACTAACGTTAAAGTGAAAAAAATAATTATTCCTATATTTGCAAAAACAAAAATTTGTAGGGATTGAACTTGAGTCTAAAGTAATAATCACAAAAATATTTAATATTTGACTTTTTTAGAGTTTTAAATAAAAACATTTATTAAATTTTTTTAAAATAAAATAAATTGTTGTTTCACACTTTAGCCTGAATTTTAATCAAAAGCTCAATCAACAACGTTTCAAATTTTATTTATTTAAAAAATCATTTAAAATCAAAATGCGTATATAGTTAATACGAGTAAAAAAATTAGTCTACTTTTTTAAAATTGAATAAAAAATATGTACTTAAAATCAGCCTTATTCGGCATTTTGAATTTAACAGTTCTCAATATCCCTTATAATGCATCTATCGTTCGGTAAAACCTTGTGCACTACATATGGGCTTTTAAATTTAGTGAGTAATTTTTTGTTACAACCAACAGTTGTATCTATGCTTCTAATGACTACAAAACCCTCTTTTCCAAATGTATTAGGAACCATATTCTTCGCTCTAGCACGACTTTCATTATACTCCTGTGAAATTCTAATACTTGCGTCCGCTTTTTCACGAATGTTATTCAAAGTGTAATTTACATCAAATAAGTTTTTTACTAATTTAAGGTTTTGTTTAAATGAAGGTTACTTTTAACCGCCCTTGAACGACCGTCGCATGTGCACATATTCTTTTTCGAAATTTTTAATATTAACTTTCATATTGGCCTTAATGTGCAGGTTCAATGTCGTTTCAATATAGACACTTTAAAAATACAAACATTTTTGTTGTAAGGCTGGATAAAATAACACATACATGTGTGCACACCATTACAAACACACAGATATAATTATCTTTTGAATTTAAGGAACAACATTTTGTTCACAAAAGTCAAATGTATTAAGTGCCTGACAAATATAAAATCATTTTAAACGAAGAACATGTCTGGTCATAAAAACAAAACTGCAAATGTTATAAAAGTTTAACAAAATAAATAAAATAAGTGCTGAAAATTTTAAGTTCCTGTTCCTGATCTTTTTAATTGAATGCAATTACTATATAATAAAAGTATTTTTTATTATTATTATGACATGGACTACCGACCAAAATTTAAATAATGTTAAATAAATTTCTCAGAATAGCTACTTATCTAATAGTTGTCTTTAATAACTTCTTAGCATACACTGGCAGGTAGAGAGTAGAAAGAAAATTCTTCAAAATTACACTCCAAAATACCTCAAAGTAAATGAATATTTTTTTTATATTAATAGTTTCTTCTAATATAATTTGTAATAGAAAAAACTATCAGAAACATTTTTGTTGTCAAACATTTGGCGCAATCTTGTTGGGTTTCTATCATATACGGCATCTTACGAAACATCATGCGCGTCTCGAATTTTTTTTTATACAGAAAAAAACACAATAAGAAATCAAAAATTTTTTTCTTGAATTTTTTCAAAATCGTACTTGAAACTTTTAATTGCGACCCGTACTTAGGTTTTTTTAAATAAAGTCTATTCTGATTACTTAAAAAATCAAGAAGAAAATAAGCTGCTGTTTTTGAATATAAGTGTTTTCACATTTATAAACAAAGTGTCTCGATAGCTTAGATGGTGGTGCACTGGTGTTGCGGTACGGAGAGTCCCAGATTAAAATCCCAGGTTAGTATAGAAAAAAAATTTTTATTTAAAATATTAAATATGTATAAAATAAAATTTAAATGTAAAACTTTTTTTAAATAAAACTCCGTTAGGAAAAAAAATAACTTTTAATTATTTCCGTTTACGCTTATATCAATGTTTTGAAACTTGCATTAAGCACACTTCAGAATTAAAATCTATCTTGTTTTGGCTTAAATGTGGCTGAAGGTAGGAAATTCGTACTACTATAATTGCATGTGGCTTTAGAAAATTTTTACTTGGCTTAAGAAAATTCGTTATCATTGTATTTTCGACACCTCTATGGCTTGACTTAAGTATTAATTGGCTTATTTTTTGTGTGGGCAGATCTTAAATATAATTTAAGAATGATTTCTAGAAATACGAAGAACTTTTTACCAGTTGCCAAATATAGCACAATTTTCAAGCATTTTATTTAAAAAAGTTTTTGAAAACGAATTGCTAAATCATATTAAATTTTTCTGTTAAAAAAACAATGTTTTTCTTTATAGATAAAATCCTTTGTCTCTTGGCCCATTAAAATCATTTTTTTTCAATTTAATGGCAAAAATTGATTACAAAATAATGAAATTGAACAAATCTCGTTACTTTATAAAACATAACTAACATGAAAAATGAAACCAAATAATATCTTAAAAAAATATAAAATAATTTATAAGAAATAATAAAATAAAACTAAACAACGTTACTTACACTATGAGATCAATAGCTTCCAAGTAATGCAATTAAAAGATAAATAGAAAATATAAAAATATAAAAAAATGAAAATTTTATTCCATTATCAGACGCTATACAAAAAAAAAAAACTAAATAAAAAAGATTAAGGGACAAAAGCTAAAAAACAAAGTGAAAATATATATGAAAAAGCCATTAACCGAAACCAGCAGCAACTGTAGTAATTACATTGCCTTTTGTTGTTTTTGTAGTCCCTTCTTTCCTTAACAAAAAGTAGAAAAATAAACGATTTATAAATATGATTTGTCATCCAATAATCTTTTTCTTAAATTAAAGATGCCATAAAACTGATTGAAAATAATTGGAAATTGGCAAACCTAATACAAGATTAACAATAAAAAAAATTGAATTGTTAAAAAGAATTATATTACATAAAACAAACAACTACATTTAAGCTCATGATTCCCTTTACACTAACATTTGAAAGAAAAGAAGCTAAAACAGAAAATAAAAAAATTAAACAAAAAAATTGTCAAAGTTTCCCCAGAGGTATTTACACTTAGACGTACGTGTTTCGATGCTGAAACCAACACATATACACATGTGATTACATACATATGGATACTTTTGCTCACGTAGATAACTTATTTTGCCCTAGTAGGCATTTAATAAAAATTAAATAAAAGAAGATAAAAAAGTAAGAAACTGCCATAATTCCAAAATAAATAAAAGAAAGATTAAGTAAATAAAGTGAGGGTGAGTGTATTTGTGCAAAACATTAGTAAATGTGGGCGTTTGTCCCATATACTTAATACTTTTGTGTAAATGTCAATAAAACCAGTTAACCACAGATGACTCTAACTTTAAGTGAAAACATTCAATGCCTTAGACTGTAGGGAAGTAACCTTTGCCTAAGACATACTAATTTAATATTAAACTACTTTTTAAAGTGCAAAAAAAACTCACACACATGTACACGAAAAAGCTAACACATGTTTATTTTCATCCATTTATTCGTTGAGAAGAGAGGTTTTTGTTGCTTAAAACTTCAACAGTAATTGTGCAAAATTGCAGATATTACTTTCACATGTGTCTATTAGGACGCATATAATGTAATAGTTGAAATTATGTAAGACAACGCAAATGATCATCTGCAGCTCTTAACAAACGCATGCATGAAGCAGGTATTTAGAAAGGCCCTTTATATTTAAGTCCAATTCACTACACACAAAAAATTATCTAAGAAAACTTTACTTAAATCAAGCCATAGCGGTGGCAAAAGTACGATGAGTACGGTTTTTCTTAAATCAAGTACGAAATTTCTTACTCCAAGTAAAATTTTTCAAGTACAAATTTCGTACTTTTTGCCACAACTAAGCCAAAAAAGGATTGATTTAAGTTCGGAACCGTACTTGATGTAAGCGTGAAAAAGATTGATTTAAGCCGTAGACTGGATTGATTCGAAAATGAAATGTCATTTTTTTGACTTATGGAGCTTTATTAAAGAAGAAGAATTTTATATATTATTTTTATTTTATAGATACTTAAAATTTATAATTTAAAGTTTCATTTTTTGTACTTACCGAAGCTGAGATACGAACCAGGGATTTCTGCACTGCTCCACAAGCGCGTTACCTCTCGGTCACCGAGACACTTTGTTTTCAAATGTAAAAAAAATATATTAAAACAACAAACTGTTTTCTGCTTGATTTGTTTAGGCAATTCGAATAGCCTTGATTTAAAAAAATGTAAGTAAGGATCGTACTTAAAAATTTCAAGAAAGATTTTGGATAAATTCCAGAATAAAATTCTTGATTTTAGAAAGCAATTTTTCTTTCTGTGTACTTATTTAGAAAAGTGTATAAACTTTTGGTTTTTGTTCTCCCTTTAAAACATACAGTTTCAAGCCATCGTTTCCAGTTTTGATGACTTCTTTGAAAGCGTTTATTATGCATTAAATCCAAAGTAATAAATAATTAAACTTTGAGATCAAACACTTAAACTTACCCCTAAATTTAAGAAAAGGCGTGAAAAGTATTAATTTAAAAAGAACTTGGATACAGAAGTTTTAATAATTAACAGTTTTGAATCAAATCTTTTTTTATATTTAATAACTACAATGTATAAAATTTTTACAAATTATAAAACTTGTTAGAAATGAAGTAATCAAAACTAGCAATTGCAGTGATTGAGTAAAAATACAATGACATTACTATGTAATTTTTTGTAAATAAGAGTCTCGACTTGGAAATAATAAGATCCTGAAGGTTCTCTGTCTTCTCAAACTTAGTTGGTTTAATTTTTTTTTGATTGGCGAAAGTTGTGATAATAGCTTCATGGCTTTGTAGTTTAAATTTAAAAGGTACTTTTTTAATGACATCCCAGCAAAAACTGCTGCTTCGCCGTAGGTAGGTTTGTAAGGGAATATCAAGACAGCAAAGCTTTCAAACCTGCTTACGTATGACATGATATTTGTTCGCGATGTCCCACTTAGTTGCATTTCATGTTTAGTGCTTATTTCGGCGCTATGAATATCCAGTTAATTCATGTAGTTTTGGTGCTTCTTTAGTTGTTTAAATTTATTGCGTCATCGAAATAAATGTTTTGCCGTGTTATTATGTTCGTTACTTGAAGAAAAACGAATGTTTTTTTTACTCACTGCCTTACAGTAGTGCTTCCTAGTATGCACTTGAGTAAGCGAGTGTGTATAACAGTAAAAATTTTACATATACTGCCATACACTATTGCATTTATTAAGGGAATAGATAAGTACTTGCTGCGATGCGCATTAGTATACTAGAAAAAGTATTTACTGCTTCCAAAATCTCGATTATTTTTTGCTGGGATATGTGACACCAGCTTCAAAATATGGAAATGCAGTGCATGTATTCGGTTCAAACGACTTCAAAGAGCGTATTGCATCTAGCTTTACGCATCATTTGAATACAGTTTCAACCAGTAACGACTTTTTAGATATTGATTTAAGACCATACAGATATTTATTAAGCAACTGGGCGTCTTGATTTTTAATTATTAAAAGTAGCATTGGACCTTGGTTAGTTTTGGCTTACTCGGTAAAAAAAGATTATTAAACATTTTATTAAGTTTTTTTTAAATACTGGATTTGTTGATTCTTTTTTTTAAATATTACATTTATTTTCTTTGTAGTTTTACCCCCTTATTTCCTTAAACGCAACGCCCTAAAACAAAAACAAAATGTATTAAAAAGTTTTTTAAACTTTAATTTTTTCCATACAATTGTTCGCGTTATTATGCGTTGCGTTTTACGTAATTAGGCCCTTAGTGTAATAAAACGCTTCTAACTAAATTCAATTTTTTTAGATAAAATTTTACTCAGTCGTATGAGTAATATTTAATTGACAAACATAACAATCATACGCCTCAGATAGAAAGACCTTTGACCAGGCAGGCAAATTACGGCATTCGATTCGATTCAAATTTCTACTCGATCGATCGAGTTGCCAATGCTTTTAATACAGGAGTTATAATAAAAATTTTAAAATTTCGATTCGAATCGAATGCCTTAATTTGCCTCCAGGCTTGTAGTATAAAATGTTGCTGTATGGGTTATTGCAGGTTTGTATGTATATGGTCTTTGGAGCTTATTTTAAAACACATGAAAGAACCCACTCTAGATACAGAGATTAGAACATATACACATAAAAAAATTAAAAAAAACAACATGACATTAAAAAGTATTCTATTACTCGGAATGTTGCTGTATACAATGAATTCTGTATTAAAAACTGCTGCTGTTGATGTTTAGGAGTAATAGTTGTTGATGTGCATGTAGTCAGTCAACTATATAATGATTTTAAAGAAGGTCTTTTTGAAAACACAAAAAATTACTTAAGTAGAAATAAAATAAAATTAATTTACAATTGACTTTGTTAAGTAATATAACTTAAATAGAAAAATATAGTAAATAGTGCGTTCTTTGTATTTCTTTAAATAACTTCCATTTTTTGAATTCTACAGGTAAATTTAGAAAACCTTGTAGCAATTGAAATAAACTGAAAAGAAAATTTACTGCATTTGCTAGTAAATGCAATTGCATTTTATATTACAACAAACATAGACAAATAGACAATGATTTTATTTAACAAAACCGACTGACTGTGTTTATTAGAAGAGCAGAGTAGATGCACCAGTAAGTCGTAGTCAGTTAATTATAGCACAATGATTTTAGAAAAGGATTGGTAAAGAAGGAGGACAATATATGAGGCTATGAGTGTAACAGTGGCCTAACCCACCAAACCATGAAAACTGAAAATTAGATAGTTTCAGTATTTAAAGCGCATTCTAATGTCATTAGAATAATTAAACAAATAGTTTTAGTTATAAATGATAGATGGCAGCACATAGCAAATATCATTTTTTCCCCTTAAGCCTTAGACCTCAGCTGAGGTAAGGGTGGACGGTTATGCCACTGTTGCACTCATAGCCTCATATGTTAACAGGGAATTTTTTTTAAAAGTTCTTTATGCAACAAAATTTTAATTATGCTAGTTATTCATTAGAGTCTTTATTAAAAAAATAATTTTACAACTTTTTATCCTTTAAATTAAAAAAGTAATTTTTATTGTAAAAAAAATATTCCCGGGCAATACTTTTTTAATTAAAAAAGCCACTTATATAATTAGTGAAAGCCATTCACATTTGTTAGGAAATTATGTTAAGAAAACACGAGTTATATGGCAAATTTATTCTTCTGGTTGTGGCATTTTCCACAGTTATACATATATAGTTGTCTTTGCCCTATAAAATTTTACTAGAAATTTTTTTATTATCTAGATAAAATAGAGCCTAAAATAAGTGATAGTTAACACAATGAAATTGATAAAAATTATTGTGAAAAAATTTTTTTAACTTTGCTTAAATAAAGAAAATAATTTTTTGTCATTTCCTTTAAATATTGCAAAACATTTTGACTACGTGTCTTGTTGCTATATAAGTTAAACAAAATAAAATACTAAGGACGATGTCACAAAAATCCAGCCACAACATTTTTCTAAATACAAAAACTTGCAGTTAAGCCAAATTCTAATAATAAGCGTAATTAAATAAGTTAAATGGAAGCTGTTTTAAAATTCAAAGCCATGCATTTTTGCAATAATTTAAGTTAAAAAGCCACCAAAGAAGACTCTTCTTTGTCCATATTTTTTTTTGTTAGACTTCTTGTAGTTTACTTTAACAATTTTCTGTTGATTTATCTATTTCTTTAACCGCAACAACCGCTAACAGCTACGTACATCCTTCAATATAAAATTTTGAACATTTACAGTTATTACTGCAGACAACACATGTGTGTATAAAGCTGCTAAAGGAATAAGTTAAGTTATTATGTGTAGTAAGGATACACATACTTGTATATTTATTTGCACATGTCTTGCAGTTATATTTAGGAAATTTTATTAACCACATAATCAACTATATATTTTATAGTACAAACTTAATAAGGCACTAACACATATAGAGATATTTGTATAAATCTACCCTGTTGGAAATGTGCATAGTGGATTTCTCGTGAAACATTATTGACGTTGTCACCAGGACTACTGAATAACTATGCCCAATAGAATGCTTTAAGCTATAAATAGACATATAACATGTGAGTAGTATTGAAAGCCACTCCCGATGTAGGAACTATTAACAAGACAGTACTTTTGGAGACTTACGTATATAATTATTGAAGTAAGTGATTTTTTATCGCTTTTTATTTATTCACTTGAAGACAATATTTTTTAACAGTCGCTTTAGAAAAGCAAATAACAAAATGTTACGCTTTGCTGAAAATGTCGGCAAAAATTCACTAAAGTAGTCGACAGAATTGGTGCCTAGGAGACACTGGTCCCCAGGTTTCCTTCAGGGAATATTCATGTATGAATATATGTATAAGTATATGTGTGTAGAAAATGAATGAGAGTTATAATCTTATGGTTGAATACTGCAACAAAATGAACGAATGCTGAATATGCAATTCAATACATTACGCTCAATAACGAGTTAATGAAAAAAGAATTTTAAAATAATTAAACTTTCTTTAAACCTTATTAATGGCCAGAATTTTAATATTAGTTTGCGAGGCCAAATTAAAATTTAGAAAATATTTTGCTCAATTTTATATTCAGCCCTTATTTGATTGTTCTTCATTGCTGAAATGATTTTCCTCTTAAAACACTTTTCGGTTCAACCTTGCATCAGCATGCATGCCTTGCAATAGTAACATGTTCATATGATATATGCAAGAGCGTTAGAGCACTGCAGTATTAGTTTATAAAGAGTAAAGAATTATTATTAAATAGTTACAAAAGTATATTTTGTATGGTTTTTGCTAACAGAAGCAACTTTTTGTTTTGTAAGATTTATTTTCTTTTTTTTTATTTAACTGCAAAAAGTGCATTGACAAGCATGTGTATTAAGAGGAAAAACTTGCAAAAAAGAAAGAAAATCATTTATAAAGATGGTTACAATTGAAGATAATTTATAAAAGTTTTGATATTTATTTTCTAACAATCTGCTGTCTTTGTGCGAGTAATTTTCTAAAAATTGAAATTTTTCTTTTGAATTATGACATAGAAAAAAGTTGAAGAGGGGCCCGGAAAAATGCTTATAATAAAGAAGTTTTTGGTCGATTAATTTGTTATAAAAAAATAATGGGGATTTTGTACTTTAATCTAGTTTTATTATGCATAAGAAAAATTATTTTTCCTTTAAATAATTATTAAAAAAAGTATGACAGTTGAGTTGTTTTATAAATTCGATTATTGTCCCGGACAATTAAGCATAACTTAAGTTAACTCCTGTCTTTATTTTCAATCGCTCTTAGGGCACTTTGTTTAGCCCCCCTGAGGCTTCAAACACTTTTGGTTTTAAACAAAAATATTGAAAAAGGGAAAAATGGAAATATATTTTAATGTTTAATTTTGTTTTGTTATCGTCGTATTGTTAACTTTAACAGCGTAAATATGTAAATAAAATGTTTTTTTTATATTTTCTGCTTCATTATAGCTATTGTTAACTTAAATTCAAACACAATAGAAAACAATAATTTCCGTTTGTTTATAACGTAAATGGTGTTTGTGCCCTTTCCTTTATAATTTTGTAGACGTCTGCCTATTTTATATGGCTCGTTATGTTAATAAGATGGGAAAACTTCTTAAGTGTCTTTAAAACACTTTAGCTGCTTATTTGGATTGAATCGCAAAATTTAAAAAAGTTTATTTTACATAAAATAAAAGGTTTTGTTAATATTAAAAACTTAGTTTTGTATCTTTTGTTAAATTACTTCCTTGAAAATTTGATTTTGCTATTCAGGTATTAACTAAATAAAAAAATTCTTTGAAAACTTAATTTTTGCAAAATTTGTTTAGGACATTAGTAGAACTGTGCTAAGGGAAAGTGTTTATTGTATTAGGGTTCAGGAGAACTTATTATTAACTTTTTAAAATAAATTTCTTTGTTTTTGTTAAACTATATTAACCCCGGTTTAATTTATGCTTTACAAAAAATAGGTATTTTGAAAAGTTTAGAAGTTATCACAATAATAAAGCTAACTGATAAGACACCCACACAATCTTTAATAACTAAATGAGTAAAATAATTGAATTCCAAATATTTCTCTAAAATAAAACATCTTATATTTCTTAGTGCCCTTTGGCTGCATATTTCTTAACACAAAAACTAGGTTTATCGTCTTTAAATAGTATAATTGTCGCTGGCAATTGTTAAGGGGAATTACCATTTAATAATTAAGGGCAATTAGGTAAATATTATTTTATTTTAAGTGCTTAAAAAGGAGATAAAAGTAAATTGACTTCTTAAAGTCTTTGTTGATCCTTTAGGGCAAAACTCAAAAAGTTACTTCTAATAAGTGTTTTGATATCCGTTAGCTTAAAATAAAGTTATGTATTTTATTTATTTAAATTTTTGTTTATTTCTTTTTAAACTAAAAAGGGAAATAAATATAATATTTCAAAAATATTTTGTTAAAAAAAATCATTCAAAGTTTTTTAGAAAGATCATAATCCATTCAAAGGTCCTTATACATGTTCAAACTGCCTCTTACAAAAAAATTTAAGCAACAAAATTTAGCAGTTATAATTTAGGACAAAATAAATATTTTTAATAAAATAATTTTGTAATGAAATATTCAAAAACCATTTAGGTTAACTTGGTCTATTTATTCAATAAAAAATATAATTTTTACAACAAAATACAAATAAAAAATAATCAACTCTAAAATAAACAAAACATTTAAGCGGAAATTAAACAAAAAAAAAAAAAGAAAACAATAAAAATATCTTATATCTGTAATCAGCCCCAAGAAAGACATAAAATTCAATTTTCTCAAATGCCCTAAGGAGCGTTAACATAATTTGCAAGCAATGTATGTCATAAATGTACACGCATATGTAAATGTTTGTGTAGTTGTTCCAAAAACAACATAATATTAAAAAAAATCTCTTGTTATTATTATTCTTGTTAGAGATTTAAGACAAGTGTTATTGAATCTCAGCTAAAAAAAATTACAAAAAATTACACCAGATAAAGCCCAAACTTATGTGTGTGAAGGACGAAAAAATGTAATGGGATTTAGATTTTCTAGGAGTATTATTTGTTGGTTTTAAAATTATTAACACACACAAAGATACCCATAAGCAGAGATCGTGACAAAAATAGATTAAATTTAAATGTAAAAATGTATGCAAAATATATTAAATATTTAGGTTTTATAAGGATGTCGTCAAAAATACAGCCATAGGCGACTGAAAACAGAAAAAAAGGATAAGAAAGATATGAGGAGTATAAAGGTGTTAGGATATTATTTTAATTTTTTTACTTTTTTAATTTAAAAATAAATTCAATTAATTAAATTCAAATAAAAAATTTTATAAATTTTATTAATATAAAGAGTGTATAAAGTTATATAAAAATATATAGTTTTTATAAAAATCTGTTATTTTAATAATTATAAATATAATATCGATTTAAATTACAATTTTACATAAAAGAAGTTTACACCTCTTAATTAAAAATGCTTAAATGTAAAAAAAAGTTGTAAACTACATTTACGTAATAAACAATCACACAGATACACACTGATGTATATCAGCCACTTAAACCACCAGCCGGGCAAACAAGCAACTGCCCATCTGAAATCGCCTGTTTAAGTAAATTTAAGTAGAAGAACAAGTGGAAAACACAAAAGAAGAAATATTAACAAATAATAATTAAAGAAGACTACGGAAACCCAAGTGGATTTCTTTAATAAAATCCATGTAAAAACTGCCAATTAAAATGTGTGTTATCACAGATGGCCATGTAGACTTAACATACACTTTAAAAATTTCATATGCGTTTTAATAATTAAATACATGTTAACATATGTACACTACCGTAACTACCCCTTCAACAGTTTTCATTGAAAAAAGTTAATAAAATAATCTTATTTTATCTTTTTTTTGTCTATTTTTTTACAAATCCAGTTATAATAATTTATTTATTTTCATTTTTAAGCAATAACTATTTTATTAGAAATTGTATATTTTTGACAATCTAACTGGTTCCATTCTTATACGTTTTAAGAACAAAATTTATTTTGCTGACAGGGTATAAAGAGCCTCTTTTCTTCTCTTAATAAGTTGTTGTTGTTGTGTTGTATGTAAACGAGTGGTGTATTGTGAGTGCATTTAATAGTGATTCATGACTGTTGATTTTGTCGTTTATACATTCCTCTTAACCGTTTGTCTTTTTGTCATTTCTGCCATTTTTCTTTGGTCTTTTAAATTGTGTTTAAAAATTTATAAATTTTTGTGGCTCTGTCCGTCATTTTTTTTAAATAAAATAAAAAAGATAAATTATAAAAGTTATCTATATAATTATTATTAATTATTTCTTTTTGCTTAAATTTTGATTTCGGCCAGTGTATGGTTTTAATTAATTTTAAAATTTTATATTTGTTGTTGGTATCGGAAATATATGTACATATGTATTATTAGGCTACTAGATTGTTGTTTAATTTTTTCTTTACTTTGTTATTTCTTTATTCTTTTTCTTTAGTTTTTATTTAGAAATTTTTTACATGATGGCCTTGCAAGTAGTTGAAAACTATTTTTGAACTTTCATAAGAAAAGTAGAAGCGCAACATTATATCAAATTGGGAAACAAAAACTCCTTAACTTAATCGTTTAAAGCTAAATATTATGCCTTTATATATTTTGAAATTTCTGATAACAGGCTTTTTTTTAGTGTTCATTAATATTAAAGTGGTTTTAATACTAAATGCATTATACTTTTTCAAAACTCTTTTATGCGTGATAAATATTTTTAACGTTACATTTCTAATAAAGTGTGAATGATATTGAATGGGTAATACAAAACACTTTTCCGTAAATCATACCACTTGCTCCTTGATAATTTTTGCGGAAATGTATCACGATAGCCCCTTTTGATATTGCTCATAAAGAGGTATATTAGGAACTATAAAGGGTACCACAATTTGAAGTGTGTTGATGAACTTTAAGCCCTTGATGATAAACCATAAATCTTATTTTTCACCAAAATGGTTTCAAATTGACAATTTTTTCGCAATTTTATTTTATATACTTAAGTGAGATGCTTTACACAAGCACCTGACTGAAAGCTATGTCCACTAGAGAGGTCCCAAGTAGTAGTGCAACTTGTAAGGTAAATACAGAGGGCATTACATTTAACCATTCTTCATGAGGAATTTTGACTGTCGCTTTATTTGCATAATTTTACCGCGATTATAAATCCAATTTTTTAGTTACAGAGGAGCGTTTTTTAAGATACTGTCTACTCTCGACAAGACACGACTGTTCCCTCATGTATTTTTATAAGCTTGATAAAGCAGCAAGCGAACTACTTATTATAACCTGTAACCCTCGCAATAAGATACCACCCCTACTGGTGAATACATTTCCAAATGAGTTAAAATACTTTTAAATTTTCTTAGAACAGCAAAAAAACCGGAGTCAAAACAATAGAAGTGACCTAAACAGCAGTTAGCTTGAGCTCATACTTTCGCGGTGGTTTCTTTTTTCCGTGTCACAGACTCCGGACAGGCTTTAGTGAAATTTTGAAATGCTTTTTTTTTGTTAATTTGTATGGGAGCTACCCCTTTTTTTGCCCCCCTCCAAAAATTTTTTCTTTAAAGCGTAGGCCTTAATGTCCAATTACTTTTTGTAGAACATTTGATTTCGATATCTGTTGTATTTTCCGAGATATAGCGCATAAAATATTTCACCAAATTTGTGCAATTGTAGGAAAAATACCACTTTACCTGATCTTATATCAAAAAATTTATTTATCTAGGTCCCTACTTTAAAGGTATCCGTGCCAAGTTATGTGATAAGAGTGGCTATATTTACTGAGATGTATAGGGATATATGCACGGATTTCGTCCTGAAAAAAATGGGTTGTGTTAGGTTTTCGCTTATATCTCGGTCAATGGTAAACCGATTTTGCTGATTATAAATAGCAATTGTCTCCAGGATATTTCTAAAAGTTTGACACTATTAGCTGGTCCGTATCTTTTTTTTTGATTCCGGAAACTTGATTTGAACTGATGGACAAACGGACATGGCTATACCAACATCCTTATCTATAAGAATCCAGAATATATATACTTTATGGGGTCGCAAATGGATAATAAATAAATTACAAACGGAAGGACAAATTGATATATTCCCTTATCACAATGTGAAGGGAATAAGAAGGGAATTTTCTAAACACGGTAGATCAGTGGGAGGTGCCCTGGTAGATCAGTAGTAAGTGCACGAGTCTACCAGTCTTGGGGTTGTGGGTTCGATTCCCACCAGAGACCTTGGTAAGTCCGTTTTAACTCTTCTGTCCTTTCTTACCCTTTTCTAAATTTCTTCTTTTCTTCTATCTCAACCTATTCTATTTGCCCCTCCAGGTAGCACAAAGGGACCGAAGTGAGCTGTATTCCTTCCTTTAACGGCTGCCTCTTCTTCCTTACCTAACCCAAACACTTTAACAAGTAGACAAAAGTTGCTGCAATAAAACTATTTCCCCTAGTAAGTCTGTTGCAAAATGAATTAATTATTTTGGAGTATGTATGTAACTAGTATGTAACTTTTTGTGTCAACCATTTTGCCTTTTTGTTTATATTTGTGTACAAGAGTAAGTTTTGTTTTGCGGAAAATTGTTTTAAAGCTTAACGTTGTTTATGTTTTTAAACCAATTAAACGCTAATATTTGCCAACAACTTTTTTTTATGCATGTAAGCATGTAGGTTTGTTCGTTTTTCTTGTCATGAATATTAACTTTTTAATACATCTAAATAAGCCGTAAAGCTTTACCCACAGTGAGTTGTTTAGTTGTGCAAAATATGGGTGCTTTGTCACTAGAAGATGAAACGGAAGCATGTGAATGTATTAGAATAATATCTGCAATTTTTGCGGGACCAGAAAAACTTTACTTTTTAAAAATACTAGAAGCAAACAAATAAAAGTTAAAGTTAGTTAGTTACAGTTTTCCACTATTAAATTTTAATAATAATCAAAAAGAAAGGTGATTAGTTTAACCTTTATTAACATAAAATTAAATCTTTTTATTTCTCATATAAAAATTAGTTAATTGCATGTTAACAGTTTTAAACATTGTTTGTATTTATTAACTACAAGAGTACATACAGCCTGATTACACAATTCAAGGAAAAGAAGAAGCATGATAAAGTACCAACAGTTGATGCTTTGCCTGTAAAAAATGTTTTTTTTATATTCACGTTAGAAAAGATTAGAAAAAAAAGAAATAAAAACAATTTATTTTAGTCTGATTCTAAGCCATTTAGTTTTTTTTACGTGGGAGGCTGCATGGTTTTATTCAAAAGTTTTCATTTTTTTGTTGCATAAAAGCAAAACACTATCAAACAAGCGAAATAACAAAACAATGTAAAAAACTATAGATTTAGTAGTTTTAGTTGGCCAAACTGCCTTTTTTGTAAGCCGCAGCTTTTAACAAAGCTAGCCAGCTTCAGTTTTAGCCATGAATACTTTAAAGACAGCCAGAAACAACAACAACCAATATCCGAGTTAAACCTAAAATAAACAAATAAAACTCGCACCTAAAAATTGAATAGAACATTTAGATAAAGGAGTGAATGAGCGCACGAATGAATAAATGAAAAACGTTGTAACACTTTAAGCCTCTTATCGCAATAGGATATGGTTAAATTGTAAAAACTTTCATGTTTTACACAGGACTTAAGCGAAAATGCAATGAAACTTTTATTTTAACTTTTTTGTTGTTGGCACTTTTTAATGACAATCAAAAACTAATTGTAAAATTGGCTTGTTTGCGCTGAGGATAGTTTTCAATAGAACAAACTTGCTAAGCTAATTCTGCTTTGTAAGCCTTTTTGCAACAATTTAATTCAATTTTGTTTTAAAATGATTGCCGCACACCGATAAAAGTAAAATGTTGTTTTAAATTAAAATGTAAAAATTTTGTTAAGTACTTAAAAATAAATTTTTGTTTTTATTTGCTTTTTTGTCATAATATTAACGCATTACAATTGCAAGCTGCTTAGGGTATGTTAAGTTAGACAAGTCCTTAATTTTTGATAGACCGTTTGCTGCATGTGTGTATAGAATAAAATTAAACTATTTTAAATTTTTTTTTGGGTTTTTTTTTTTGATTTTGACTTAAGAAGTACAAAATTAGAGGCTTTTAAAGTCAAAAGTCAGCAAAAATTGCAAAAAGTACTTTTTCATATTATAAGTACTTTTTAGAAATTTTATAAACAATGACTCTAGAAATATAAAATTAAAGCAAATTGACACAGATAAGGGTCGAAAGTCAGTAAAGCAGACAAAAAGTATTATTAAAACATTTTTTGTACTTCTTGTAATATTTTTAGTTTATGACTCTAGAAGTATAAAATTGGAGGAAATTGACAGAGCTTAAGGTTGGAAGTCAGAAAAGTGTACAAAAAGTAATTTTTTAATTTTTTTGTTAATTTTTTGAAGGGAAACGCAGTCACAAGTCAAAAAATAAATGTAGTTTTCCTATTTGCACATTATAAGTATCGGTGTAACCTCGCGGGATCCTTTCACTTTACACCCTATAGGACGCATTATCTAGGCCTTTAAAAAGCGGCAAAATAATATTTCAAAAATGTTTAAATAAAAATAAAATTTAACTTGTTTGTTTGCAAATTAAGTTTAAAAATGCTTTGTTTTAATTATTTCTAATTTTCTATTTAAACCAATTTGTGGTGTTAAACTCCATTAGCAAACATTGTCCAAAATAATGAAAAAAAAAAACACAATTACAGAATGGAAAAACAGGACAAAAATTACTTTTTATTTTCTTGAGCACAATGTAAAACTTAATGATCTTTTCAATTATGTTTGCCATACTGCAGCACTCTTGCCTCTGACCCCCCTTAGTTATGTCTTGGACTTTGTATGTTTGGTTAACCGACATTTGGACATATTGCGCTTAGTGTCATGGCAAAGTAAAACTTTTGTTCAAACCAATGCACATCCACACTAACACGCACTTGTAAGTAGATTTCATTTGTTTTATTTAAGTCCTTGTGAACTTTAATATGTTGCCTTGTTTAAGTGTACCAAATGCATTCATAGTTTTATTTAACATCAAGTCTTATTTTCAATAAAAAAAACTTTTTTGTTTCAGTTTAAAGTTCTTCTAGTTGGCTTATCCATACTTTTTTCACATTTTGTGGGTGATATTTTTTTACACATTTCTTCTAATGAGCAGACTTATTAAAAGTTTTATTTAAAATATGTTCAGTAAAATACTCAAGTTATTTCTGTATAAATTTTCCAAGTTGCATTACTTGGGCTTAACAAAAAAAGTTTTTAAGTCTTAAAACCACAGTCAATACTAAAAATTGAATTTACTTTAGTCATTTACAATATGAACTTTTTTGTTATTTGAAGTTAGCAGTATGACAATATTATTAAGTGTATTAAACAAATCTGTTGGCAAAATTTATTTAACAAAAGTGTATAAATGCGTTCGAACGGCAATAAAGTTCCATTGGGCTTAGTGTTTGTACTAAGTTATTATTTGGGGGATTTTTTAATATTTTACTGCAATTTATTTCAAACAAAGATAAATTTTAAAAAAGTTTCTGTTTCATTTTTTTTGCAAAGTTTCTTGTTACGCATTTTTTAATAAAATATTGAAACTTTTTAATTGTTCAAATTTTCTTTAATAACTTTTGAAAAAGTTTTTCTAGCATTTCCTAATATTTTATTGCACTCCATCTTAAACCTGTTGTGCAGTTTTTATAGGCTTAAATGTAAAAAAAAAATTATTTTCAATAAAAAAAATTCTTTTCATTCTGCAAAAAGGCAAATACCGTGTAACAGTAACATGAACGCTTGAATGCATAGGCTTTATTGCAGGAACTGCATTCAAAAAACGATTTTGGCCGTTTATTAAAAAAGTCTTTTAATATTTCGAAATGCAGCAAAAACTTTTTTAATAAAATTTAATTTTGTTATAAATATTAAAACCTAAATCTTACCTCCTTGGCATTTGCCAACAAACAAAGTAAATGTTATTTTTTCTTAGAGAAGTTATTTAATAAAAAAAGTAAGTTTTATTCAAAAATTCAAACTCTTTTTTTATAAGTTTTTATTCTTTTTCGTACACAAATATTTTTCGTGACTTTATAATAATAAAAGGAAAAGCAATGCAGAGAAACTTCCTCATAAAAACGCACGAAAAAAACTTTTGCAACTGGTATTAAGATATTTTTTTTGGGGCTGAACTTAAAAAGATAAAATGCCTTTAAGAACAGCAATGAGCCCTAAAAATATTTATGATTTTTTCGGCTTAAAGCGAACATAAAATTCATTTGATTTTTTTCATATTTTTTCTACAAAAAAAACCTTTTTACGATGTTATTCAATAAAAATAATTAAAGCCCAAAAATTCAAATAACTTAATATTCTTGTAACTCTTTTTGTATAGTAACGACCTTCTTCATAAAAAAATTTTATATTAATTAAGGGCTTATTTAATAATTATTCCATAGAAATTTGTTAAATATGTCCTTAGTAAACATAAAATAGTTTTTTTATGAATACGGCCGTTAGTATACAAGTACTATGCCAAGCATGGTGCCATTTAAAGGCTTTAAATATTTTTTTATTATCTTAAATTGTAAACAAAAAAACATAATACCTTAAAGCCCAACTTTGTAAATTTTTAAACTGTTTAAAGATTTTATTTTTTTTGCGGTTCTGAACATTTTTTTAACTGCAAACCATTTTGCTTCATAATCATAATTTACGTTGCAACATAATTTTTAGAGCTGAATATTAATTTAAGCCGTCATTAACATATTTGTAACGTTTTTGCTTTCTTAGTTTTTTCTTATTATCCTTTGTATAGTTTCATATTATTTAAATGATTTAATTTCCAACAGCAAGTAATGATAGCAGTTCATTTACTTGTTATCCAAGTAATTTTATCTGCACACAAGCTCTTACAGTTGCAAGTTATTTTTTGCTATCATGTAACTAAAATTGCACATAAGCGCATCTTCTTCTCCAGCTGTAAAAACTTAGACATGAGCACATGGGTATTAGAGTGGCTCACCAGAGTTTTTCTTTTGTTTGAAAAAATTTTTTTGAAATTAAAAACTAACCTAACGTATTTCAGTATGTTTGCAGAAAAGTTTTTAGTTTTATTTTATTAGGGAAATAAAGAAATAAGCACAATTTTCCGAAATAGTGAGTTGTTAACTATTTGTGGCTTTACCTTATATTGGTATCAGGCAGTTATTGTTAAAAAATTAACAAAACATCTTTTTAAAATATTAAGGTTATATATAATTAGATTCTGTTGTAAAAAATAAATAAAATTTTTTTGTTATATATGTACGTACGTTTTAAAATCAACAACTTTTATTTAGTGGAAATTTTATTCTAATCGAATGGCAGGAGCGCACAACAAACCGATTACTAGCTTAGGTATATCTCCCATGGAACTTGAGGCCATTAAGGTTCCTCCTTTCAATCTAACCTAACCTAACCTAACCTAATCTAACCTAACCTAACCTAACCTAACCTAACCTAACCTAACCTAACCTAACCTAACCTAACCTTACCTAACCTAACCTAACCTAACCTAACCTAACCTAACCTAACCTAACCTTACCTAACCTAACCTAACCTAACCTAACCTAACCTAACCTAACCTAACCTAACCTAACCTAACCTAACCTAACCTAACCTAACCTAACCTAACCTAACCTAACCTAACCTAACCTAACCTAACCTAACCTAACCTAACCTAACCTAACCTAACCTAACCTAACCTAACCTAACCTAACCTAACCTAACCTAACCTAACCTAACCTTACCTAACCTAACCTAACCTAACCTAACCTTACCTAACCTAACGTAATGATTGTGTTCAATTTATAAGTACGAACCTAAACAACATGTTCAGTGCTACATCTACTAATAGTAGAAATAAAAAAAAATAAATATTTACTTAATAGTATACATTCAAACATACATATGTATGTGGGTATGGGCTTGTGCAAGAATACACAAATGGCTTTTGTAAGAGAACAGACTAGTTTTTCTGGTTGCTGAAACTTGGTTGATAGTGTTGATCACATATACCATTAATGCATGTGTATATATAACATTGTACACTTAATTTTTTACAAATTTGTATGTGTGTGGGTGTGTGTGTGTAAGTATATGCGTGTTTATACTCAAGTATAGCTTTTCTTTTTCAGCTTAAATAACGAAGCACTTGACTTTTAACTGTTTGGCAAATATTATTAAAAATTATAAGCACAAAAACAAACATTGAAAAAACACATAATCCCAGCAAACAATTTAATGTTACAACTAGAACACCGTACCACATATTGATTTATTTTCGTGAGCGCTCAAGTTTATTTCCCGATTATTAAACACATTTAATAAAAAAAATTAAAAAGCAATTTTCACAAAATAAAGTAGTTGTCAAAATAGAAGCAATAATACTTCTTACCAAAGCTTTGAATATTTAAAATAAAGAAATTTTTAAATTATTATAGATTTTTTATTTAGTAATATGCAACAAGTAAAGTTTGGTAAAAAATACATAAATTGATTGCCAGTTAAATAGTTATTAAAAAAAATATGAATATTGTTAAATAAAAATATTCAGTTTATTATTTTTATGATATAAAATTATATTTTTAAGTAACAAGATACCTCGCTATCAAAAAATAAATTAATCAATTATTAAGAACTAATTAATTTAATCTCGTCCTTTGTAAATGTAATAAATATTAACATGTAAGTTGAATAGGTAATATTTACAGCCAAAAAACACCAGCACCGTTGAAAGAGATGATGGAATTGCGTAGCTGCTTTTTCAAATCAAAGTGCTCTCCACCATTAACGAAAAATATTAGTTTCTTCATATCAAAATAAATTAAATAATGAACTTAATCCAAAATAAAAAAGCAAAAATTTTTCTTAAAATAAGAATAATTATGTCTAGTTAGGAAATGGCTACCTTAAAAATTCTTAAGTCCACTTGAATACATTTTGAAAAAATTTTTGCTGGGATGTAATGCATAACAATAGTTGATATGTATGCGAGTATGCTTTATATACATTTTACTTTATTTATTGCAAAACTATAATATTATACTTAATCAAAAACAGTCACAACTCATAATTATTAATTTCCATGAAAGATTCTAATTTGGTTTTTTAATCTGTGGCAATAAAGAAATAGTGTTATTTTCTAGAAAGAAATTTTTTAATTAAGTTATTTTTTTATCCTTTATCTTCGGTTATCTACATATTTAATTAATGAATAATCAGTTTTTAACTCTTATAGAAAATATTTATATATATTGTTATTGTTATTTTTACATTCTTTTGCCTAAGAAATCATAGTTCCAATTTTCTAAACAAAAAAAGTTTAAATGTAAAAACCTCGTGTTAAAGTAAAGGTTTCGTGTTTGTAGATAAGTTTTGAGTTGTGACTGTTTGTGATGCGATATACATACAAGAAGGGGGCATATAAAATGGTAAATAGATTGTTTAATTATAATAACAAATATTTTTTTTTTCAATGAAATGAATGAAAGTTACTTCATATTTTACAAAAAAATATTTTTGATATAACAGAGACCCTTTAAACAAATTTAGATTTAAACAATTATATTCAACTTATTTTTTAACAAATATTTAAGGAATCAATAACATTAAAAAAGAGTTTAAAATAAATCAGGGTTTAGTAAAGTCTATTTAAAAAATGTTTAAACTTAAAAAAAGATGATTTAAATATGTAATTTTTTCTAAATTTGTGAAAAAAGCTTTTTAAAAATACCTTTAACTAATGTTTTTTCTTTTGTACATTTTTAAAAACACTTTTCTTAACAGAAAAAATATTAAAAATATTTTTAAAAATATTATAAAATTTTTTATATTTTATGTTGCTTTGAAATAACATAAAGATTGAACTACTAAAACATGCTGGCAGTTTCCTGCTTCCTTGTATCTATTTAGCTTAACGTGAAATAATACACTTTTATTTTAAATTGGCTTATTTCCAAATTATTTTGTAAATAAATTGTTCGCCCTTTCCGTTGGAAAAGTTATTGCAAATTTTTGCAAAAATGGAACAAAACAACAAAGAGTTAAATTATTTTTATTAAAGATAAGAAAAATGTCATAAAATTTCTATGATAAAAATGTTATTATTTGTAATTATAAATGAATATATTAATGCAAGGTATAAAGAAATATAAAACTTTATTTTTTGGCAAGCGAGCTTTTGATAATTTTAGTTTTATTTCGAAGCATGTTTGCTTTATGTTTCTTTGTGGAAATATGTTTTACATTATCTCTTTTGTTATATGTAAGCGAAGCTTATTAGATTAATGCATGTAACTTGAAATATAAAACTTACAAAATTTAAAAACTTTTTAACAACTCTTGTGTTGTATTCACCGCTACTAAGAAGAGGTATTTTGTGAAGCCACTTGAATCAGCTACAGGCCAAGTCTCTGTATAAGGCCTTATAACTTACGCGGTAATGAATTCCAAATGGCAGCTGGTGTGGAAAAAATTGCCATCCAGGAAGAGCAGTCTCCCGCCACAGGGTGCCGTGCATTCGCAGAGAACAAAAGCTCAATGTATCGGCCTTGGCGCTGCTGTGTAGGTGATATTAGAGATGCAGTGACCGATGAGAACCCTAAGATCCTTCCTTTCAAGAGACAGAAGCCTCTAGACTTACTTTCACACAAAATCAAGAATCCCTTAGTCAATGCCGTTCCTGGGCTTCACTCCAGTGGACAGAAAATTCAGCGTCCTTTAGAGCAGCCAACTTTCTGCTAGATTAGTCGCAAAAACGCCGCAAAACGGCTTTGGAGCGGTTGACCCGCAGTTGGCAAGAAACATGGTCTGGGACCCATACCTGCGTTACGTCACTGAGCACACCTAATCTATTAAGTGTGTCCCCGCACTCTTTCACTAGGGAGGGTTGATTATCATGAGTCATAAGAGCCTTAAGGGCTGACTGGCTATTCGAAAGAATGCATACTCCAGTCCCCCCTACATTTCATTTAACACATTCATAGGTACATACATATATATCATAGATATCACCCTGAAAGATCGAAGAATATTTACCCCTCACTTGGGCCACTTAAAAACTGGGACCAAATAGTCCAGGGCCAGTGCACCCCTTCTCAAGCTCCTAGGACCCATTGGTCTAAGTGGTACACTCGAATATCTCCCAAGCGAAGAGTCTAACAAAGACCTTTATCCCCAAAATCTCGTCCTTAATTCTAGCAACAGCATCGTAAGCCAGATCTCTTGCTATCATTATATGTCCACTCAAGCTCTGGTTAATATCTTGCAGACGTAAGACGCAAGAGCGAGTCCTGCTGATCACAGATAAATGGACTAGGGCTGTTCCGATCAGAACCATCATATAAATCGGCAGCACAAGACTTACCGGTGCCAGTAATACCAATAAATACAATGCGTTGAATCCGCCTTAGAAAGCTCCTAACCCCAAGCTGCAGCCTTCGGTAACCACACAAGATTCGCGTTGATAATCGTCGGTCTTATTATAATGTCAAACGACTAATACACTATACTTGGTCGCAGGGCTCATGTTCTACGGAAGAGTCTCTAACAGGCCATGATGGCTTTGTCCGGCACGTTCCACCAGTGATAATTTAATTTTAGCCCCTTGTAAAGAGTATCTCTTAAGCTCTTTACTCTTGTGTTATATTGTGGTTTATTATCTTACTCTTTATTTTACATACTTGGATCATATTCATTAAAAATGTTTAAGCTTTAAATTGATTTTAAGAACTAATCTTGTATGAAAATTTAATTAAAAAACTTATCTAAATTAAAAAAGTGCTTATGAACAGGCCCTTTACTTTTGTAACTCTTTAAAATATTAATATAAATTTATGAAAATATTTAAAAACAAGCTTTAAATAATTATCTTAATTTTATAAAACAAAATATTTAATGCTTTTTTTTTAATTTGAAGCAAAATAAAATAATTTTTTACACCTGCTGCAATTGATGTTGGAAGTTGTTGAAAATTAGTAGCATTTTAACAAGCGACATAAATCTTTTTAACTGTTTTTTTAATGTTCAAAATTTGGTTATATAATTCAGTTTCCTTTTAAAATAATTTTTGTTTAAATTTTTGACTAAAAGTTTTATGTAAGTCTTACAGCGTATTTTATTTTTAAGTCTTACTGTGTGGTTTTTGCTTTGGCCCTTAATTATAACGACCTGGTTTTTTAAGCTTTAGATTAAAGGAAATAATTTGTTGTTAATAATTTGTTACTGAGACGTGATTTAAGCAATATTGTATTGAATTAAATATAAAAAGAATGTGTTAGACTTTAATCGAAATAATGTGTTGTCAGCTATTAAGTTAATGTTTCATACATGCTGGACTATCAATTTGTGCGTGTTGCAATAAACTTTTAGAATAGAAATTTGTTACATGTTTTCTTTAAAGAAAACCAAAAATATGTTGACTCATGATTTGTATAGTTGTAATTGGGAAACCTTTAACACACATGTGAGTTAGAAGTAGGAAAAACGTCTTAACTACTTTTGTGACTATAAAAAATTGATACAAATATGTGAAAATTTATTAAAGCAAAGTAAAGTTTTAAATGTAATTCTAGTTAAATAATTTATTATTTAGAATAGGAAATTTAATTCTTTTCTTTACATAACATCTTTTTTTAAAGAAGTTTTCTTTGTTTTTTCCAATCACGATGAGGAAATACATCGTTTAGCAGCATGTTTAAATGAAAAATGTTTTTCAGTATTTTAATGTTATTCAGGATTCGCGTGGCTCAGCAAATCAGCGATAAAGCTAACTTTTAAAATATATGAACTTCATAGAGACTTCACCGTTTCTAAGAATTTAAAATTGATATGCCGTCTGGTAAGATCAGTTTTAAAGGTTCGCGCACCTCAGCAAAGCTGCAGCCCAAAATACAAAAACGAGTTAAATATTTTGCATTTAAATTATTACTTAGAGCTTTCAAAACTATTGGAGAAATGATTTTTTTTTGTAAATGAGGATACCACTGTCTATTAACTCATCCTCAACTTAAGCTACCGTTCATCCAAAAAAGTTATCTGTTGGCTTTACCTGCTGTAAATATATCTTATCTTTACTTTCGAAAGCAAAACCACTTTTTGAATAAGAAAACTTAAATTGTTAATAAAAAACAGAAATTCAATTAAAAACTTAAAGCCTTAGTAGTTAATTTTTTCATAAACTTATTTACTAAATATATTTTCCTTCTTTATAGCTGCAATATTTTCACACATAAAGGCCTTTTATGTGTTAAAATATAACTTAATCTTTAAGTTAATTGCATCTTTTAATCTAATGGGACAGTATCGATAATGAAATCACATAGTCTTCTAATATATAACTGTAGACAAGAGAGGTGTAACTAGACTGTAAGACTCTTATGCTCTTATAAAATACGATTTTCTAAATACACAAATAACACGTTTTTGTTTTTGGTTATACGTACGGATATGGTTTTCCCCTAATAACACAATATGTTGTTAAAGACAAAAGTTTTTGCTAGACACAAATTGCTAAAAGTTAAAATGCATGAAAGGTCAACACTTTAATGTTTTTGCTACAAAATTCTGCAAGGATTAAAGATTAATTATTTATTACGTATTAAATAAAGTATTGAACTTAATATTTAATGACTACTAAGTGTTTATCATTATTAATTAGACGTTAAGCTTAAAACTTCTATTTGAAGTATGACTAATAAATTGTTTTTAATTAATATTTATTTAGCTGAATTAAATTTTAATTGTTTACATACTTAACCCATTAATTGCAGAATATAATATTTCTTAAATTTTGAACAAAATGACAAACAGTTCTTAAATTTTTAATTTTTATATTTTTTTAAGGAAAATACGAAAAAATGGTAATTATTTACCAAAACAAATTGTCTTTAAAATACAAAATTTTATTAAACACACTTAGTTCTAAGACTGGCAAAGATCCTTCGAAGGTAGAGTCTTATAGGCCTATAAGTTTGTTACCCACAATGTCAAAATTGTTCGAAAAATTGCTTAAGAACAAGCTTACTCCGATCCTGAATGAAAACAACTACATTCCAGATCACCAATTTGGCTTAAGAAGTTAACATAGCACAATCAAACAAACTCACAGACTGGTGCAGGTTATAAGAAAAACCTTTGAGGAAAAAAAGTACTGCTCCGGGCTTTTCATTGATGTCTCTCAGGCTTTCGATAAAGTATGACACGAAGGTCTGTTAAACAAACTAAAGCTAAACCTTCCAGCTAATATTTTCAACCTACTAGAAAAGTACATAACCGGTCGACAATTTATGATCAAAGAGGGAAACCAAATAAGTTCTTCTCAAACAATAGGGGCTGGTGTACCTCAAGGGAGTATACTAGGTCCAGTTCTGCATTTGCTTTACACAGCAGATATGCCCACAAACAATCTTACTCATACGTCGACATTTGCTGATGATACCGCCTTTCTCAGTATTCATAAAGATCCTAAAGAGGCCTCAAAACAACTTCAACAGCACGTAACCCAAGTTGAAAAATGAGCAAAGTTATGGGGAATAAAGATAAATAAACAAAAATGTACTGACGTAACTTTTACCTTACGCAAAGAAACGTGCCCTCCAATCACTATTAACAACCATAATGTGCCTCAACGATCCGAGACAAAATATCTTGGTATTCACCTAAATCGCCGCCGTACATGGAAGCCTCATATAGATGCCAAGCTGACTCAAATGAAACTTAAAGCTGCTCAAATCCACTGGCTAATGGGTAGAAACTCTGTGCTAGGTCTGGCTTGTAAACTTCTACTCTACAACTCGATATTAAAACCAATTCATTGCTACGGTATACAACTATGGGGCACTGCTTCCTCCTCTAACATAGAAAAAATACAACGTCGTCAAAACAAAATTCTGAGAATGATAACTGGTGCTCCTTGGTATATTAAAAACAGCAACATCCACAAGGATCTAGAAGTTCCACTAGTAAAATGCGAAATCCTAAACTTTGTGGACAAGTATTTAAATAAGCTGGAAACACATCCATATCCGCTCGCTCGAAGCATCCTGCAATATAGTGGGCACCCCCGCCTAAAAAGAAGGGATACTATTGCTCTAAGATGAAACTTTTGAAATTAGTTAAATTTTAGTCCGGTACTGACTGGACTAGTATTAATTACTTAGTTTTAAGGTTTAAATACTTATTGTTAGTTCGCGTAAGTGAAGACTCAATAAAAAAATATGAAAAAAAAATTTAAAAAATGTTTTTGAAAGTTAGAAAAAAAATCACTTTATCAACCTTAAATGGGTTAAAGAAAGTGTCAACAACAAAATTGGTTTAAAATGTTTAAGATAAATTTCTTATTAATTTTAAATCATTAAACTTAATACAAGTGATAAGACAAAGACAAATGACTTATTTATTAAGACACACACACACATATATACATGTGTGTATATATACAAAGTACCATAAGTATTAATTGTGTGAATGCTTTATTTAGAGTGTTTGTGTATGAGTACTTTTGTATTTGTGTTTGTGCTCTGCAATAAACGTGTCTTTCTCAAACACTTACAGGATTAAAAACGTATTATAATTTATAATTTATTTTTTACGCAGAACGCAGTTAAGATCACATATACACATGTGCATATTGGCGATTGTAGTGCTGGTGGTACTCACTGATGAATAAGTACATGCAAATAAACTTATTTTTTAGTTTAAGTCTCTGTCTTGCAAGCCAAAGTCTTGAGCTAATAATAATACCGACTAAGCTAAACAAACAAAATTATTGGAGTTTTTTTTAAAACCATAACATACTTGTGTTTGGTAACATAATTATGAAGAGAAGAGACGTTCTATTTGTATAACAAATTCAATGACACTTTTTTTGTAAAGCTAAAAAAAATATATTTTTATTGGGGGTTTTTTTGTTACTTATTTGTTTTGCTATAAAGAGTTTACAGTTTAAAATTCAACTTTACAAACAATTCTTTTACAATGAAAAATTTTCCGTAGGAATTTAAATAAATGCGAATTAGTTAGAAATAAACTTTAAAATTGCTTTTCTATAAAACAAATTAATTGGAATTAGGCACTTTTTCCTTATAGCCACAGATATTTTTTTCAACAAAAATATTTTTTTTCGTTCTTTTTTTTATTTCATTTATTTTTATTTTTGTATAAATAATTTAATTTTGATTTGTTTTTCGATGCAAAGGGAACCGCAAGCAATGGTTTCATATAGTTTTAATAAAACCCTTTGCTTTTATTGTAACAACAATACACCACAAGTGTTGGATGGTTACAAAGGAATAAGCTTTTTAATATAAAATTCGGCTTTTCTTGGTTTGTTCTAAATAAAAGAAACCATTTATTTTTTGAATTTTTTTTTTTTTTTTGGTTTTAATAAAATCTCAGGATTGTTAAAAAGTAATAAAAACTTTTTTGAATTAAACAGAAAATACACAAACTCCAATGCACATACGAAACTTATATGAAAGTGTGGCTAAGTAATGCGTGAAGAGATATTTAATAAATCTCCAAAATTTCAACTCAAAGAAAAACGTTTATTTTTATGCACCCAAACAGAAAAAAACTTTTGTAGCTTGTAAGGCTTCAGTGGTTTTAAAACTTTAATCCTATTTCTCATGTGGTTATAATTAAATTATGAGATGGATTTATTATGAAAAACACAATTCTTTATAAACAATTTTTGATTGTAAATAAAAAAGGTAGATTAAAGCACAAATGAGTCTGTTGTGTCGTTAACAACTATTGATAAGTAATTGTGCGTTTATTTAAATTAAGTATTTCCAAACTCTAATATAAATGAGGTCTATAACTATAGCCTTAAAGTTATATTAAAAGGATTAATATTGTAAATTTACCTTCTTAAAATAAACTTTTTTATTTGATTTCAATAAGTCTAAGCTCTTGTGCACGTTTTTTTAAATACGTGGCGTATACGCACGAAAGAATTAAAATATCGCTCATGCGTTAAAAGTGAGTCACATTATGCAAATAACTTAAACGTAAGAAAAACAATTTACGTTGGCAAAGAACTATTATTTAAAGAAAGTTTATTCGAAGCAAATCTTGTTAAGCATTAACAGCTTCCTTAATTGGAGGTATAAGTAGATCGATGCCATATTTACTTTTCTTTAATTACAGTGTTTAATTAAAGTATTTTTTTGATAAAAGGTTTCACTGGAGGGTTCTGCTTCCAAAATTATCATTAAATGATTGCTGATGGCAATTATTTGTTTCATTTTCTTATTGCTGTTATATACTGTTTTGGGCTGAGAAAACAGTTTGGAAACAAAGGGCTTTCTTGCCGAACGCAAATTAAACTCTATATATAGGGTGTTTACCTGCAAGGTATCCTATTTTGTTTTGCCGCCATTTTGGCAAACATTTGTCTTGATACTTCATATTTGGCAGTCGAATTTATTACGGAAGAATATTTGGAAAACCAATGTGTTCTTATCCTTAAAACATGACAACCTATGGCGGCTCCGATTTTCATGAAAAAATCATAATGAGTGACGAGACATATTTTAATTTTAATGGGAATTTGAATTAACAGAACAGTCAGTTCTGGGCAATAAAAAACCCTCAAGTTATTCATCAGTCATCTTCGCATCCATTAAAAATGACAGTCTGGTGTGCAAGTAGTTCAGGAGAAATAATTGAACCTTACTTAAAAGGCGTAACTGCCAATTGAGAGCCATATCGTAAAATGATTGAAAACCTCTTAAAGCCCCAACTGCATGCTTTTAGCATGTTTAACTTGTGGTATCAATAAGTTGGTTGTAAATTGCAAACAGCGAGAATTACAATAAAATTACTGCGCGACCTCTTTCCCTAACAAGCTATTTCAAGAAAGGGTAATGTAGATTTTCCTTTACCGTTGCTTGATTCGACGGTTCCGGACTTCTTTTTGTGGGGATATCTGAAAAGTAAAGTTTATACAAACAAATCAAAACGCTGGTGCAAGTCAAACAAAATATTTGTGATAAAATAGCGCGTGAAATATATGAGAATGTAATGAAAAATGTGCCCAAAAGGGATTGCATTTGTGAGGCTAACAGAGGCGAAAAATTTTTTTTATATTATTTTTTATAAATAATTGCTGACATTAAATAAATTATTTATCAATGTAAGCTTCATTCTCTTTTATTTAGTCAAAAATTTTAAACAAACATAGTTGTATACCTTGCTGGCGGGCACCCTGTATTACCCGTGAAATCATTATAAGGTGCTGAAGCGTGAGTTCTTATGCAATCAGATAAAGCTGGTCTTGGGGCTAGTGGCTTGAAAATAAATAAAATTTGCGATGAAAGATTAAAGCTAATGGCAGTCCACAAAGCTTTCTTTAAAGTTAGGACAGCGGTGCAATGCAAGAGAATGATTAAGATTTATTCAGTAAATGAAAAAATGCATATCATATGTGTGTTAAGTTGTAGGATATCAGGCATTTGGCATTGGGGGTGAACGATCAAAAAACGATGCAGGCAGTTGAACTTAGAAACCCGAGTTGTAGAAGCTGACATAATATATACTTTATTTCTTATTCATATAAAAAATTTCATAAATATTTCTCTTAAAAAATATATTAAAAAAAACTTATTCATATTTTAATTTTATAGATTTACCATTATTTTTTTATAGAGACATTTATGCTTAACCTTACACAGTTCAATAAAACAGAAATGATTTTGTATAAAGAATCAACCAACTTATAATAAACACAAATGTATTTATTGCAGTTTTTGGTTTTTGCTTTTATAAATATCGTAAAAGTCCTTGAATGTTAAAACATGCAGCATACATTTGGCAATTAAATTCAAATTTATGTGTAAAAAAATAAAATCAAATAATAAAATACAAACTCGGTTAACAAGTAAAAAAAATTAAATGATTTTAAAGAGCCTATTGTGTGCATAACACAATAACTGTTTCATTGTATTTGTGCATTTCTACCAAAATTTATACAACAATACAGACATATAAAACAAATGGTAAAATTATCTTTGTATATATCTACTCGGTTGCTCATATACATATTTGTTGAAAACAGATAAATTAGCAAAAGCAAAAAGCTTTTAAACCAAATCACACTCACAAACATACATGTGTGTAAGTGTGTGTGTCTGTATTTATTTATTTTTATAGAATATTCAACATTAAGTGCTAAAATCGTAAAATGGTTCCAGACCATAAAATTGACAGATGGAAAAATTTAATGGCATATGAAGTGTCAATTTTATGGGTGTTTTTGTCTCTTGTTTAGTCCTTAAGTTTTAAAAAAATTGAAAGCGATTGTTGGTAAGTGTTGCGGCTGTGTTTGACAGTGAAAAAAGAAAGAGCGATAATAAAGTTTTAATTCTTTTCTAACAATTAAAACATATGTGTGTAAGTGAACAAAAGCTGTTGTTGTTTTGTTTTATAGGTAAACATAAGTGTAAAAATAAATAAAAAATATTTATGTACTGATGTGTAATAACTTAAATGTTATAACATCGTTTTGTTAAATAAAAATAGCAAAATTCATAATAAAAATATAATCTTTATTCAACTGAATTGCATCAAATAACTAAAGAAATAAACTATTATTTGTAAGTTTTAAAACTGCTGTAGAGTATTTTAAGTCCCTTAGAAAAAAGGAATTACGTTTTTAATAAGCCTTATAAATAATTTCTTTTAAATAAATTAGCAAGTCTATCTCTTTTCGAGCTTAAGGTCTTTTTAAATACAACCATCTCTCATAAATTTCATTTTATATATTCAATACTTCGCATCACCGTTGTGTGGTTTCTTAAAAAGTTCCCATATATTTGTTTTAATTTGTTAAATGATTCGTTTTTTATTTATTTAAAAAAACTAATATTATTAAAGGATTTCTGAACCAGGTTTGACTTGATAAATTTTCTCCGTGACCTGTTTATGCCCCTGTATATATCTGCTGCTGAGCCTCCAGTTATATCAATTGTGCTACTAAGGTATCAGTAGAGCTTGGCATATTCAAAATCTTGATGACTTACGGTAAGGTGACAATTTGTGATACTGATGATGAGGAGTGACTGTGTTTTTATGTATTAATATAAAGGCCAAGCAATTTACATTGTCACTGATGGTGGAACTTTTTGACTTTATTACCGCCTTGGTAAGCTTCGCATAGTACCTCTCTTATGATGGCATGTTGCCCTCTGTATTGAAGAAGCGAGGACGAGGCTTTAGCGTAGAGGTAATATGATGCATAAATATCTAACCCAAGTTTTCAATGTGATCCTGTTGCTCAGTAAGTTTTCATGCAACACACGGCAAGTGGCATTCTTGTGCACGACTTTGAAAAACCGTGTTAGTTTCTCGGGGCAGCCTTGCATACCAGCCAGTTCCATAAAGCGTTATGATTGAGTGTACCAAAGTCCATTCGAAGAAGATTTAGTGAAAATTTCTATTCCACTGATTGTTCAACAGTAACCCTAAGACTTTTAACTTGGTCAACAAAGGATTTTCCAAGACGAAAGCCAGCTTTTGCTCAATTTTTAATAAGGGGGAGATGGTAGTCGAAAGCATTTTTTTAATTAATAATATATTTGTCATAAAGGTTATGGCTCTCTGATTCTCTTCGTTGGTCAAATCACTGTTTTGGGAGAGGTTCATAATGAATTTTCAGATAGCTCATCACAGAAGGATTAATGGAACCAAACTAATATAGTTATGGGTTCAAGCAGTCCTGCTTTGATTGTCTGGTCGGCTGTGCGCAATTCTAAGGAGATATAATCGAGATTTTATCGATTCCCTAATTTTACTTATTTTCGGTCAACCAGCATTTTGTAAATGTGAAGAACATTTGAAAATGGGTTGATATTGAGTAGCAGATATTATTGACATGCCAGATTGAAAGCTTTCCCATTGTGCAACCATGTGAGTTTTCGATGTCAAAGGTTCTCTCGCATAATTTTTAAGGGATTTTCCGTCAACAACATTCATTTTGTTAGCATTTTTAATATATAAAATTTAAAAGTTTATTGGAAAACGAAAAAAACAAATTAATTTTCTTTTCATCCGGGGTGATTCAAAATATAAAACTTCGTAATTTTATATATTTTATTTTAATTTGCTTGTTATAACAAGAATAATTTAACCAGTTGCTTTTACACTTGTTAGATTTTAAATAGAAATTTACAAGTTTTCTAATTTAGTTTATGTTTTCATTTTTTGTTTTCGAATAGCTTGAACGAAATCTTTTAAAATCAACACAACAAAGTTTAGGAGCAAAAAACTATATTTTTTGCATTTTTTGTTTTTACCAGAACAAAGAAGCAACAAGAAATTATAAAATAAAGTTGCTGATTTGTAAGAGATAAAAAAGGAAACTACATTAAGAAACAATAATAGAAAAACAAAGATTACCTTGCAATTATTTAACAGTGAACAATAATGAAATGAAGTTTTCTTTCTTTTGATTTCTTTACTCAGTTTTAAATGCGCGTATGCCAGGGATGGGTACTGTTGATGTGATGAGCAATTTGTGGTTTGAAAAATTATGTTTGTTTTTCTTACCATTCTTGAATAACTATAAATAATAATATTTATATTTATTTATTCATTTATTTTATTTTCATTGATAGTTTCTGTTTGAAAACCATTATTTAGTTTATTTTACGTCTTATTAATTTAAATTTAAAAACTTAAAGCCAATAAAAAAATTAAAGTAAAATTACTCACGATCCCATCTCCAATTAGTAAATACATTAAACAAATTTTTCCCCTACGTACCCACAATACAAAGAAATTTTAAAGTCATTGCTGCAAAAAAAACTTTGTCTGTCTGGGAAAGCAAAAATTACAGATTATTTTCCTTACATTAGACTTGTAGCTTTGAAAAATGTTTGCTGTTGCTGTCATTATTGCAGCAACACAAAAAAACTTTTTAGCAGAAAGAAAAAAAAAAACAAAAATCTTTTTAACTTAATTTTAAAAATTTCTTGTGGCCACTTGAAGATATTTTTATTACGGCAAAGTTCAGAAGCAATTAGGAAACGGGACGAATACCTCACAATATATTATTATGCAGATAAACTTTCAAAAATATTTTGTTATTGATACGGTTCAAAAATCTTGAACTTGAATTAAAATCTTTCACGTTTTTAAATTTTAGCATGACTTATGCAGCAACAAAATAAAATATATTTGCTTATATTTTTATATGTGTGCAACAAAGGATACCTTCTTTATATCATTTAGTTTCTTAATGCTTCAGCTGTTTTAGTAAAAAGTTTTTTTCAAAATAAAAAAAACAAAAAAAAATTTGTCTGCTGAAATTTTATTTCACACAGAAGTTTTAAAAAATGTGATGTAAAAGAAGATAAACGCTTTTCAATTCATTATATTTTTATATAATTAAAAAAAAAAAAATTGTTAACTTCTTAATGTTGAAAATTATTTGCTGTTCTAAAGTATTTGGTATAAATTTGTAACGTGATTATTTTATAAATTCCCTAACCCTGAATGTATTTATGTTTACATTTTTGTGAAATATTTTGTATGAAATAAAGTCAAGTTCAATGATTCAATTTTTTTACTTTAATTTTGATATAAAAAATATTTAATTACTCTTTTTGTTTTTATTGCTTTTAAATTTAATTTTAAATGAGTCACAAACTAGTTATATGATTTTTGTGGTTAACATATAAAGGATTTTTCCCTCGGGCTTGTAAAAGTGACCGCAACCGCAATTATACATAATTACACATTGGATGAAATTCCCAAAGATAAGAAGGAGTATCATGAGGTATCATGTGCGGTAAAATTTTATTTGAAATTGCAAAAAAATTACAAAAATAATGTATTCCAAGTTACTTTTGGCAGAAATTGCCTATATTAAATGGAACCCTTATTTTTGTGGCGTTATTGGTTTGTGTTAAGAATACAAATTAATCCAGTTAATTTTATCAAATAATTAGTGCCCAAATTTTTTTTCCTTTTAAAACAAAATCCCCAATTTCTTCTTGTTCTGTTCATTGGGACAGCTAAGGAGCGTTTGCCTGATATCCGGGGTCTTTGGCTCAGACCAGATATAAGCAATTTGGTGGATATATTTTTATATATTTTTTGCTCTTTAAATAAATTCTAATTTAGTCTCCAAAAATTTTGGAAATTATTTTTTCTATTTTTTTATTATATATTTTTTAGAACTTTTTAAATAAAAGAGCAGAACTTGACAAACATAGCCACCTGTTTAAAAATGTAGAAAAAAGTTAGCACAAGCAAATGCGAACAACCCAATTAAACAATTACTATATAGAAACTAAACATATTATATTAATTAATACTCAAATATAATAAACTGCAGATTATTTAACGATGATTCCTATTTCAATTTCTGTTCCATTCTTTTGTTAATTTTTTTTATAAACTTTTTAAAAATTTAATTCTTTTAAGGTGCTTTTAAACGACTATTGGTTGTATGTGCAAATGCAAGGGTTGCCATATGGCTTAAAAGGGCTTATTGCTGGCGTTAGTCAGAAAAACAAGACAATTATGAATACTATAATAAAAACTCACCACTTTTTATTTAAACATTTTTAAAAAAATTTCCGAAAAATATAAATTCTAAAAGAGAATGGAAAGTACGTATAGATTTCTTCCTTAAAAATGGGGGACCTGAGGTATTTGTTTAAATTTCGGTTAATATTAAACCTCTCTTGATGAATTTAAATTTTAATTATTTATAATTTATTTGTTTTCATAATTTAACATAAGAGAATACCTCGTAGGTTTAAATTGGGTTTCAAAAATAGGGTTTCCATAGGCGGGCATGATAGAATCGACTTCTTAATTTTTGAGGACCCTATGTAGGATGTAGGGTAGGAAACAAACACAGAAAAAACTTCACAAATTTTTATTCAAACAAAAGTTTTCTCAAAATTTAATTTTTTTAGGCAATATTTTATTAGATCCTAATTAATTTTTTATCTGATTTTAATGCGAAAAAGTAAAAAGAAATTTGTTCAATAGCAACAGGGATATACTAATACAGGTAGTATCAAGGCGAATTTAAATAATTCGCCCTCTGCATTCCCTTTTTGTGTTTGATAAAGTAAATGTCAAAAAAATTTTAAACATCAAACAAAATAAATAAATCTTACTTTCACAAAATTTTAAGGCGAATTTATAATTAACTGGCTCCTTAACACTACCTGTATAAGTGCAACCTGATAGCAAAAATTTTTTTAATGAAAATAGTAGGCATTTTCTCCCAAATAATTTTGTCAAAAATGTAATAAAAGTTTTTATCTAATTTAACAATTTTGTTTATAGAACTGAAGTTAAGACTAAACATAAAACACTGAATTAAATAAAAATTTTTTAATAAATAATTTGAGCCAGTTAAGAAAATTACTGAAAAAATCAATCGAAAAAATGCGCAGCCTGAATGGCCATCAGACCCGAAGATAATTTTCATAAATTCTTTCTTTGCAGTTTTGATTGTATTTCATTGAACACTTTATCCACGAATTTTAAATGAATTTGTAAGTAAAATGAATTTATTAGACTGATATTACATCTTATATTTTGTTAATTATTTTTTACAAATTACAATTAAAAAAAAACAAAATGTTCACCATCTGTGTAGTTGTCCTCATCTTTTCAAAATTAATGTAATACCTGTAACTATGTTCCATTTGGGACATCTAAATGTTTCAATATATCTTTCAAATTTATTAAACCTTTGTGAAATAAATGCATATATTTGTAAAAACATAATTTAATTTAAAACTGCTTTTAAATAATAATTCAATTTAATCAAAAGTAAATGCTAAATTCGTTCGAATTTTGTTTGTTCGCTTACAATGAAAAAATTTAAAAAAAGAGCAAACAGCTAGCTCAACCATAAAAATATTTTTAAAAAATAAAAAAAAAAAATATTTGAATTTACTTTTTTTATTAAGCATCAGGGAAATATTATTATTTAAAACACTTTTGGTTTGTACCAAAATGATATTTACTTATTGGCGATATAACAATAGGAGTGCAACAATAAAAAATAAGATTTAATAATTTTAAATGAGGTTTTTCTCCTTTTTCTTCTTTTTTTTACAATATTTTTCTCCAGAGTATCATTTTAAATAATTATGCCATTTTAAGTAATAAGAAACTTTCAAAAATGTTAACAATCTTTTAGTTTGTTTTTCTGTTGTTGAATAACATTAAAAATACAAAATAATAAAACAGAAAACATAAAAAAAGATTTTGCATTTTTATTTTTTTTCCTTTCGCGGGAATATGCTTTTTCTGTATTTCTTTTAAATTGAAATGTATAAAAAGTAAAGCAGGAGTAGCATAAGGATAAGTCTGCGTTATAATAATAAACCAAAATGTTAAAAACGACTCTTATTGTCCCGGTGTTTGCATATAAATTATAAAATCTTATTTTGTTCAGTTTTTTTTTTGTTAATTCTTCGTTTCCAGTATTTTTGATGAAATTTTTCATCATTATTTCTTTGAACTGCTGTTGGAAAATGTATTTCAACTTGAGTTTATGAAACTTGTAATAACCCCCAAATGCAAAATAATGTTGAAAAATCCAGTTAGTGTATGTAAAGGACTGAAATGTGTTTATTTGGAATTTTTAATACTTTGTTCTTCTTACTTTAGCTACAAAATAGAAAAGAGTTTTTGAAAAATTAAAAAGTTTAAGTTAAGCTCGCTTAACCCTTAAATGCGCAGCGTATCTTTAAAGATACAACCAATAAAACTGGTTTTATTTCCATATTTATTAAAAGAACGAGAAAAAGTTTGATGGTTACTACTAACAACACATTTTTCTATTATTCTGGATTAATTTTATATTAAGAGTGTTATGTTTTTTGAAAATATAGAGCCATAGATTCAAAATTGTAAAATATGAACTTTCTGAAATTAAGCTAAGCAGTACCCACTTTTACTTGCATTATTTTTTACCAAATTTTCTCAAAAAAAATATATGTTAATTAGAATAGTGTTATTTAACTGTATAAAAATTTTCACTACGGTCTGATTTATACTTTCGCCAGAAAACCGTATATAGTGGTTGTATCTTATAAGATACATTGCGCATTCCACACTAATTATGAATGTTGGCTGTTATTGTTTCATGTACGATATTTGTATTGAAAATGTACATGAGCTTGCTGATGCACAAGCTGCTTGTATAGCTTATGTGCTTTTTTCTTGTGTAGTCCTTTGATGTGACAAGTTGTTTTCGTTCGCTACGTATAATTTTTTTTTTATTCTAATTAAAATTGCATATATAATCAAGGATGCGCTTAGACGTATTGATAGATCCAAAATTAAAAAATGACAAAATATGTAAAAAGCTTTGCAATAGCGAAGACTTTCCTTATGACAGCACTGATGAAAGTAGTGAGGATGAAATTGAAAGTCCTAAAATAGTGTCTAGTAAAATAAAAATGTTGTTCTTATTGATAATGACACTGACACAGAGGAAGAATCTGAAATTAGCTACGATATAAATGCTTCAATTCATGGCTCGAAAGACGATAATGTGCTCTCAAGCCTCAAACATTCTCCTGTAGATGCACGCTCAAATCTTGCTAAGTCTAGTACTCTTCAGCCTCCCGGCCTAGTACATAGTAATACTTTTAGCTCCCCAGCACAAAATTTTAAAAGGTATTCCTTTCTCCAATCTCCTGCTGCCAGAAATGGTTCAATATCAAATCCTACTGCTTCCAGTGCCCCAACTGCTGGCTTACAAACCAATAAATATAACATTTGAAGGAAATGTACTTTAAAATTTTTTGTATTTCATATTATTAGCTTCTATATATGAAATTTATTTTGAAATAAAAAAAATTGAAATTAAAAAAACAAAAAAAATCCAATTTTAATAATTTTAATTTAACTAAATGAATTTGAATTATATTTAATACAATCACAATAATTTTTAATTTTTTTCTTATAAAAATTTACTTTGCTCAAGTAAACAATCTTTCATTGTTTAAGCGTTTCTCTTTGTGTGTGGAGTGCGCAGTGTATCTTATAAGATACAACCAGTTTTTCCTTAATAAACTTAAAAAAAAAAACAAAATATTTAAAAAATAAAAACGCAGTTCTTAATCTCGTGCTTATTTATATACAATATATATTTTTCATAAAGATACAAGACCGTGCGCATTTAAGGGTTAAATATTATTTAACAGAATTTTCGCAAAAGCAAAAATATTTTAAAAATCTGGTTGTAAAGACGCAGTCTTTGGATCCTTGAATTAAAAAAATTTTTTAAATTATTTCGGAAGCAAATCAGTTCCTTAAAAAATTTTTGGATGTACGGTTGGATGGATAGTCATACATACTTTCGTTGGTTAAGAAAGTGATTCTAAGCCGATCGGTATGCATACGTATGTATATGCATGTATATATGTACATAAGTTTTAATTAAATGGTCTTAACTTGACTTTTATATAATATTTTTGGGGGATTTCATGTCAAGTGACCCAACTTTTTTTTTCGATTGGAAAGAAATTTGGACCAAAGTAAGTTCTTGCAAAGAGTAGTTTAGACACAATTTTTTAGCACGATCGGTCAAGAACTCTTTGAGCTAGAGCGGTTCAAAATTTGACGTTTTCGGCAAATAGGTGTTTTTTCTCATACATGTAGTTTATTACCTTTTGCTTTTAAAAAAATTCGTCCAAAATACTTTCGATAGATTTTTTTTCAATCTTTCAGAAAAAAATATTTTTAAAATTAAAAAAAATTTTTTTTTATTTTTTTTTATAAAATAATTAGAAAAAAATTTTTTTTTCCAAAAGTGCCCATTTTTTTTTTTTTTTTTTTGCTCAAAAGAAAGCTTAGGTCTTTTGCTTGAAGAACTTGGAGGTCGCTTAGTGGGATGCGAGTGGGATATCTATAAAAATTAATGTTTTGTAACTCAAGGTAGGGATTTTCCAATTTTCGCGTATATTCTATTTTAATTTTTTTTCCTATTTATGTAAAATTTTCTCTTAAGCAAAAAAAAAAAATTATTTATGCTAAGAAACAAAATAATTTAACCTTTCCGTTGGTATGCAAGTACCAAATAAAGTCTCATACACTCGACACTGTATTACCAACAAAATGGTAGTCCTCTGGAATAAAATCACTTTTATATGGCAATGTCTGAACACATTTTGTTAATATTTTCAATGCATACCGTCGAAAAGGTTAAATTGTTTTGTTTCTTAGCATAAATAATTTTTTTTTTTTGCTTAAGAGAAAATTTTACATAAATAGGAAAAAAAATTAAAATAGAATATACGCGAAAATTGGAAAACCTCTACCTTGAGTTACAAAACATTATTTTTTATAGATATCCCACTCGCATCCCACTAAGCGACCTCCAAGTTCTTCAAGCAAAAGACCTAAGCTTTCTTTTGAGCAAAAAAAAAAAAAAAAAAAATGGGCACTTTTGGAAAAAAAAATTTTTTTTCTAATTATTTTATAAAAAAAAATAAAAAAAATTTTTTTTTTATTTTAAAAATATTTTTTTCTGAAAGATTGAAAAAAAAACTATCGAAAGTATTTTGGACGAATTTTGTTAAAAGCAAAAGGTAATAAACTACATGTATGAGAAAAAACACCTTTATGCCGAAAACGTCAAATTTTGAACCCCTCTAGCTCAGAGAGTTCTTGACCGATCGTGCTAAAAAATTGTGTCTAAACTACTCTCTGCAAGAACTTACTTTGGTCCAAATTTCTTTCCAATCGAAAGACATCGGTTTTAAAAGTTGGGTCACTTGACATGAAATCCCCCTTTTGTATTTTAAATAGCTTTAAGATAAACATTTTTTACTTTTGCACTCAAATATATGTTTTTTCCTTCCTTGAATTTTAATACCAGTATCATGCTAAACCTCTCTCATGGATAATGGGAAGACCCCACCAACACCGCTTATGCTTAGGAAGTTCCAAATATTAGCATGCACTCTTTATGTTCTCTGATTAAAGCCAGAAAACTATTTTCAGTTTTCTTAAGATGTAATAATTTAAAATTTAAAACTAAAGTGACATTGTAAATTGCGAACAAAACTCCCTTTTCCATTACTGCGACTATTGTTTCTACTAAAAATGCTGCTACTACAACTATCGTTGTAACTTAGCAATTTCAAGCACACGCATACACTCATACATATACAAACACATACTCTACGGGTATTATAACTTGGACATTTAAGCCACCTGCTTGAATAAAGCAGACAACGTCAGAATTTAAACATTTTTATTTACTTACTCTTGGCTAAACATTTTAAGCCATAATTTAGCGCAAAATAATATTTTTACAACAGTTTATGGTCGTTGTAAATAGTTCAAATTAAAATTAAGATCCCAAGCATTAACACTTAAAACATTTCTTTTAAGTTTTTATTCTCTGTTTTTCCTTTTTTACTTGTCCACTTCTTCAATTTGTTTTTTTTGGTCGAAATTATTCTCTTATTACAATTTATGGTTTAACTTTAACAAAAAATATTAATAAAATATTTACAAAATCATCAAGATTTTTTATTTTTGATGAGCAGTTTAGTGTTTACCTTAAGAAAGCTTTTTTTGTTGTGGTTTTTACACGGGATTTAAGAGAAGTAAAGAAATTCACTTGTTGTAAAACTTAATTAGCATCATTGTTGTAAATAGTTTCTGCAGAGCTGTCGAAACTTAGAAAACCGTTACATGTCGAACGTGATAGAAAACAATGAATAAGTAAAATAACTTCCTTATTAGTCAGTTTAGGGTTACAGAATGACAAACATACAAATAATATTTTTTTTTAATATAAAAATAAAATATGTACGGTGGAGAGCTGGTAAGAGCCACGGATTTGACAAGTTCTAGCCGAAGCAAAACGCCAGAATACCGGTGCGCATATGGCCTGGGTATCTTTAGTTCCAATAATTTCAAACGCATAACACTTATTTTTACAAAAAGGACATTTTAGTGCTAAAATAGATGGAAAAAAAATAAATCAAATAAGTTTTTTTATTTTCCTTTACTAAACTTACCTCAACTGCATTAAAACTTGCTGCTATCGGAAAATAATTGGTTCCAATAATTTCAATTTTAAGTAAAAATTTTCAGCTGTTGGTTCATAATTTATAACCAGGCCCATATAGGTTGCACTCCGGTTTTAATGTTTTTATTTAAAATAGTTTTCCATGCTCAAAGTGTTTTAGTTTTTTTTTAATTAAGTGGACCATTTGGCAAATAGTCCGATTAAAGTTCTTAACAAAACCATTTTTCCCTTTTTAGAAAAAACCTCAATGGTCAGACAAACACAATAAAGTTTATGAGCAAATTCAACAAGATATTGTCATATGATACGCATAAAAAAATTAAAATAAATACTTTGACGGTCATAAAATACTTTAAGTGTGAATGGACATAAAATTCCAATTATTCCATTTTTGGCAAACAATGTACAAGCCCCGGAATAAAAGGCGGAAACAGCAGTAAGAATACCAAAAAAAGTAACAATATAAAAGGAAAAGCCTTTAAATGGAAACGGATGTACATACAAGTAGTAAATGTAATAAAAACATTCACAAAATTTACAAGAAAGAAAAAAACTTAAAAAAGAAACATTAATAAAGTGAGACTGACTGGTTGACAAGCAAAGCAACTAGCTTGTGGCTTATTTAAACATGGCAGAAAATAAACACAAGATATTTCTCTACTAGTTATTTTGCTAATGGTCCTCTGTCTGTTCTTATTTTTATACTTAAAGAATTACCTGTCATTTGGATGCTGTACTTAATTTTGTTAACAAATACGTGTAAGTATTAATGTGTAACATCAATGTAGTGGTACAATGTAAACTTTTTATTGACTATTATTAATTGAATTTACCAGAATTTAAATTCTGTGAAAATAATTTTTAATTAAGTTAAATGACGGCATTTTAAAGAATAAAATTGCAAAATTCCATACTTTATTTTTTTATATTTAGTTTTTTTGTAAGAAATGTTTTTATATAAATTAAAAGTAAATAGAATAAAAATGAAATGACAAAAATTTGCTGAAATAACTGTAAAAGTTTAATGTTAGTTTAAGAAGAATTGCTTTCACAAGTAATTTCATTAACTGTCAGTCATGTGTCCATAACAGAGTTTGAATGCAATTTTGTTTACCAAAAACTTAAAGAAATAAAAAGAGTTTTTTTCCTGCTTTTAAGGCAAAATATATTTCTCGAATTAATTGGAAAACAAATTGATAAGTTTTCGTTTTTTTTTATAAGAAATGAATGCAGAAATTTAATGTTTTTTTTCAAACATACCAAGTTCTACAAGTATACTAACATAGGAATTTTGTTTTTTATTTATTTTTTAAAATTTACAATAAAATATTGAACTATTTGTCGGAAGAAAAAAGAAATGAAAACAAATACAGGTAAAAAGTAGAACTTGTAAAAAACACACATATTTAGCATATTTTTTATTCTTCTTGCCAAAGCAAACATTACGGTATTGAACAAAGAAAATTTCATTTAATGCCCACTATATTTGTCTAGTGAGTAATGTGCCCCTTAGTAATAAAACAGTCAAAAATCAAAATTCTTTTGATAAGTTTTTTTAAAAAAAATTTTTCCAAGATTTGAGATTTTTGAAAAAGCTGTCGTCCAATCGATTGTATCATAGCTCGGAAAGGAGTTATCCGATTTTTTAATGAAACCTATAAAAGGCTAGTTACAAAATTATCTTTAAGCAGCTCAAATTTTATTTTTGTTAAATTTTGCCCGCAATGATAAAAAAATTGAAATTTTGAGGAAAAATGTGAACAATTTTAGGGCCTAATCACGTAAAACGCAACGAATGATAACGCAAACAATTGTATGTTAAAAAAATAATTAAAAGTATAAAGTGGCAAAACCAAATTATTTAAACTACACGATCTTAAGGCTACATTTGTTTGAAATTTTGTGGGTTTTTAATGTTAGAATGTTAGAACCTAAAAAAAATAAATATAATAGTATTTAATACGTATTTAGGGTTAAAAAGTAGACCGATTAACTCAGTTTATTATAAATAGAATCACCACTTATACATTGTTTATCATCAAATAAAGCTTCTTATATTTAAAATTAATGTTTTTATATGAATATGTTACCAAATTTATAAGTTTTTGCTTTTTTCAATTTTTTTTTGTATTGAAAAAATAAAAACTTTTCGATTTTGGAAAAACAAAGAAAATTTTTAATGATTTCGATTGGAATAATTCGAAAGATGCTGAGTATTAAGACAAGGATTTATAACTTTGAAATAAAAACAATATTAAAAAGTAAAAAGCTTTGTTCTTATATTTTAGCTAATTATGAAAAAACAAAAACTCTCCAATTTTGAAAAATTTTTTTTAAACACAAAAATATAAATTTTCCCTCGTGGGAAAGTAAGAACTAAAAAGCTTTCCTGTTAAAAATCGTAGTTTTGACTCCGTTTATTGACCAATTAACTTTTGTTTCCTCTTAACAGTAAAACAATTTCTGTTTTTTTCTCTATTAGTATGCTTGTCATTACGTATATGCACTCACAGTTAGGTGCCTGAATTGTGCTTAAATTGTCTGTGAGACAATCCTATCGGATAAAAGGAGCTCTATTTGAAATTAAAAAAAAATAAATTTAAAAATGTTGTATTTGATGTAAAAAATATGAAATATATAAAGGCCGATGCTTTACACTGAAGCAAACAGTTTTTTTTTATATTTTAAGTTAGAAAATGTTTGCGTTATAGGGCAGCTTTTATACTAACCAGAAATCGATTTATATATTCGCATCTCTAAACTGATCTATACAAAAGCTGATTATCACAAACTCAATTCCTTTAGGAACAAAAACTAATGTGCTGTTTTTTTTCTTTTCAAATAAATAAATAAATTCAAAAAAATTAAATACTTTTCACGGATTCATTTTTTTAATTTGTTTCTTTTATGCTAATTTATATTGAAATTTTTTAAAACTCGTGCTTTTGTTTTTGCTACTATTCGTAATACCTAAATGACTCTGCTATGGTACTTAACCTAAGTGGGCATATAAAAGGGATTAATTAAGGCAAAAGCAAAGCAATTTCAAAAAGCTGGCAAAAATTAAATGAATAAAAATTCGTCAAAGAAGGGATTAAATAAAAAACCTTAAGCCAACAGCTAGACAGGTGTATGCATGTGTGTGAATAAAGTGATACAAACTGGTGCAACAGTTGGAAAGTCAACTAAAATATCACGTTATAATCTCTTTCCTAATTTTATTTGTATGTTAAAAAGAAAGAGTACTCCATTTAAAAAAATGGTTGTTAAATATTATATTCCTCAATATAAAAAAATTTATAAAATAAAATTAATTATGACATCGTAAAAACTGAAGTTTTTTTTTAATGTTTTTAAACAATTTATAATAATTATAATGATGATGAACAAGTATTTATATAATTAAGCTATAAAGATTATTATTTAAAATGAAGTTGACTTTTTTGTTTAACTGTTGTTACAGTTTATGAGCTAGTAAAATTTGTAGTAATAAAAAATATTTTACAGGCTAATAAAAAGTTTCTTAAAAAAATAAAAAAAATATGTCTTTATTAATTGTTTAAAATACCAAGAAGTTTTTGTATAATTTTAAAGATTTTTAAAAATTTTTATTGGTCTTATTTTAAAAGAGGTATGTTAAAATTATATTGTAAAATTATAGAGTGTATTAAGTTCTTTATATTCTTTTTTACCTTAGTTGTGGTAACTTTAAAGCTTAAGACAGTTTATATAATAAGAGGAAATTTGTCTTTAAGTTTGTTTGTTTCCTAAAGGAGGGCAACGAAGTGGTTCGAAATAATAAAAAAATAAATTTGTTTGTTTTTAAACGCGTGACTTTTTACCTGAAAAACTCTAATTTAAAATTTTTGAGTATATTTTTTACAAACTGACAAAATTATTCAAAATATACTATGATGAAATTTTTGAATTATAATTTCTTTGTTATTAAATAATAATGTTCCTATTTATTATTAAAATACGTTAATAAATTACAAAATGACCAAATAAAAATTTTAAAAATTGGCTGCAAGGGACTTTATTCACATTTTTATATGCACTTATTTTTGCTAAAGACATAACTACGAAACTTAAAGGCTCTTATCCTGAAAACATAGAAAATTTTAAGCAATCATGTTCAAATTAAGTTCAATATGTATTTTGTATAACTTTAACTTTGCCTTTTTTAATTGGTAAATTTTACAATTTAATTAAAATTTGAACCAGTTTTAATTAAATATTTTTATGAAAGTTCCAATATCGATATTTATCCTGCTGTGCAGAATAAAACTGTAAAAATAATATTACTTTTATATAAAAACATTTGCTCTTTTTTTCTTTATTCTAACTTAATTAAATTAATTTTGTTTTCTATATATAAAAACCAAGTAAAAGTCGGTCAAGCCTGGCCATATTATACCCTATTAGAGACCTGCATCAAGTCCTATTTCAAGCTAATTCAAGAACAGCATAATTTTCTAATTCTTGTATTGTTGTGCGGTTAAACTATTTAAGTGCTGTAATGTAGGGTAGCTGCCACAGTTTCTTTGATGCAATGTAGTGTAGTTAAGAATAAAGAGTGGTGTCCTGCACTTTTGTTTACGCAATTAATATACTGTCATGATGTGTGGTCGATAAAAAAAATTACTGTGATAATGTGTGGTCAACAACAACAAAACTGTGTGTATTACACACAATGTTGAATGGATACATACCCAAACATATATTCAAGCAGGCAAATCAATATAAAATTCATACGCAATTACATTATTTTACATACATACATTGAAAATCAACCCCTGTTTTTAAAACTAACACACTAGGAACATCCCGTCAACAGTAAAGTTTCGAGATGAATCGAAATTGAAGTGTGTAACCATGATGAATTGTTGTGCCGTTGTTGTTTACTTAAGTGTGCTTAAGTGTGAATATATTTTTCATTTAAGTTAAGTAAGTAAACAAAAGAGATGGCGAACAATACAACGCAGCACTTATTGCTGTGTGTGCGCACTTAAGGTATATGAAATAAATTGAAAATTCGAGATGATGCCTTATTTAGTATCGTCTTGAGCTGACCTCTATACCATATACCACATTTGTATAGCTGCTATGTGAAAAAATGGATCGATAATATTAGTATTCAGTATACTATTTAGATACATAAAGATACACAAGTTTGTAAAGATGATGCTTTGATTACAGGAATACATTGAAACCCAGATAGACGGATGGACGGACATGTCTAAATGGACTCAAAAAGTGATTCTGAGTCGATCGTTATGCTTGAAAGTAGGTCTCAGACCATAATTTTTGGGCGCTACAAACATCTGCCTAAACGCATAATACCCCTACTACGTCGTATGTTGTGTAGGTATAAAAACAAGATGAAAATTAAAAAAAAGTATTTTCTTCCCATGTTTACTGTAAAATATTTTGTATCTAGAATAATATAATAAAGAAAATGAGATAACAATTTCATTAGGCTAATGTAACATTAATGAAATGTAAAAACGACCTTTTTGTTTTGACTTTTGTTTATTTCAAACAAAAGCGGCTGTAAGTGTGAATTATTTTATTTTACTAAAAAAGTACATTATTGAATGTAAAATACTTTTTCAAAGGTTAAATCTCACAGTTTTTTAAAGAAATAAATGAAAAAGAAAATATTAATTATGTGGGTGACAAAGGGAAAGAGGTAACAGAAATATTGTATTTAAATGAGACTTGAAATTGTTAAAAATGACAAAAAAAAAACAGAAATTCATTTTTATGTAGCAATTTTTGTGTTAATAAATTCGAATATTTTGTTGCTTTTAAAAAATATAAAGAGAAAATATTTAAAAAAATATTTAAAAAATAATCTCTAATATTGTGGTTAATTTAGCTGTTGACATCCTAGTTGAGTGTATATTTTTCATATATTTTAATATAGAAGACAAGGGAAGCATATTTAAACATTTCTGGGTCAAATTGGTACTAACATGGGAAACCGTAGATTGCGGTTTTCATCGTTTTTCTAAATTTTGTAAAAATAGAATAATATTTAAACCTGCTAAGTCCGAAATTCTTATTCTGGTGGGCATTTCAATGGCGGCCATGACAAAGAAAAACCGATCATCACCACAAACAACAGATTTGGTCTCTATACAAAAATCTTATCCGCGCGAAGTACTATCAAAGTATCTTTAAAAATGCCACCGGGATGTGATTTCAAGAATATATAAAAACCTACTTGGACGGCCGGATAAAGAAACATATTTTAATTCATTCAGGAATGGATTTGAGCCAATCGGTATAATTGAAAGTGGATCTCAGGACACTATTTTTAGGCATTACAAAAATCTGTACATACATATGTTGAGTGTTTTAAAAACTTTAAAACTTTAAAAAGTATGTCAACTCATATTTATCTGAAGCAAGAGAAAACTACAAGAACCGAAAAACGGAATGTCCCATACAGTACAAAGATGTCAACTTTGTCTAAAAGATATTCAAATTACTTTTTACATCTACAACTTAAGTAATTACTTTTTTAACATTTTGTGCCCAAGACATACATTTTTATCATTCAAGTGTCAATTGTATTTTAAATAATTAATAAAATATTTTGGAAAATGTTCAAACAAACCTTTCAAACAATTTTCCATTCCAAATAACATTACCTATGCAGATATGAATCTACACTCAAACATTATTAAATAGTTGTTTGACATACTTAGAATAATACCAAAAACATATTTTGTTTTTAAAAAGACAAACAAGACATAAAGTATGATTAATTATCAAAATATTTTGTATGAAATAAGAAAATTATAAAAAGGATGTTGACAAATATCATAAACATATACATATTTTGCTGTCTATTTCAATAAGCATTTATGGCTTGAGTACATCTACAAATGCTTTGTGAATGTGTGCATACAAAGGAGTCATTTAAATTCAATAAAAAAATGTCTGATGTCGAGCAATTATTCTTTTGAAAATTATATTAGGAGCACTCAAGGGAAAAATGAAATCATGCGTCTGCATGTCGCACAGTGCAACATTTTACGTTAATAAACGAATTTTTACTATAAATAAATAAATATTACTTTTTGGATTTTTCTTCAAATACTGGTCATTATTTGTCCTCTTTTTTTTATTGTTTACTTATATCTACATATGTATCTGTACGCTGAAGCATAAAGATTAAAAAAATATTTTTTTTTTTAAATTAAACAGTCTTAAATTTTTTGTGCTTTGCACCGAGTTGACTTTGTTTTCTAGAATATTTTTTATTAAGCAAATTAAAGTAAATTTTTTATTAAAATATTAATAACAAGTAACAAGATTATTATATTTAAAATTCATAAATTATTTTATATTTTATAAAATTTTATAAAATGTTTAAAAACTTTTACATGATTTTTAATTTTTCTTGTGCCATATTTTTACACAAGCCTGTGATTCTCATTTAAATACTTGCATGTTTTTATTATGTAAATATGCATATGTTTATATGTAATTAAATTATTATTATTTAAATATTATTTAAACATACTTAGGACGTGTTTATGACAAGCTGGGAGTCAATATCATTAAATGTCAAAAAAGAAAATGACAGCAACTGAAGAAGTGTAAATTAAATGCAAGCTGTCAAAGATGCCACTAAAGAAACACACTCTTATAGATATTTTTATTTTATATTAATACAAGAACCAAGAAGGGAGTAGAGAATAATGCAAAAGCAAAACACACTTCAGACAACGAAGAGAAGAAAGAAGCTATAGAAACAACTGTTTATATTGTTGACAACACCACGTAAAATATTATTTGCGTGAGTTTCATAAGTTAACATTCTTCACCAAATTTTAATCCAATGACTCTGAAATATTGTTTTAAAATATGTCAGGACTGCTTTTTGTTCTTCTTCGCCTTCTAATTTTTTGATATAAAGAGTATTTTTCTATATGATTTTCCACACCAACATACATACATAAGTAAGTAGAAGTGAGTTTAAAAAAATAGGGTTTTTAGAAAAATAAAATAAAAATATAGAGAAAGGAGAGACAATGAGTAAGATACTTGTCTTTAGATATATTTAAGAAATGCATATGGAATTGGCAGCTAAATGCAGGGAAACACTTGTCATAGTTGTCTTTATTTTTGCATAGAAATTGAATAATTATTTTTTTTTGCAAAATAATGACAAGAAACAAAAGCGAAATATTTACTAAAGCAGTTTTAAATAATGGTGGAAAGGTTTTTAAGGTGTTGCTGTTTGAAACAGTTTCCTTTTAACTTTCAAAATATTTTATTTTTGTCAGGGCCGACTTCTGAAACAGAATTTGTAAAGACAAAAACTGGAAAAAGTAAAGTTTTTGAACAGGTTATATTACTGCGGAAATAGGATTTTTCTGCTTAAAACATTAAAGTATTTGGCTTGCACTTGGCCATCATGCTTTGAAATAGCCATTGTAGAATTACAATTTATTAGTCGTAAAACACAAATTAGACAGATAGAGTTGTTTTGGCATCAGTGGTCTCGAAATAAATAGCGGATAAATATTTACTACTCGGAAAATTTACCAAATGATGGATTAATTATTTAAAGTGTTACAAAATTGCATGACTTTTTTGGTTTAATGAAATTATGCTCTAAAAAAAGCTGTGATTGGTTCAATACATGAAAAAATTATGACAAACTAATTCTCATATTTATAACCGAATTGAAAATAACATTTTTATAACATTATATACAAATTGCAGAAATTTTATTGGTTTTTATTAATTGATGCAATTTTTTCTGTGTATGACAAGTGCTGTCTTGAGGTTTTTTAATTAATTGCCAAATCAAAAAAAAAAGTATTTGTTTACACATATGCATGCATACTTCTTTGTTTAAAACTTTTAGCAGAGACTTACAATACCAAACATTTTAACCTCAGAATATCGACTTGTTAACGGCCTTAATTAATCAATTAAGAAAATTTTGCTCTGTTCATACAAAAAAAAAAATCCACCCAGACAGCACTTAGAAGTTTATTTTCTAAAAAGAGTTAATAGCGGAAGACTACCGACACAAGACGCAAAATGGAATCTGTAGAAAGCGAAAAATTAAAAAAAACAAAATGTATAGAGTATATGTACAACTACAATTACCCCATATGATCGAAATGTGATTTTCGTACAAAAATGAGACAAGCACGTGACACATAAAAGCTTGTTCAAAATTGAAGAGTATAAGGTACCACCCAGATTGCCAGGCGCTGGATGATGCTGATTAACTCTCGACTCCTGAACGAATCTCCTTGAGATTATTTTAGGAGCTACAATACCAAATCAATGTTAAGTTTTTCGTTTCTTTTTTCTTTTGAAAATACAATCTAGCACATTTGCCGTTTAAAAAACAAGTGCCAGCATTGCAGAAGTTGTAAAAACAACCCATTTGTAAGCCTTACACGGCTCTGAATGTTTTTAATCATTCGTAAGATACTCTGCAGATAAATGTTAAATAAATCTCCTTTGGAGTTGTAAAAGAGTCTTGCGGATGAATTAACTGGGTTCAACAGTTTCTTTCTTGCGATAAATCTTCCTTAATAAAAATATGCGGTCGTGGGCGATTAATAACACTCTGAATGGGATTTGCAAAAGACTCTTCTGAAACTAAATAAGTGGCTGAAAATCTATTATTTTAATCTCTAAAAGAAGTTCAAAAAGACTAGAATATAATAGAAAATGCTACCTGGGTACAAACGTATATGTTTATTTTGGGTATGTGTATGGCACAGTTTCCGCTTTAGCGCTAAACCCAAAGCTAGAGTTAGAAGCACTCATGTGTAAGGTATTGTGTTTGTTTATGTGTATGTATGTGTGCTTATTTGTATATTCATAATTGAGGTACTGTTAGGTAGTTACTGACCACATTTCTAGTTTAGGGTGTAAGTGGGATATTAATTGCTACAAAATTACAAAGGAAACTAGAAGCGTCTAATTTAGTTTAAGTCATTTATGTATTTGCATGATATGTGGGTATCCTTATATTCACTAATTAATGTTGATTGTTAATTTTGGTGCTAGCTATTTTAGGCTTAAATAAGTAATTGGAATAAAAATAAAAAACTGTTTACCTTAAGCGAACTTGATTGACTGAGGTGGGAAAAATACTCGCTTGTTACGTTACCTCTATTAAGCATCTGTGCGGATGTCAGAGGCTCACTTTTAAACAGGGTGATCAACTCAGAACCACCTCCTGAGTCGATTAAAGCACACCTGATTAAGTTTTTATTTTTTGCAATTAAAGTGCAGGTCGAATATCCTCTGGAATTTTGTAAAGTTTGGCATGGATAATTTTTTTTTTTAAAGTGGAGCTTATTGGTATATTTCTAGACATATCCTCCATAAAAATGCGCTCCCAAAAATATTTAGGGCTCTTATATAGTATCACGGTATATCCCCATATCTTCTGGTAATTATAAATGATCTTACCAAATAGTAGTTAATATTTTACTGAAGCTTATTTAAATCTTATTTACGAGATTAAGCGATTATTACTTTCCTACTTTTTTGATGCATTTATTTGTTTAACATTTTACAAATTAACTGGACAGGCCATAAGTTACAAAATTTTATTAAACTGTAAAAACATGTTTAATTTATATTTTTGTAATAATTTCTTTTTGTTATTTTAAAGTTACTCTATTTATACACTTCCTCAGCAACTAAAGTAAAATATACAAAATCATAAAATAATTTGACTTTTCAAACACGTTTTATAAATTTGTAGCCAATCGCTTTCTACTTGCTTTTTTTGGGGATTTGTATAAAATTTGTTTTTATTGCTTTTACAAAAGGAAAATTATGGACGTGACTTAAATGCAATTTAATGTATTTTATTTTAACTTCATCTACCGACCCCTACCCCCCAAGAAGAAATCTAAGGTAGTTGAGTTGTGTTAAGAACAAAAAAATTACCTTTATCGTTATTTATGATGACATCAAATGAATTAAATGAAAAGGGTCCTTAAGAATCGAGTCCTGCTAATATAAATGGAAAAGATTTGTATACAAAATGTTTAACCCTTTATTTGTTTTTTTTTTTTTTTTGTAAATATTATATTTTTATTGTCAGTTTTAATGGCTAAATTTTTTTTGTTCTTTATTTGGTTTTTTATTATTGGCATGTTGTCATGCATTTTTAATGATCAGACATCAATAAAAGTGAACGGTGGAAAAATGACAATAAAAATAAATAAGAACCAAAGCAGCAGCTTAGTTTTAAGAAAATTCGGGCAGTATTTTGTGTTTGTATGTAACCTGCAAAAAATATTGGACTACGTGGCCTATTTTAATTGAAATGGACTAGTTACCATATGGTCCTATGCAATACAGTAATAGACCACTGTTATTGTCAAGTAAGAACTTTTAGTTAAGCGACAGGTGTTCGTGGCTTCACGGTCGATTGTTGAGTTGTAATAATCGGAGAACTAGTTCTTTAGTGTGTAGCTTAGGGTAGTTTTGAAACTACTTCGATGTTTTTCAAAGATGGGTTAAGTAGTCCGGCCTCAGGACATTATAATGTTAAGTAGACCTTGTTTATTAAAAAAATTGGGATACTTTTGAGTAGTGCTTCTTCACAACCAGGCACGCATATATGAAATAGTCCCATTATGTGCAGGGTTAAAAAGGTAGTTAAAAATTATGAGTTGAATATAAGTTGATAATATATAAGCAACAATACAAAACAACAAAAATTTTTCTTAAGTATTTTTATAAACAAATTTGCCTTTTTTGAATTTTCTGTCCATTTAATATTAAATATTTTGTAATATTTCAAAATGCTCTTAAATATCTTTTTACCTACAAAATATGGCTTAAGCATTAAGAAATTTATTTATTACATTATAATGTTTTTCGATATCATCATTTAATATCATTTAAATCCTTCATGGGCTTTAGCATTATGGGACTTAAGAAAAAAATTAGGAATAAAATTTTTTTAAAATTTAAAACACATCAGACTTAAGGGCCATTTTTAAATGTTAAGAACAAAAGAAATACAAATATGTTAAAAATTTCACTATAACTAGAATGCCCTTTTGCAGTTTCCCAGCAAAATCTTTGCTTACCTGGTAAGTTAGCAAGTAATATTGAAGATGAACAAGCACTAGTTACCTTTTGGCCGAATTACTACCCAGCAAAAAATAATCGAGATTTTGTAAGCAGTAAATACTTTTTCTAGTATACTAACGCGCTTCGCAGCAAGCACTTATCTATTCCCTTAATAAATACAATAGTGTATGGCAGTAAATGTAAAACTTTTACTCTTTTACACACTCGCTTACTAAAGTGCATACTAAGAAGCACTACTGTAAGGTAGAGAGTAAACAACTTTTGATTTTTCGTCAGGTAACGATCATAATAACACGACAAAAAATTTATTTCGATGACGCAATAAATTTCAAGAACTAAAGAAGCAATAAAGTTGCATGAATTAACTGCATATTCATAGCGCCGACATAAGCGCTTAACACGAAATGCAACTAAGTGGGACATTGTGAACAAATATCATGCCATACGTAAGCAGGATTGTAAGCTTTGTCATCTTGATATTCCCTTACAAACCTACCTACGGCGAAGCAGCAGTTTTTGCTGGGTAGTTATGTATTTTTGTTTGAGTTGTCCCGAAATTCACGACCCCTGCATAAAAATGTGCTTACAAAAATCAATCGAGTAACAAGTTACCAATGATAACCTAAACAAAATAAATAGAAATTTAAGGGTTTTAAAACAAAATTTTTTTATAACCCTGTTTCATAATCCTATTTTGTCATATATGCCTAAAAATGAAATAACTACGCCCTTACAAAAAAGGTATTTTTTCTGCCGTGGCGACCTCATTACCTGGTAACCTGTGAGAGGTAATGACATGAAATTTCTTAAATTAAAAAAAAGTTTTGCTGGTTGGTTGCTCGAATTATTTAGGCATCACTCTTACTATTTTGCTTAAAATTATTTAAGAAAAAAATTAAAATTTTTTAGCTAAATTAGATAATTATTAAAGGTAGAAAATCAAGTTAAAATGTTAAAGTCGGTCAAGACCGACAATATTAAGCCCTTCACCACATTTGTACAGGGCCTATATAAAAAATAGACTTATAGTTTTTGTATTCATAAAGATAAAAATGCGTGAAAATTTTGAGAAGGTAAAGTTTCTAGTCAGTTATAGCCAAAATTCTTATTTCGAAAGGACATTTGTATGCGGTTTTTTAAAAAAATTGAGCGATCATCGTCACAATCAAGAGACTTTGTGTGACTTTCAGGAAGTGATTCTAAAGTCCATTGGTATGCTTAAAGGTGGATTTTAGGCTATTACAAGTATCTGCGGTGTGGTGTGGGCATAACAAGAACAAAACCTTTACTTTGTCAAATCTATGTGACAGTTTTAGCAAAACAAAAATACGTACAAAAAAACCATATTTAACAAAAAGAGAGTAAAAGAGACTTATCTAAAGTAGCCTTAAATCTGTAAAAAATTTATTAAAAAGTTATATTTGTCTGTTTAACAAGTAAAAACAAAACTAATTTAAACAAAAAATTTTTTTGCTTTAATTTATGGCCTCAGCTTTCTATTTGATTCACTCAATAAATTTATTTTAGAAAAAACATGTAATTTAAATGAAACTAATAAATATTTTTAACATTTATTTTCTATACAAATACATTATGAAAATACATTTTAATGTTTATGTCGTTCTATTACAACTTTATTAATGTTATTTTTAATTTAATTTTAACAGGAATTTAATTCAAAATATTGGTCTTTTAAAATTCTTTAAACTTGAAAACGAACAATTTAAAACAAACGTTTGTTTACTTCAATATTATTGGTTTTTTTATCTTTACTTTTTATTATGTTATTTTATACTTTTTATCTTTAATTTCGCTTTAAGTGGCAAACATTTGAAAAAATGCAATAAAAATACTTTTGAGAAAACAATACAACTTTAAGATAAAAAAGGTCGAAAAGGCATTTAAAATGTTGAAAGAAATTCATGTAAAAATGAAAAAACAAAACAAATTTTAAAAACAAAAGAAAAAATATCTGCTAAAATTGTTTTGACTTCAAAACGCAAAAACAAAAAACATTAAAATTTTATAAGAATTTTCAAATTGTTCTTTTTTTGAAGGCTTGCTTAGCCAATGACCTTCAAATGAAACGGGAATTATAAGCTGATTTTTAAAATCAAAGAAATCCTTGAAAAAGCATTAATAAAACAGGAAATGTCGTTAAAAATTTTTATCGACACAAATTAAAATATTAAAATATGGGAAAAGATAGATTTGAAATAAATGAAATATTTAAAGAAATAAAATTTACACAGAGCTTTAAACGCGTTTGCCTTGAATTGATTATAAAAAAATTGGGTTTTAATAATTTGTTAAATTTTCGTAATTAAATGCTTGATATTACAACAAAAATTGAAAACATTTGACGAAAGTTGATACCAACGTTTTAAAATAAATAATATTTTAGCAAATTTCTTTAGTAGAAAATTATTAAAATTATTTTTTTGTGTAGCAACCTTAGTTTATGTTTGGCTACTTTGCCACTGATAGCAATTTGTGTAAAATTATGAGCATAGTCCACCATCCATTGAAACTAGGGACTAAGAGAACATTTTTAGTTTGAAATGCTGCTACTGAAACTAGAACTTAAGTTTTAAGCAAATGGTTTTCAGCACCTGCTTAAATATCGAAAACTTAAAATTTTTTATCTTGAGGATGCTGGAGACTTTATTATGTTGTTTCGAACATCACTGCGGGAAACGGGTGTCAATTAGTCGGCGTACTCGTCCTGTTACAGGTACAAAACATGAATTGGAAAAAAGTTATTGGTCGTAATCAGGTAAAAAGGCACACATCAGGTAACTGGTTAAAAGGTGTTAAGGAGGTTATGGGAAAATATAGAAATATTGGTCCCTTCATATAAACATACATCTGTATATATAACACACACACTAGTAACTACAAACAAAGTAGATTGAACAGGATCTTAAGCAATAAATGCGAAATTTGCTTTTATAGGATTGGCCTTTAACCCGTTCTGAAGTGTTCTTTTTGAAGCAATTGCTTCCTCCAATGACAACGCAATGTAAAAATTGCGGGTTCTCTTTATATAAAGTGCAAGAACTAGAACCAGTCCCTACCCTAAGGAACTATTTACATCAATAGTCTTGGACCAGTCCAATTCCCCGTAGGGATAATATTCACGAATGCCCACTATGTTTTAACAGCTTTTTTACTCAGAAATTTGCACAATTTTTTTGACTATTAGTTTACTGGAAAATAGAATATAAGTTTTAATCGCAGTTATTTGCTTTCTGAATTAATGCCATTTTCCCAGCGAAATAAGTTGCTATTTGAAGCCAGCGATAAAAAACCATAAAACTTTTCTCCTCTTAATTCTAACTGAATATATTTGCAGCAAGTAAGACAAGAACGAAATTAATTAGTTTAATAAAATAGACTAATTATGGTGTAACTGCGAAATCCCATTCATATTTGTCACCTACAAAATTGCTTTAAATCCATACAAAAAGTGGCAGCGATTCATCTTAGTTGTTGTGCAATAACATCAGTTTGAGTGGGTGTGGTAGTGGTAACGGCAGCTGCAAAAATGGTGGTCGCAGTGTGACAAACTATTTCAATATGCAAAGCAAATATATACATCTACAACAAATAAAAAAAAACCCATTTGCTTTGAAACAAGCATTGCTTATCTTATATGTGTGTATGTCGGGTAAAAGTAGAGTGTCAGAACATTGAAAAATCTGTATAATAATAGAAGCAACAAAAGCAACACCATTTAAAAAATATATTACTTTGACTGGCATTTGTGGTAAGCCACGACTGTACTTGATTTTTATATTTGTTAAAGATTTTTTTCAATCTCGTTCTTTATTTATTTTTTTTGGTTTTAACTTTAGTTTTTTTTTTTAATTTGTTTATGTTGGGTTCTTGTACAGCTTATATTTTTCTTATCAGTTTTTTCTTTTTGTTGTAGTAGCTGCTTTGGTGTTTTCTTCATTTCTTGTCTTTCAAAATTTATTGAGATTGTTTTAAACCGCGTAAACCTACATTACTATCTACTACCACCACCACTACCACTATTGCCACTATCACATCAACACCATCAGTCTTAACACTAAATGCTTCAATACAACTACATATTTGTTTTATTTTGCTTTCTTATCTCCTCATCCACATCTTGGGTTGGGTATTTTATGTCAGTGAAGTGATATAGAAATTTGCTGTGATTGTTTCCGTTTATTTTTTAAGGGCCATTAGTGGCATACAGTTTTCTAAAAAAAAACATTATAATCAACTTAAGCAGCACAAAGAGAAAAATAAAAATAAACAAAAAATAAACACTTTAACCTTACATACTGAAAATATAGAGTGGGCTTTTCCGTCTCTTCTCTTTGAACCCTTTAATCAGTATTTTTTTACTTTTAAATTATTTTGGTGTATTAGAAATATTTATTTTCTTTTGGATAACTAATGGAATAATATCCGGTTGTTTTACATTAAGGTACCACAGAAAATGTTAATAAAGGAAATTATTAGGGTGTTCACAAGGTTGTCATAAATTCATATGTCCTTAAAAAATAAAACGAAAAAATACTACTGTTGTGAGCATCCGCTCATAATTAAGTGTGTTATTTTAAATTTGAATCGGCTGCTGGAGAAAATAGAAATATAAATAAGTTCAAAAATATTTTAAAATTAATGACTGCGACTTGTTAATTATATCAACGGCTTCACTAAAGAGTTTCGCCGCCAGGCTAAGGTTTCTACTGTTTATGACAAAACAATAAACACAGTTCAAAAAGTCTTATTGTTATAGAACTTGTTTCTTTTAAGCACAACAACAATTTTTTTAAACTGTTGTAAAGTATTAAAACTTTAAGACAATATGACTTGATAGCATACCGTTTGAATACCCCATATATATTTAAGAAAATGGCTTTTGTGTCTTTTTTTTTCAGTATCTTACAAAATTCTGTCTTGATTTAGTTAAATTCTATTTTTGATCCTCTTTTGAAAATGAGTCAGTCATACCAGGTAAATAATTGAGTAGATTTGTCAATCAATTGACATTATCATTTCGAAATATGTGAAAATAATATAATATAAAATTTTTTTAAAGATACCACTGTTAAAGACTTTTTGCTAATTGAAGAAACTGTTAAACTAATGTTAGATCCTTTAATGATCTGTTTGTAAATTTTCCCATAAAATTGATTTTTCCAAAAAAAAAATAGATAAATTTACCTTCAGTCATCAGCTAAAATATTTTATTTAAAATCCTTTTAATTTTTCTAAATTTCTTGTTAATTCCATATAAAGGACTACACTGTCTAATAAAAACTTATACAGCAGTGACATCCTTTAGTAAATGTGCTTGTGTGCATGTGTATGTTCGGTTGTCATTTATTTTTTGTACTCGTATTTATATGCATATTACGCCTGTCTCTGTTTTTAACATTTAAGATTAAACAAACAGCGAGAAAGGCACTCTAAAGCTGCTCACGATATTGCCGAATTGCTTCTGGTTAAAAATATTTCTTGCAATTCTTTAAGAGATTTATAAAACAAGAAGACCAATTTATATTAAGGAAATAAAAAAAAGGGAAAAAGTATATATAAAGGAAAAATTTTTATTTCTTCATTCATTTTATCATGATAGTAAATGAGCAAAAATATATCACTTTTATTAATGCTAAACAAGGAAATATTAATATCTTTCTTACAAAAACTAATTAACAAGTAAGAGCGCTACATTCGGCTGTGCCGAATCTTATATACCCTTCGCATTGGTCTTTTAATTTACCCAGCGAGTTTTAAAGCCCATAGAACACTTTACAAAATTTTATCGTTCGTATGGGTAACAGAAATAGATAAAGAAGGTTTGAGGTCGAGAGTTATAAAAGTTTTCAAACTTTATCCATATTAAAAGTTTAATAAAAGTTGTTAATTTTTATGGGATGTTCTAGTCTCCCTGCTCCCTTCAACTTTTTTTCCAAAACATATGAATTGTTTGATTATTACTTTTTGTAGAATATTTGAAGTCGATAGCTGTTATAGTTTCATTGATTAAAATTGCTAGTTTCTACGAGTGCTACCCCTTCCCATGCCCCTGCCCAAAAAAGTTTTTTTCGAATGTAGGTCTAATTATCCTGCTACTTTTTGTCGAACATTTGAAGTCAATTTCTGTTATAGTTTCTGAGATTAAGCATATCGAAAATTTCATAAAAATCATCAATTTGTATGGGAGGTGCCCCGGTAGGTCAGTGATAAGTGCACGAGTCTACCAGTCAGGGATTTGTGGGTTCGATTCCCACCAGAGACCTTGGTAAGTCTGCTTCATTCTTCTGTTCTTTTTTTCTTTTTTCTCTAACTTTCTTCTTTCCTTCCGTCTCAACATATTCTATCTGCCTCTCCAGGTAACACAAAGGGATCGAATTAAGCGGATCCAAGTGAGCTGTGTCCTTTCCTTCAACGGCTGCCTGTTCTACCTAACCTACCTATGGGAGCTGCCCCTTTTCCTGTCTCCACCAAAAAAATTTTTTCTACAAAGCGTAGATTTTGTTGTCCAATTACTTTTTGTAAAAAATAAAAAAAAATCGATAGCTGTTTTAGTTTTTGAGATATAGCGCATAAAATATTTCATCAAATTTGTGCAACTGCAGGAAAAATACCATTTCCCCTGATCCCATCTGAAAAAATTTTTTGGATTTTTTAGGTCCTTGCTTTAGAAGTATTTGTGCTAACTTTTGTGGTAATGGTGGCTATATTTACTGAGATATTTAAGGATATATGCACGGATTTTGTCCTATAAAAATTGGTTATTTTGAGTTTTCGCTTATATTTCAGTCAATAGTGAACCGATTTTGCTGATTTTTAAAGCGATTGTCTCCAGGAAATTGCTAATAGTTTAACACCAATAACTGGTCCGTATCTTTCAATTTTACTCCGGAAACTTGATTTCAACAGACGGACAGACGGACGGACGGACAGATGGATACACGGAGAGACGGACATGGCTATATCAAACGGAATTACAAACGGAATGACAAAGTGATATATACCCTTATCACTATGTGAAGGGTATAAAAAAATATTCTAAAGCCAAAAATAATAACCAAAATTTTTTATATCATAATTTAATGCAATTTTAAACTTTGAAAAAGTTTAAAATGTATAAAAATTATAAATGATATGGCAACTATTTACATAATGGGCTACAAACTTTTTTAAATTTTGTTAAATTTTTTGCACCTAATTTTAAAAATTATTTAGTAATAAATATCTCCATTTAAGCTAATCTATCACCTATTTTCAATTATTATTTTAAAATGAAATCAGTGTGTCCTTAGAAGTCCTTTTAATAAATTTAGTTTTGTGTGTGTTTTTAAAAAATCTTGTACTAAGCTCAGAGACAATAAATGATTTTTAACAAAAATCTTGATTTTTACTTTCCTATCTGATCCTTGCTACGTGCTATAGTATCTGTATTTGTGTTTGTGGGTTTGAGTGCATGCCTGTGTGTGCAAATTTTTGTGTGTGTTTGCAAACTGTCAAACTTTCTTTATAAACTACAAGGACTTGCACTTCTACTACTTTACATGTTTTAAAAGTTCAAAGTCTATAAAACTTTAAAATATTTTGCATAATTTTCTAATGCCATAAATTGCTATTTGCTTTTTAAAGTTGGTAAACATATTTATTGTAATATGGTTATATAAAATATTTGGCAAAAAAAGAAAAGGAAACTAGAACAAACAAAATCCTTTTTTAAAGCTTTTGGGTACCAACTGATATGCCTTAGGCTACGCGACCTAAAACAAATAAAATTGTATTCAGAAATGAGCTGAATTAGATATGTTCAAGCAAATAAGTGTGATTTTGTTGTGTTGGGTCTATTTACTAAGAGACATGAAAAAAATATTGTTTAAAACCCTGTTCAGAAAAATTTTAAAAATTTTCATTGTTGAAAATTTTTAATAAGAAATTGGAAAAAACAAAAGTTTTGCTAAATTCATGTTTGTTTATTTAATAAATACTTTTTTTGATAAATTTAAAAGGCTGATGGTGATCAACAATAAACCATACTAATTCTCTATTTTGGTTTAAAAAACCTATGTTAAATTAAAAATTTTTTTCAATATACAATAAGTTTACGATTTATGAATGTGTAAGAAAAAAATTCTTCATTGTTTTTTTTTTTTTTACAAAAGTATTACATGTGGTATTCAGAAAATCTACGCATTTTTGTTCTCGTTTTGTAAAAACATATTCTACAATGTTTCTAAGCTTCACAAGTGCCTTAGGTAAAAATGATTAGGGAAAACAGATTTAAAAAATCATAAATCTTAACAATTTAGAGAAAAATTATTTTGAACTTTAGACACAGTTAATTACTACTGGGGCAACAAATATAAATGGGTGTATTTTTTATGATTAGGTTAAGTGAAAATTAATTTTTTGTTATCATGTGCTTGTTTACCATTTATGTATATCAAAATTAATGTTTTCACACTTAGTTAAACGCTAAAATTTTAATTGTTTTTTTTTGTTGTGTTTGTTGTTAATTTTCTAAAAAGTTTGTAACGTGAGCATAACAGCAATGTCTAGGATATGAATGAAATAAATGGCTAATAAGTAACCTTAAAATGTTGCTGCTGACAACATAAATAAAAGTAACAACGATGGAATGTTTTAGATAATTATCTTATTTAAAAACAAAAAGACATAACACGCCAGGTTAAAGTAATCATTTGACGACACCTTAACACAGGTGATAATTGCAGTTAGTTAACGAAGACAAATGGTGCGGGTATGCTTAGCGGATACGTTAAGGATTTAAAACAATTTAAACTACATATTAAAATTTGTATATCCGTCAAAAAATTAAAGAAATGTAAGAAGGTAATCTTCTTCTAAGGCAATATATTGTGTGGGCGACTTTTGCAGGGATACAAATGCTAATTCTTGCATTGAGTAATGCACAGAAAAGCCATCAATAAGCCGAATATCATTGCTATGATTATGAGCATTAGTTAATAAATAAAAAACTTTGTTATATATTGAAATTTTTTTCTGTGCTAGATTGTTATTAGGACAAAGGTAAAAAAAAAATCAAAATTCAGATTAAAAACAAAAATTGCGACCCCAACCTTTTCAACATAAAAATTTACGGCGCAAACGTTCTATGGAGTATAATCCGTTTGGTAAAATGTTTTTAGCGCATAAATATAATGGCATATGGCCCACTTTTAATTTAGTTTACGATTTAGAATAACATGCTGTGTCGATTTAAGAATGTTCCCCCGTCCGCTCGATTTACTCATCACATATTCTTTAAAAACTGCAGTTGGCAGTTCCGAAGATGTTTTGATGTGTTTGTATAATATAACAAGCTAAGCCCCGGTGTGCTTCGCTACACCAATCATAGTAAAATTACCTAAATATGTAAATAAAAGAATTTATATATCTTTTAATTTACTGGTTGCCTCACTTAAGTTGCAACAAATTATAAGTCAGCCCTACTCTTTAATTAACAGATAAAAATTTTTTTTTTTTTTTTTTTTTTTTTTTTTTTTAATAATAACCAGCACTCAGGGGATGGCCCCTACACATGCATTGCATTGTGTTGGTATCAGGAAAATAGGTTATGGGAAGGAGGATTAACAGATAAAAATTGGGAATTTATAGGGTTTATACTTTTAGAGATATCCAGAAAGATTGAGTAATCAAAAATTCTTTTATAAATTTCTATATATAATTCTACCCCTTTATTACCCTACTAGCATATTTTGGTAAACTGACGAATGAAATTAAAATTTTATCTTTAATGGTGGTTCAAAAGTTACAAAAAGTACTAAAACATAATTTTAACCCATTTTCTCTTTAGGGTCCAATAATTAAAAAAGGACCCAAAACAGAACTCATATTTTTCAGGCTTGTCGCACCCAATTTGAATTATGTTCCTATCTTTATTGGTTTGAAAGTTACAAAAAACGCATTAAAAAATCTAAATTTATTTTTAACCCTTTTTCCCCCTTTGGGTCCAAAATGTAAAAAAAGTACGAAAAATGTAATCATATTTTTGTAAGACCTATCGAACGCAATTTGAATAATGTTTCTACCTTAATTGGTTAAAGAGTAACAAAAAGTACCAAACTATAATTTTAACCCCTTTTTTCGTTCTTTCGGACCAAAATTAAAAAAAAAAAATTGAGATACCTGTCTGTCTATTTCTCAAGGAAAACGCAAATGTTTTTAAATTTTGCTTTTATCTTATTTACATCAGAAGGTAGTAGGTTACTGATTTTGCCCCTTTTGTCCCCTTTTTATCCCTTTATGGGCCCAATTTTTTAAAACTCATGTGTATTTAAACAAACATGTAAAGCTTAACACGTGTTATAAATTTCAGGTATTTAGCGCTGCGCCTTTGATCAGTATGGCTTTGGGTAATATTGTTACTTGACCTTTCCACACAAATGGGCGTAGTGTGGGCGTGGCAGCACTAATTTCCCAAAAAAAAGTAGCCTATTGTCCTTTCCAGCCTTGAACTAGCTCCCTGTAAAAATTTAAAAAAAATCGATCAACTGGTGTGGCCAGCTTTAAAATACAAACATACATATATACATACATACATACATACATACATACATACATACATACATACATACATACATACATACATACATACATACATACATACATACATACATACATACATACATACATACTAGACATCTGCATGACTATATTCATTTAATTGCCTATACACAACAAAAACAATATTCATTCAAACATTTTTCATTCTATGGGAGATAAATAAAGTTAAGCCAGTAACAACACAAGAAAGAATGTATTGTGTGTTACACTCAATGATACAAGAAGAACACATTCATTTTACAGTTTTCGTTTTGAATGTGTATAAAACACACTTGAAAATACAAAAACATAGCAAAGTCTCATTACAGTTAGAGTTTTTATAAAAACATTCAGGTGTTTTTTCGAGTTAATGAATTTTTAACAACAACAATAACGACAAATTTGCAAACACAAATGAATAATAATTTTTTACACCAATCATACAGCAATATTCACACATTCTGTTCAGTATGTATTTATATGAATGTATGGGTAATATTGTGTTTTCGGTTGAAGTTGTTTTTTATTTGCTTTCGCTTGTGGGTTCATTCATTTGGTTTGTTTAACATTGAATGAAAAACACTATGTTGTTGAAAAACAAACGAATGTATTTAAACGGCATTTGGGTGTAGTCAAGCAGACCTCTAATACATACATACATACATACATACATACATACATACATACATACATACATATATACATACATACATACATACATACATACATACATACATACATACATACATACATACATACATACATACATACATACATACATACATACATACATACATACATACACCCCTCCTTTATATAAAAGATAATATAATTGATTTACTATTTGGTTCATGCTCAAATGACTAAATGTTAATATTTGAGGTTGTAAATATAAGCAAGTTGTATTTGAAGATAAACTTATCTAAAATTGCAGGTAAATAAATACTCTGCAAGTTATGTTAATTGTCTACATATGTTGATTAATTAAAAAAACTTTAGTTAAATTTCAAATCATGTTTAAAAATTAAGGTTAAAATATTGTTTTTTTTTTTGCCATTTATTCTGTTTGAATTTATATTTGCTATTTAATTTGTATTTGATATTCTTTACTCAGTGTCATTAATCATGTTATTTATAATTTTATATAACATACTGCGATGAAAGTGTGATTAAATTAAAATCTTAAATCTGTTCTGCACATTCAATTCTGGCATGATAACATAAAAGAGCTGCAAAGTGTTACAAAAATAAATACTTTTTCTCATTTATATAAAACTGAACAAATAAAAATAAAACAAAAGAAAAATTTAATGAAATTTATACTGTGAAATGCTTGTAGCATCTACTTTTTACTCAACTTATCTCTTTTTTCATTTTCATTACTAGAGCAGCATTAATAAAAAAAAATTCCGTTTGTATGAAAACAAAATATGCCAAGAACAATTGTCACCCTTTAGAAACAAAAATACATTTGAAAAATTATCAACAACAGTGCGAACAACATCAACAAAACTTGAAACAACAGCGCGTCGTTACAATCATACATTCATTCGCTCATTCATATGCATAAAAGTCCTACTTCTACAAAAACTGTAACACGATAGCTGTTTAAGTGAGCAAGCAGCAGAATCAGTAGTCATTATATTTATTGTAGTTCCACAGAGCAGATTTCAAAGCAAAGAATTTTTATTCTCATTAATTAAAATAATCATTTTTTAGAATTAAAAAAAAATTAAACCTGACAACTTAAACAAAATAATAAAAGGCTCGCAAACATACAAGTAAATTTAGTACAATTCTTAAGTTGTCTTTGGAGCAACATTTATAAAAATAATTAATGTATTAGTAAAATTTGTGTATTTCGTATAGGATATTGTAATAACGTACAATTGCCCACTTAAAGGGATAATAAAGAGTGTGCCATCCATCGGTTTAAGTAGATAGGAACTGCGGGTTCTAATCCAACTTGACTGCGCAGTCGCTGCGCAGTCGCTGCGCAGTCGGTATTCCTACACGTGCATGTTATAAAATCATGTGTATGTAACTAAATATGTCATAACCCAGCCAGCAATTTTTGAAGTTTTTAATTTAATTTAATTGCTTTTTGACTCTAGTGCAGTAAAAGTATATAATAAAAATAACTAGATTTAAGATGCAGCTGTGTAAACAAACAGATGCAGTTGCTTCAGGGAAGATTAGTTGTATGTATATTACAAAGGGGAGATAGCAGATCAGACAGCGCTTGCTGAGAAAATAAATCTATTTTACAACGATTTAGTTGTGGGTTTCTTGATAAAAAGGGTTCAATGAACTATGGTTTATAATTTTAAGTGTAGTTAATAAAAAGAAAAATTCTATTGTTTAGTTAGGCGGCGCTTAGCACGTGTTTATTTATGGAGTAATTGAAAATCTATGGTAGTTTATGATCTTTTAATAATTCTAATGTGTGTGTGTGTTTGTGTGTGTGTGTGTGTGTGTGAAGATTACTTTTTTGGGGTATGCTGTATGACTTCATTAATTTTAGATTTTATGACTGGTGATATTTGTTTATAGTAGATGTTTAAATTTTTAAAGATAAAGAAAAGCAAGTGTGGAAACGAACAAGTACGGTTTTAGGGTGGATGTATGTATGTATTAGAGCTGGGCACAAAATGTTCTAAACTTCACTCTTCACTACTGTACAGTACTTCCAAGCATTGTATTTCATTGCAGCTTTACACTTTAGAACAACACAAGCAGTGTAAAGGTTTAAAATAGAACAAAAACTGCATGTTTTGAAAATATTTTGAATACAGCAATGCTTGGTTTTGTTTTATGCTGGGAAGCAGAACATCAAAACAAAGAAAGATAGTGAAGTAAAGAAACGGCAAATTACAGCAGAACATAGCGAGTGCAGTAGAACATAGGCAGAAACAAAAAAACTTAAACAACGATGTTATCAATTGAGCGATATTTTTATTTATTTCGTCTACTTTTTTCTAAACTTCACAAAAGTTTTAAGCTGTATTATATAAGTTTTTAGTTTGGTAATAACGTTATCGATGATGTTTAATTGAAAAGATAATGTTTTTTAAAGCATGCTATGAAAATATATTTTTGTTTTAATATCATAAAAAAAATTAAGTCCAACTCTTTTATTCAATTGTTAATTTTTCGTTTTGCGATTTTGCTTCGCTGCTATTGCTGTTAAAATATTTGGTCAATTTTTGCACCTAAGAAAATTCTTTCCTTAATTAGTATGTATGCAAATGGCATGCAACCTTTTTACATGCAAAAACTTCCAAAAAAAGATTATTACAAAAAATTCGCGGAAAACTGATCCTCTTATTGTTGCCTTACCTGAATATAAACACATTTTTTGACACGGTTTATTACGTTTTCAATGCTCTTTATATTTGTTGTTTTTGTAATGCGTGTGCGTAGCTTAGAAGTGTTGGCGCCGTATAGTTGGAAAAACACAACATAGCAAAATGAGTGCAAAAAAAATTTAAATATAAAATCATAATTCCTGGAATTCTTAATTGATAAATATTTCCACCTTATTAGTACCTAGGTACCTCCAGGTCCGATAATTGTTTTTTCTCACAAGAGTAAGAAAAGGTAAAAATGTTTTTAGAAACTCATTCATAAATGAAAAGTTTCTGCCACAAACACAACGTTCGCAATAATAATTCGCAATAATTGTTAAGTTTAAAATAAAATGGATATTTCAAATGTAAGTAAATAAAAAATATGTATAAGTTTTTGATAATTTTGTGTTATAAATGGTAAATGATATTACTATACGCAGGAGTCCACAAGCCAATCCCATACACGCGATGCTGGTGAAATAAAATCCAAAATATCGTCCGGTGAGTACAAAATAAGCGCAAAGCGAGGACGCAGCAAAGTGTGGGACATTTTCGCTAGTATTGAAACTGATCGAGGCGAAGAAGTACCCGGCTTTTTAATTTGTCGACAGTGTAAAAACATATATAAGCATAACACAAAAACTACCTCAAATTTAGTGAAGCATAAGTGCTACATAAATAATGTATTGCAAAGCAAGTCAGCAGATCCAAAAAGTGTTGCAGATAATGCTACAAAAAAAAACGCAGTAGATATGTTCACGAAATGGGTAGTGATGAACTGTAGACCTTTTAAAATCGTCAGTGACGATGGTTTAAAAGAAGTTGCAGAATTTTTTATTTCTATTGGAGCTAGGTTTGGTCCAAATATTGACGTCATGTCTGTCATACCAGATCGAACAACAATATCACGGAACGTCGAGTCAATTTATAAAACAAAGTTCGATGAAGTAAAAAGTGAACTCTCTGCAATAGCTGACATTGGCTACGGCTTAACCTCGGACCTGTGGACCGATAACTTTTTAAGAAAATCATATTTAGCTCTTACTATACATTTTGTAAAGGATGGCAAAATTAACTGCAGACTATTGGGAATGGAGTCAATGTATAGTGAGCGGAATACAGGTTAGTTTGTATGCAGTAACTTTTAAAAGCAGTCAGTAATTATTTTTATATATTTTAGGTCAAAATGTTCATTCAAAAGTATTAAAAATATTGTCGGAGTTTGGGTGCGATTTAAACAAAAAGTCAATAATAGTAACTGATAGGGGTTCGAATATGGTAAGCGCTTTTCGGCCGTATAATCACTTGTTTTGCATCAACCATTTGCTACAGAATACATTAAAAAAGTCTATGGATGAAGTAGACGCGATATCTGCAATGTGTAGCATTAGCTCCAAATTAGTGAGATATTTTAAGAAGTCTGGAAACAACTCTAATTTCACAAAAAGTCTAAAAAGTTACTCACCCACACGTTGGAATACATTCTACTATGTATTTGTTTCCATTCAAAATAATTGGAATGAAATTAATCAAATATTGCAGGATAAAAACGAGGTTCACCGATTAGGTGACCTAAACATTGCCCATTTAAGCCACATAATTGAAGTGTTAAAGCTGTTTGAAGAGGCTCTCAAAAAACTTGAAGGAGAAAAGTACCCGACATTACATATTGTAATTATTTATATCGACAAGCTATTGCGATCGTGTGAAATCAAGGATCAAGACATATCAATAATTAAGCTATTAAAAGAAAAAATCTTAGTATATTTAAATACTTTAGTTTTAGAAAACTTAAACATTTCCCATAAAATAGCTCTTTTTTTGTTTCCTCCCGCCAACAAACTTCTGCAATTTAACGATGATGAAAAGGAGGCCATAAGAAAGGCTACAAAAGAAATTATGGCCGAATATCATGAAAATAATCAATTAAATATTACAGATGGTGCAGAAGTTTCGGAAAGCAATTGCGAATTATTTGGTAGATTTGTCTTTCAGCAAAGCCTGGAAAATGGATTAGACATGGTCTCTCAAGAGTTATCAATGTATGAAAATACAGTTATACATTTTTATGATGACTTTGATGCTTTGAAATGGTGGGACGCAAATAAAAACCAGTTTCCATTGCTATATAGAGCAAGCCGAAGGGTACTTGCTATTCCTGCATCAAGTGCAGCATCAGAAAGAGTGTTTTCTGCTGCTCGAAGTTTATTGACAGAAAAAAGATGTTCGTTGGGCGGTAATTCTGAGATTGTAACTCAAATTATGTTTTTAAACCAAAATGGTTCCTTTTAACTGTTTAACTCTATTTTCTTATTTAACAAACTTTAAAAATACTTATAGGTATATGTATATTAACATGGCATTTTTTTTTAAATATGAACTGTTTTTTGTTTAACATTAATTTATTCACTATGTATTTTATATTTTTGTTTTGTTTTTTTTTTATAAAAATAAACTGTTTTTTTATTTAATATTAATACAAATAAATACGTACATTTATGGAAAAAATCATATTTAAATTTCTGTTTTATTTAACATAAAAGGCAAACAAAGATTGTAGCAAAGAACTTAATAAAAAAGGTCTTATAAGTTGACAACACTAGTAAGCAGCAAGAAGCAAAAAAACACAATAATCAAAACATACAAAACATTCATAGTTGTTCTACTTCAGTTTTGAGGTTCTACTTCAGTTTTGTTTTGTATCATTTGGTTCTACTTCAGCTTTCTTCTATTTCAGATATGTTCTATTTTGTTATTGCTTGATGGTTCTAAACCATTTTTTTTGAAGTAAGTGCTTGTTTTGAAATGAAATAGAATGTAAGAGACAGTAGTTGAAATGAGAGACGATTGCTTATAAAACGTTTTTGTTGTGCTTGTGCTCAGCTCTAGTATGTATGTTTATATGTATGTATGTATATATGTAGTAGCAAGTTTTACAGTGTAGCCACCAGTAGATAGGGAATGCCGTTTCTAATCCAACTTTGACTCCGCTAAGTGTCTCCGCTAACACCGACACGCGATGTGAATGGTTTGTGTCTTGGCTAAGTAACTATTGCTGCTTAATTGTATTTATTACCGCAAGGTGGCATCATTGTTGATCTGGTCCGTGGCTGTAATAGACGGTATTATACTATGAATGCATGGGGGTATGTGTCTTCGTAAACATAATTACTACAGGACTGTTCATATACCACAGGGCGGTTTTATACTAAAGATCTTTGTTTTTTGCTAAAGGTGCTGTCATTTCAGTGCTAAAAAACTTCTTTTTAGTGTGTTTTCAAATCCATTTTAAACTAATAATCTTTTTATGCTTGTGGCGGAGCCAAATCCCTTTTTGTTTTTTTTTTCCTACAAATCAATATGTACAAAATGTAAGGGGGTGTTTAGTAAATAATTGAATCTGTCTTTATATTAAAATGTAAAATGTATGCATTGCATACCATTTTACCCGTTTTTCTTTTTCTTTATTAAAAAGAAGAAACGTTACATTTTTAATGTGTAATTTGCATACATTTTTCATAAAATAAAAAATGTATCAGGAAAATAGGCAAAAAAAATTTTAAAAATCAAAATCATTGTGTGAAATATAGTAAAGAAAACCAAGTGTGGGAAAAAATTATTTTAGGTCTACAGCTAGTACATACATAGGCAGACAGATCGACATATAGGCAAAAATAAAAAATGCTTGAGTCAAAATCAACAGCTGTAATTTTTCTGCTACTTTTAGTATGTACCATTACAAATGAAAATACTATTGTTTATTTAAGCGGCGCTTAGCACGTGTTTATTTATAGAGCAATTGAAAATCAATGATAGGTTTATAATTTTTTAATGTGTGTGTGTGTGTGTGTATATATATATGTCTGTATGTTTGTGTGTGTGTGTGTGTGTGTGTGTGTATATATATATGTCTGTATGTTTGTGTGTGTGTGTGGAAATGTACCTATTATATTAAAGAGGTAAATGATATATAAATACTATAGCAATTAAACTTTTAAAGTTAGTATTAAGAAGATACTACTTCACTTAAAACCTTTTTGTGCTTACAAAAAAAAAAAATCTAAACCCCATAAAGTGAACTCCCTAAAAAATATTAATAAAAAAAAAAAAATCTAAATTTTTATTACTTAACTGCTTCTGCTCATATATACAAAAGTGAAAAAACATTAAGCAAAAAAGAAGCAAAATATAGAACAAATACAAACGGTTTAATTGTGTTGCAGAAAATAACTTAAACCAATTTACAAGTTTACTCCTTAAAACTAATTTCATATATAAAAATTAGCATCAGCTGTAAACATTTTATTATATAAACTCTTAAAAAAGTTAAATCAATTAAAAATGGCTTCATTAAATACAGCACCATCAACTTCAACCGCAAGCAAACGTAAGTACGGTCCAGTTACACATATAGATAATAAGAGAAGACGCTTACAACCAAATAGTCAAGCTCACGAAATAAAAAGCTATTTTAAGAATCGATTATCATCATACCGGTTCTTAAAAGAAAATAACGATTTGAACATCGATCGCTTTTTAGATGATGGCTTTAAAATTATAAAAAATCTACTAAGTAAGAGCTTGGAGGAACATGTTTTAATTAAGTTTAATTTGGAGCTTACAGCTCGATATCTACTTCCTGCTCAAGTGCACAAACCTGAAAAAGATATGTTTCATATAACGCAAATGGTCCGATTATCTAGAGCAGATGATATGGATAGTACTTTAAAACTACAGTTAGATTTAATTAAAACAAAGATGTCCGAATTCCAGGAAAGGGATTCAGGCTGGACATTAATTAAAATAAATTGGCTTGACATTAATATAAACAAAGCGTCACCAATTAAAGGCTCACTATATTTGCCAACACCTAAGGAACTTATCAATAAGCGGGCATGTATTAACGTGAGAAACAATGATATATATTGCTTCAAGTGGTGTCTCATAGCAGCATTTTATGATGGGAGTAATACAAAAACATTTAGAACCTCAACCTATAATATTGATAATATTGCTAATAGCACTATAGGTTTAGAGTGTGGAAGAGTTTTGGATTTCACAGAAATGACTTTTCCAACTGATGTTAAGCAGATAAGAAAATTTGAAAAAAATAATGCTGACATCAGTATAAATGTATTTGGATATGACCCGAAGCAAAAAAGTGTAATTGGACCTTACTACATTACAGGAAGTGAGAAGCAGTTTCATGTTAATCTGCTTCTGCTTGAAAGTAAGGATGGAAAAAGCCACCACTACATTCTAATTAAAAGCATTTCAAGGTAATTAATTAAACAAATTCTAAGTTTTATATGTTTTGTTAACTTTTTGTAAATAATTGTTTTTAATAAATCTTTTATTAATTATTAATAGTGAAACAACTTTTCTAATTTATTAATTTTTTTCCTTCTTTTTTGATTAATTCAGACTGCTATCAATGCAGTTTTCACTTAACAAGGGTAGTATTCTGTTTTGCAACATGTGTTTTTACCACACTCACCTTCCTGAGAGGTTAGCAACCCACAAGGAACTAGAGTGTGGAAAGTGTGTATCAAAAATGCCCGAGGGGGAAAAATCCACATTAATGTATAGTCATTATGAAAGGCAAATGGATGTTCCCTTCGCGGTATATGCGGACTTTGAATGCATACTTCAGGACGCAGGTAGTTTCAACAATCTTAACAACACCAATTTTTTAAACAAGCACATTCCATGTGCGTACGCGTTTAATATTAAGTGTAATTTTAATAATAGATTAGATAGATTTAAGATATTTTCAACTAGCAGTAGTTCAGTTAGTGTAGGTCAACATTTTGTTGATAATTTAATTAAAGAATGTAGGGATTTATATAAAAAAAATTTAGAGTTTGTTGTAGCAATGCAACCTTTAACTCCCTTAGAAGAGTCAAATTTTAGAGAAGCTACTCACTGCTATATTTGTAGTAAGACTTTAGGTGATGAGCCAGCAGTTCGGGACCATTGTCATTTGTCCGGAAAATATAGGGGACCAGCGCACAATTCGTGCAACTTAAATTATAAAGTTCCAAATTTCATACCAATTTTTTTTCATAACTTTTCTGCCTACGACTGTCATTTGTTTGTAAAAGACCTTTTAAAGGTTGAAGGAGAAACAAAAATTATTCCTCTAAATAAAGAGTTGTATATTTCATTATCACATACAATACGTGTGTATAGTGATAATGAAATTCAAACCTTATTAGATGAGTTGAGGCTAAAAAAAGAAAAACAAAATATTCCTCAAGCTGAGATTGAAAAGCAGCTTGAGAATATTAAGAGCCATAAAACTCAAAAGAAAATAGAGTTAAGATTTTTAGACTCCTTTAGATTTATGGCATCTAGTTTAGATTCACTGGCTAACAACTTATCTGATAATAACTTGAAAGCAATTAAAAAATATTTTCCACGCTCTGAAGAGTTTATTCTTATGAGGCAAAAAGGTGTTTTTCCTTATGAGTATATAAACTCTTTTGAAAAACTGGATGAAAGTAAATTACCTGCCATAGAATCATTTTATAGTAAGTTAAATGACAGTCATTGCTCGGACGAAGATTATTTACGAGCACAAAAAATATGGAAGACTTTCAATTGTAATACTCTAAGGGATTATATGGAACTATATTTAAAGACAGATGTACTGTTACTAACTGATGTTTTTGAAAACTTTAGGAATGTTTGTAAGCAAATTTATAACTTAGATGCAGCCCATTACTATACCATCCCTGGATTGTCATGGGATGCCATGTTAAAGTATACAAAAATTGAGTTGGAGCTTCTCACAGATTTGGAGATGTATAATTTTATAAAACGTGGTATTCGAGGTGGTCTTACTCAATGTAGTAAGAGAAACAGTAAAGCAAACCATAAATATTTAAGCAATTTCGATGAAGCAAAGCCATCTGAATATATTTTATATTTAGATGCTAACAACTTATACGGTTGGGCTATGTCGGAATCACTTCCATATGGTGGTTTTGCTTGGACTAATACATTTATACATCCTCAAGACATTCCATCCAACTCGGAAGTGGGCTACATTTATGAAGTAGATTTGTCTTATCCTTCTAGTCTCCATGATCGGCATAATGATTTACCGTTTTGTGCTGAGAACAAGATAATTGGCGATAGTAAACATCAAAAATTAGTAGCTGATCTTTCTGATAAAAGTCGGTTTATTATTCATTATAAAACATTGGAGCAATGTTTAAATAATGGATTAATACTTGATAAGGTACATCGAATTCTTCAATTTAAACAGAAACCATGGTTAAAGACATATATTGATTTAAACACTTTTTATAGAACTAGGGCAAAAAATCAGTTTGAAAAAGATTTTTTCAAACTATTAAATAATGCAGTATATGGCAAGACCATGGAAAATGTTGATAAAAGAAAAGATGTACGTTTACTAAGCCATTGGGATCGACTAAACTGCAACAAACTGGGTATTGGGGAATTAATTGCAAAACCTAATTTTCACAGCATCTCTCAGTTTACTGACACATTATGGGCTGTGCAAATGGACAGAACCCTCACTTATTATAACAAGCCGATTTATTTAGGTTTCTGTGTTCTAGAATTATCGAAATGGAAAATGTATGATTTTCATTATGCATATATGAAGCCAAAATATGAGGAAAATCTTAGTTTAAATTATATGGACACAGACTCCTTCATATATTCTATTCGAACTAAGGATTTTTATAATGATATTCGGCCAGATATAAAAGATCGCTTTGATACATCATCCTACCCAGAAAATAATCAGTTTAATTTTCCTTTATTAAATAAAAAAGTTCTGGGTATGATGAAAGATGAAAGTGAGGGTAAATTTATAACAGAATTTGTTGGCTTAGCACCTAAAGTCTATTCCTATACAGTTGAAGATGATGTAAGCACTAAAAAAGCTAAGGGAGTTAAAAAATGCATTGTAAATAATTATAGTTTAGATATTTATAAGAATGTTTTATTTAATAAGGAAATAGTTTCAGCATGCATGTATACATTTACATCTAAGTTACATAATATACTTACTAACGAAGTAAATAAGGTAGCCTTAAGTTTTAATGATACTAAACGTAAAATTAAGAATGACTGTATAAATACTTATGCCTGGCACCATTACCAGCTAGATACTGGAAATGGTGAAGAAGAATTAAATTTAATAAGTTCAATATTAGAATTAGATAATAAAAATAAGGATGTAGAATTAAACTTGTTAGCAAATGAAATATTGTAAATAAAAAGTGAAAGTTTTCAGTTAGAATTACATAGTTTAATTAATAATTAACAATAAATTCAAAAAATGTATACAAGTTGTATTATATTTATATATATATATATATATATATATATATATATATATATATATATATATATATAAATATAATACAACTTGTATACATTTTTTGAATTTATTGTTAATTATTAATTAAAAAAATGTATACAAGTTGTATTATATTTATATATATATATATATATATATATATTAATTAAAAAAATGTATACAAGTTGTATTATATTTATATATATATATATATATATATATATATATATATATATATATATATATATATATAAATATAATACAACTTGTATACATTTTTTGAATTTATTGTTAATTATTAATTAAACTATGTAATTCTAACTGAAAACTTTCACTTTTTATTTACAATATTTCATTTGCTAACAAGTTTAATTCTACATCCTTATTTTTATTATCTAATTCTAATATTGAACTTATTAAATTTAATTCTTCTTCACCATTTCCAGTATCTAGCTGGTAATGGTGCCAGGCATAAGTATTTATACAGTCATTCTTAATTTTACGTTTAGTATCATTAAAACTTAAGGCTACCTTATTTACTTCGTTAGTAAGTATATTATGTAACTTAGATGTAAATGTATACATGCATGCTGAAACTATTTCCTTATTAAATAAAACATTCTTATAAATATCTAAACTATAATTATTTACAATGCATTTTTTAACTCCCTTAGCTTTTTTAGTGCTTACATCATCTTCAACTGTATAGGAATAGACTTTAGGTGCTAAGCCAACAAATTCTGTTATAAATTTACCCTCACTTTCATCTTTCATCATACCCAGAACTTTTTTATTTAATAAAGGAAAATTAAACTGATTATTTTCTGGGTAGGATGATGTATCAAAGCGATCTTTTATATCTGGCCGAATATCATTATAAAAATCCTTAGTTCGAATAGAATATATGAAGGAGTCTGTGTCCATATAATTTAAACTAAGATTTTCCTCATATTTTGGCTTCATATATGCATAATGAAAATCATACATTTTCCATTTCGATAATTCTAGAACACAGAAACCTAAATAAATCGGCTTGTTATAATAAGTGAGGGTTCTGTCCATTTGCACAGCCCATAATGTGTCAGTAAACTGAGAGATGCTGTGAAAATTAGGTTTTGCAATTAATTCCCCAATACCCAGTTTGTTGCAGTTTAGTCGATCCCAATGGCTTAGTAAACGTACATCTTTTCTTTTATCAACATTTTCCATGGTCTTGCCATATACTGCATTATTTAATAGTTTGAAAAAATCTTTTTCAAACTGATTTTTTGCCCTAGTTCTATAAAAAGTGTTTAAATCAATATATGTCTTTAACCATGGTTTCTGTTTAAATTGAAGAATTCGATGTACCTTATCAAGTATTAATCCATTATTTAAACATTGCTCCAATGTTTTATAATGAATAATAAACCGACTTTTATCAGAAAGATCAGCTACTAATTTTTGATGTTTACTATCGCCAATTATCTTGTTCTCAGCACAAAACGGTAAATCATTATGCCGATCATGGAGACTAGAAGGATAAGACAAATCTACTTCATAAATGTAGCCCACTTCCGAGTTGGATGGAATGTCTTGAGGATGTATAAATGTATTAGTCCAAGCAAAACCACCATATGGAAGTGATTCCGACATAGCCCAACCGTATAAGTTGTTAGCATCTAAATATAAAATATATTCAGATGGCTTTGCTTCATCGAAATTGCTTAAATATTTATGGTTTGCTTTACTGTTTCTCTTACTACATTGAGTAAGACCACCTCGAATACCACGTTTTATAAAATTATACATCTCCAAATCTGTGAGAAGCTCCAACTCAATTTTTGTATACTTTAACATGGCATCCCATGACAATCCAGGGATGGTATAGTAATGGGCTGCATCTAAGTTATAAATTTGCTTACAAACATTCCTAAAGTTTTCAAAAACATCAGTTAGTAACAGTACATCTGTCTTTAAATATAGTTCCATATAATCCCTTAGAGTATTACAATTGAAAGTCTTCCATATTTTTTGTGCTCGTAAATAATCTTCGTCCGAGCAATGACTGTCATTTAACTTACTATAAAATGATTCTATGGCAGGTAATTTACTTTCATCCAGTTTTTCAAAAGAGTTTATATACTCATAAGGAAAAACACCTTTTTGCCTCATAAGAATAAACTCTTCAGAGCGTGGAAAATATTTTTTAATTGCTTTCAAGTTATTATCAGATAAGTTGTTAGCCAGTGAATCTAAACTAGATGCCATAAATCTAAAGGAGTCTAAAAATCTTAACTCTATTTTCTTTTGAGTTTTATGGCTCTTAATATTCTCAAGCTGCTTTTCAATCTCAGCTTGAGGAATATTTTGTTTTTCTTTTTTTAGCCTCAACTCATCTAATAAGGTTTGAATTTCATTATCACTATACACACGTATTGTATGTGATAATGAAATATACAACTCTTTATTTAGAGGAATAATTTTTGTTTCTCCTTCAACCTTTAAAAGGTCTTTTACAAACAAATGACAGTCGTAGGCAGAAAAGTTATGAAAAAAAATTGGTATGAAATTTGGAACTTTATAATTTAAGTTGCACGAATTGTGCGCTGGTCCCCTATATTTTCCGGACAAATGACAATGGTCCCGAACTGCTGGCTCATCACCTAAAGTCTTACTACAAATATAGCAGTGAGTAGCTTCTCTAAAATTTGACTCTTCTAAGGGAGTTAAAGGTTGCATTGCTACAACAAACTCTAAATTTTTTTTATATAAATCCCTACATTCTTTAATTAAATTATCAACAAAATGTTGACCTACACTAACTGAACTACTGCTAGTTGAAAATATCTTAAATCTATCTAATCTATTATTAAAATTACACTTAATATTAAACGCGTACGCACATGGAATGTGCTTGTTTAAAAAATTGGTGTTGTTAAGATTGTTGAAACTACCTGCGTCCTGAAGTATGCATTCAAAGTCCGCATATACCGCGAAGGGAACATCCATTTGCCTTTCATAATGACTATACATTAATGTGGATTTTTCCCCCTCGGGCATTTTTGATACACACTTTCCACACTCTAGTTCCTTGTGGGTTGCTAACCTCTCAGGAAGGTGAGTGTGGTAAAAACACATGTTGCAAAACAGAATACTACCCTTGTTAAGTGAAAACTGCATTGATAGCAGTCTGAATTAATCAAAAAAGAAGGAAAAAAATTAATAAATTAGAAAAGTTGTTTCACTATTAATAATTAATAAAAGATTTATTAAAAACAATTATTTACAAAAAGTTAACAAAACATATAAAACTTAGAATTTGTTTAATTAATTACCTTGAAATGCTTTTAATTAGAATGTAGTGGTGGCTTTTTCCATCCTTACTTTCAAGCAGAAGCAGATTAACATGAAACTGCTTCTCACTTCCTGTAATGTAGTAAGGTCCAATTACACTTTTTTGCTTCGGGTCATATCCAAATACATTTATACTGATGTCAGCATTATTTTTTTCAAATTTTCTTATCTGCTTAACATCAGTTGGAAAAGTCATTTCTGTGAAATCCAAAACTCTTCCACACTCTAAACCTATAGTGCTATTAGCAATATTATCAATATTATAGGTTGAGGTTCTAAATGTTTTTGTATTACTCCCATCATAAAATGCTGCTATGAGACACCACTTGAAGCAATATATATCATTGTTTCTCACGTTAATACATGCCCGCTTATTGATAAGTTCCTTAGGTGTTGGCAAATATAGTGAGCCTTTAATTGGTGACGCTTTGTTTATATTAATGTCAAGCCAATTTATTTTAATTAATGTCCAGCCTGAATCCCTTTCCTGGAATTCGGACATCTTTGTTTTAATTAAATCTAACTGTAGTTTTAAAGTACTATCCATATCATCTGCTCTAGATAATCGGACCATTTGCGTTATATGAAACATATCTTTTTCAGGTTTGTGCACTTGAGCAGGAAGTAGATATCGAGCTGTAAGCTCCAAATTAAACTTAATTAAAACATGTTCCTCCAAGCTCTTACTTAGTAGGTTTTTTATAATTTCAAAGCCATCATCTAAAAAGCGATCGATGTTCAAATCGTTATTTTCTTTTAAGAACCGGTATGATGATAATCGATTCTTAAAATAGCTTTTTATTTCGTGAGCTTGACTATTTGTTTGTAAGCGTCTTCTCTTATTATCTACATGTGTAACTGGACCGTACTTACGTTTGCTTGCGGTTGAAGTTGATGGTGCTGTATTTAATGAAGCCATTTTTAATGGATTTAACTTTTTTAATAGTTTATATAATAAAATGTTTACAGTTGTTGCTAATTTTTATATTTGAAATTAGTTTTTAAGGTGTAAACTTGTAAATTGATTAAAGTTATTTTCTGCAACACAATTAAACCGTTTGTATTTGTTCCTTTTTTACTTAATGTTTTTTTTTTTTTTCACTTTTGTATATATGAGCAGAAGCAGTTAAGTAATAAAAATTTAGATTTTTTTTTTTTTATTATTGATATTTTTTAAGGATTAAACTTGTATATTGGTTAAAGTTATTTTCTGTAACAAAATTTAACCGTTTGTATTTGTTCTTTTTTTTGCTTAATGTTTTTTTTTTCACTTTTGTATATATATATGTATGAATAGAAGCAGTTAAGTAATAAAAATTTAATTTTTTTTTTATTAATATTTATCTTTAAGACTTCACTTTATTGGGTTTAGATTTAATTTTTTTTTTTTGTAAGCATAAAGGTTTTAAGTGGAGTAGTATCTTCGTAACACTAACTTTAAAAGTTTAATTGCTATAGTATTTATATATCCTTCACCTCTTTAATATAACACACATATGTATAAGCATTTACTATAAACAAACATCATGACCTATATTATAAATTTCATTGCCTGATCTGCTTTTTAATATACATATATACATACATACATATAAACATGACTCATATTATAAATTTAATTGCCTGATCTGCTTTTTAATATACATATATACATACATATATACATACATATAAACATGACCCATATTATAAATTTCATTGCCTGATCTGCTTTTTAGTATACATATATACATACATGCATATAAACATACATACATACATCCACCCTAAAACCGCACTTGTTGGTTTTCCACACTTGCTTTTTTATCTATAAAAATTTAAACCTCTACTATAAACAAATATCATCAGTCATAAAATCTAAAATATGTAAATGAAATCATACAGCATATCAATTAACTAATAAGTATATTCCAACACTTTATTTAAAGTAGTGTAAAAGAATTTTCCAAACGAAAAACTATTAAAATCAATAAACCAATATTAATTTCTTTTTCTTTATCGATATACACTGACATATAAATATTAACTATAAAAATAAAATATCAACACTCATAAAATCTAAAATAAATTAAATCATACAGCATACACGCAAATTAATCTACATCTTGCTGAAACATAAATCTATATACACACACAAACATACAGACATATATATATATATACATATATATATACAAACACACACACACACACACATTATAAAATCATAAACCTCTCATCGATTTTCAATTGCTCTATAAATAAACGCGTGCTAAGCACCGCTTAAACAAACAATAGAATTTTCACTTGTAATGATTCATACCAAAAGTAGCAGAAAAAATACAGCTGTTGATTTTGACTCAAGCATTTTTTATTTTTGCCTATATGTCGATCTGTCTGCCTATGTATGTACTAGCTGTACACCTAAAATAATTTTTCCCACACTTGGTTTTCTTTCCATATATTTCACACAATGATTTTGATTTTTAAAATTTTTGTTTTGCCTGTTTTCCTGATACATTTTTTATTTTATGAAAAATGTATGCAAATTACACATTAAAAATGTAACGTTTCTTCTTTTTAATAAAGAAAAAGAAAAACGGGTAAAATGGTATGCAATGCATACATTTTACATTTTAATACAAAGATAGATTCAATTATTTACTAAACACCCCCTTACATTTTGTATATATTGATTTGTAGGAAAAAAAAAACAAAAAGGGATTTGGCTCCACCACAAGCATTAAAAGATCATTAGTTCAAAATGGATTTGAAAACACACTAAAAAGAAGTTTTTTAACACTGAAATGACAGCACCTTTAGCAAAAAACAAAGATCTTTAGTATAAAACCGCCCTGTGGTATATGAACAGTCCTGTAGTAATTATGTTTACGAAGACACATACCCCCATGCATTCATAGTATAATACCGTCTATTACAGCCACGGACCAGATCAACAATGATGCCACCTTGCGGTAACTCCTGCTTTTAGTACCAAACTGAACAACCCTGTGTAAGTAGCTTAACATTTATATACTATATGAACAACCCTGTGTAAGTAGCTTAGCCAAGACACAAACCATTCACATCGCGTGTCGGTGTTAGCGGAGACACTTAGCGGAGTCAAAGTTGGATTAGAACTCTCATCTCCTATCTACTGGTTTAAATTTGAATCAGCGACATTTTCGAATCCAGCAATACTTATGTCATCCTTTTCTATCACGAAATTCAGTATATAATCTCCGCTGAACAAAATGAATCGACTAACATTTAAACAATCTTAAGATTTATTGGAAATTTATTTCTGAAACAAAGACATATGGTCGGTAATTCCTCGAAAATAAGTCCTTAGAAATGTGGTCATAGAAAAGGACCAACAGTGCTCGGTATACACAATTTTATTGCCTAAGTTCGTGAGACTGGTTTTATTTACAATGCCCTAACATGCGAGTGTGTTCGTTCACCTGAAATTACCGAAGCTGTGGCTAAAAGTGTGCGTGAGAATTCATCAACATCAACTCGTCATCGTTCTCAATAATTTAACATTTCACGCACCAGTTTACTCTAAATTTTTTAAAAAGATCTTCGTATGACATATCACAAAGTTTAACTGGTTGAAGAATTGAAATTGTATCACCATTTGCTAGGTTTTTGCTTTACTAGATCGGCCAAGGAGAAACTCTACGATGATTGTGATTAATAGGCTTTTAAGAAGCTGCGATTTGACTCCTTTGAAATATTTTCCTAATTTTCCGTCACAGATAAATGTTATGCCGACACACCAGAGACAATTCAGCATTTGAAAGCCACCAGCCGTGATGCCATTGACAAGATACGATGCCATTGACACTTAAAAATTGATCCAATCGACAAAGATACTATAAGGCTGACGCATCAGCGATATAAGTAGAATAAAGTTTTTTTTTAACCGGAAAAACATAAAAATAAGTTTCAAACCGTTTTTGTTTTTTAATTACATTTTTTTAATTAAATTTTTTTAATGACGCGATATGCCGTCTCTCTTTTAATTAAGATACTATCTTTAGACATGTCCTTACCTCCACTTACTGTATAACCTTTTAGATTGAAGCAAAATAAGTTTTTTATATTTAATATATTTGAATATCAAAGTTAATTGATTAGGGAGTTTACTTTTTTTTTCAATAACAATTTTTTAACAATTTGTTGCTTCTTATTGTTGTAACATGTTTTCGTTTCTGACTAAAACTGAAAAAGAATAAATTTTTTGCCGTAACAAGAAATTCAGAAAATCTGAAAAATTTAAAACTAAATAAAAAATGTCTGACCAAAAAAACACAAGCTCATTTAAAATGCTCTTAAAATTTTTTAAACATTTAGACTGTTTCATACAAAGAATATAATAAACATATCCAAGCTTAGCAGAAACGAAACTTAAACGAAAAATAAATATTATTAAAATTGACTGAACGTTGGCCATTGAAATAATGCGAATATAACTTAGAAACAATGGAGGTTAAACAAAATGCACAGAATGTGGGAAAGTAAAAAAAAAAAATTATTATTAATTATTATATTTTCGTTTTTTGTGCTAAATATGTTTTGTATAAACCAGCCAACCAACCAAAGAAGACATGCAAAAGTAGGAGTAAATGCAAAATTGCTACCTTCGATGAACTGGTTCATATTACGGCTAAAACATGCATGAGTTTAGCATAAGCGTAGCATAGGCGATCACGCTCAAGGCCAATGAACGTATTCGATGAATTTACTATTTTCTTTTTTTTTTTAGGAAAAAAATAAAGTTTAAAACTAATAAAAATTCCATTATAATTTTGTATTCTTAAGCTACTTAGAGATTCAAACAGCATTGAATGTTTGTTTTTAACGCATTCGAATAGTATGAATTTGGTAATATTTTAAAATGAATTAAAAATGTGTTTTAAGAGAAATTGCAAAGAAATTCATAAAAATACGACTTATTTTTGAACTTTTAAAATTGATTTTTTTGAGTAATTTTTTATATAAATTAACTGTACGTATACGCAATATACGGTATTCATATTGATTATTTATAACGTATACGTTACGAGGTTGAAGGCCAAGTTAAATAAAATTAAAGGTACTAAATAAATAATTTAGATTTTTAACAAAAACGTTATCAAAATACACATCTTACATGATATATAAATTTTTAACTATACGTCGTGTGATTATCAATAAATTAAATATGAAATAATATTCATACGCATATACATACATTCAAAATATTGAAACGCAAAGAATTATTATGTAAAATGTATACTAATTATATATATTAATCTTAGTAAATTTATTAACTTATAGTTACATAACAGAAAAGTAAGCTCAGTATAAGGTGCTAGTGTTTCAAAAAGGCTAAAGTAAAAACAAGAACTTATTGTTTGTTGCAAAAAATATTTTGATATATTTTTTATCGTTTTATTTATTTTCTAATTATGAAATATATTCTAGAAAGCTAAACGGTTTTATTCTTTTGTCTTAATGCTGTTTGTGTTGCGAATTTGATAAGATGCCTTGTTTTTTGTCAAACCCCACACAGTCTTCATATAAATAAAAATATATTACAATTGAGCAACGAAGATACACATTTACACATGAAAGAAAATAAATAAAAAAGGGTGCATAAAATGGCAACAGCAACATGTCAAGCTGAAGATTACTTTATGTCACCAGCAGGTAACACCAGTTAAGAGTAAAAAAAGGCAAAGTGGACACTTTTGAGTCAACAACAAACGTTATTTGCATTTTAAAATAGCTTAAATGCGAAATGGCTCACATATCACAAGGTAACATGAGATATACATTACGAGATATAAATATATAAATTTATATATAAAATAGCTTAAGAAGAATTTAAAAACAAATAAAGGAGGAGACAAAAACATTCATATAATTGCATTTAGTGTGCTTGTATAGATAACGATATATGATCCCAAACTAAGAGTGTGAAATGTAAAATACTCAAACAAACAATTAGACTGGAAAAAATAATGTCAGGGTAAACGAATAAATAAACAGTGTTTTTAGGGAAACAATAATCTATAAATCGTCGTTTCATGTGTATTAATTTGTTTTACGGTTGCTGGAAATCAAAATTGTTATATGTCAGCCTATCACTTTTGCTAACACCCATAGAGGCAAGGTAATTTTCGGTAGCAAATTTAAGGTAATATGTCATATCAGAAAAAATAAAAAGTGTAAAAACAGGTACCTCTGTGATGTTCAAAATTTATAAAAAACTATATTGATAGAAGTTTTAAATATTTTTGAGTTTAAGTCATTTTAATTCAAAAACAAAAAACTGCGTTTGTGTAAAACTAAAACTTTTACAAAGTTTTTTGAACCCAAAAGAACGAAAGATTTTGATGCTTTAAAAAGAATGTCAAACAATATAGAAAATAAAATTTGAAATTTGGCGCTTTTTAAAAATTTTCTCTATACTCAAAAATTTTGAACAATTTTGCTAAACGTTTAAGGCAGGAGTTATCCAATCGTTTTCTTATATATTAATGCCAAATTTGCCATTTTTACTTTATTTTTTAACTTACTGCAAAGTTGCATTGCAGGGTTACTAATTATTTCTAGGACATAAATTTTCAAATTCCATAAAGTAATAAAAAAAAAAATTTCTCTGTAAATTTTTTAATCATATTTTGTGCAAATTTTAACTTTTTTGGTGACTTTTTGCATGTCTTTTTTATTAAATTTTGTGCCATTTTTACATTGCTCTGGTAGTAAACATATCATATTTAAGTTTAAAGTGTATTATATTTTTTAGAAACAACTTGCTGCTTCTTATCGAAATACATAACAAGTTTTCCTTACTAAAAGGCATTATTAATTTTTATTAGTTATTAATTTTTTAGTTATTATATTAATTGGATTATATCTGAAGTGTGTAAGTATTAAGTTATAACACAACAATTTTTGAACTTAAATAAATTTTAATGAATAAATTTGGAAATTAACATTTATTCCCAAAAATTTTACTGCCATTAAACTCCCACTAATACAAGAATACACATAACCAGCTTGAACAAATAAGTTTTTTTTCATATGGATAAAACAAAAATAACCACAAGCAAAGTAGAATAAAATAAAAAAAACTAACCAAAATTACTTTTAGACTTAAAACTGAGGATGTTAAAAAATAGTAATAATAGCAATTATATTAAGATTAAATTTATGCTAAATTTCCCATAAATATAAATTAGTAATAAATGAATATTTGTGGGAAATCCAGAAAATTTCTTGAACTTTTACTTTATCTTTGCTTGGAGGGGGTAGCAGAACTAAATTTTTATCATTTTATAAGTAGAAAAGAATGTTATTAATTATTTGTATGTTAAAAATAAACAAATAAACTAAAAATATGTAGGTGTGTATCAACATTTACAAAATATTTTATTGCACACACATTCACATATTTAAGAGATCTGCATGAAAAAACTTGAACTCATTGTATACTTGAGTATTTTGAAGGGTGAACACTTATTCTCAACTAATTGGTAGGTTTTTTTATAATTAACATAACCATAAGCTATGTTCTCCCTGCTATTCAACAAAGCATTTTACTTTAGATTACTTTTTCTTTTCTTGCAAAAACTTCTAACAGAAATAAGCACAAATTGCATTTGGTGGTTAAACCAACACATTAGTTTATTGGCAAAATACAAAAGAAATTAATTTCATTCGGCTAGTTACTCACTGCAGACCACTTTTAAATATATCTCGTATGTGTATTTTGTTTGCTAAATTCTGACTTCTTATACAAAATATTTCAAAAAACAATAAACAAATCATCCATTTAAATTTTAAATTACCAAAGTAATAAATAAAATTTCTTTAAAACATCTACTTCAACAAATAGAGTTTTACTTTAAAATAGATTTATATGCCCACATTCATACATAACTTTTCAATTAAAATAATTTTATAAAGTTTATTTTAATATAAAAATATATTAAAAATGAAGGGATTTAGATGGTGAGAATGCACTTCTTATAATGAAAACAATTTTTACTATTAATTCGAAAATCCTCCTTTTACTAAACAATTGTTTGTTTTGTTGCTAAACATCGCTTCTCTCATTATAAAGAAACAGCGAATTTTTAAGCAAATATATAATGAGCCGTAAAAAATTGATAATAATGGAAGCAAAAAGTTTGTGTTTATTTATGTGGGTTTATTTATCTTTTGGTTATTAAATATTTTTCTTAAAATGTATTTTCCACGAACACTTAGTGCCAAGTAGATTTCCCACAAATATTATAACTTAATACATTTAACAGGCAGCTTTTTTTTAAAGTTTATTTAAGGCAATAAATAAACTTAAAGATTAGGTAACATGAAATGATGACGCTTAAAAAAAAAACAAAAACCCTTAAACTTTGGCTTTATAATGAAAAAACAAATACAAAGACGAATGAAGATGTAACCCAGTGAGAGGAAAGAAAAAAGTTAAAAAAATGACTCAATAAATGTAACATAACACTAAATGAAGCGGAAATCAATTGTATGAATAACGGCTGCTGCCAGAAAATACAAAACCACATTTTCGCCAAAATTTAATGTGGCTTGTTCTTTTAGGATCTTGATAATAAAAACGGTGTGAGGTTAATAGAAAAACATATAAATTACATTTATGACTTATTTACATTTTAATAGATTTGTTATTAACAATTTAAAATTTTAAAGTATTTGGGAAAGAATATTTTTATTAAAACTCATATACAAAATACCCGTTAAACAGATTAAACAGATTGAATACAGATAAAAGCTAGTTTTGAAACAAAATTTTATATTTTACTGCTAAATGTTGAGCGCCCAAAAGAAAAATTGGCCTAAAAGTTCAAAAATAAGGAAAAAAGTTACAAATAAATTTTCAAATTAAAAAATTATAGTCTTAACATCTGGAATGCTGTTTAATGAAATATTTCGCAAAGCGATTTACCCAAAAGCTTGAGAAAAGCTTTGCATCGATTATGGACTAAAGCCTTCAATTAACTACAATCAATGACAATTATATATTGTTTTTATACATAATTATTTATATAAACAATACCCTACAGCTTTAAGCACTTTAATAATTAAAACAAAAACAAATTTTACAAAGTAAATTAGCAATAACAATAACAATATCAAACCATAAACAACAATTAAAATAAAGCGTTTAAATAAGTTTTAATATAAATTAATTCTTTAAAGAAACTGCAGATAAAGTGGTGAAAAACTTTAGACAATCATTTTGATTATAGAGATTATTTTACTAAAAGTAAAAAGTTTCTTTACTTATTTGTTTTGTTTATTTTAACAATTATTAAAGGAGATGCAAAGAGTTACTTTTATTGGAAAATTTTAATGAAAATCAGTTAATTCAAGTTAGTTGTTTATTTTTTAACAAAGTGGTAAAATATTTTAATAAAGTAATGAACTGGAAAAGCCAAACAATTTTTTTGACAGGAACTGGGCTTAAATTTTAAAATATTATTTACTTGTTATGCGAAAAATTTAAGAGCAATGATGCGCAAGTAAACGTTTTCTTCAGCAGATATGATTAAATACAAAAATTAATTTTTTCGTACATGAAATGATCAAAGACTGGTATGTTTATTTTGGATAAGACTCTCAAAAAATTCGGTCCTATTCAAAAACGTGCAATAAATTTATAAAATGTTTAAAAACAAAATTTAAATAACTAATCAATTTTAAAATTATTTCATACATTTGTGGTCTTTTTAGTGTTAAAACCGCATGTAATCAGAAAAAAATTGGTTTCTAATAAGTAGGGTTTAGTTTTAATTCAAAAAGTTTCTTAAATCAAAACGCCAATTCAACCTAGTTTTATTACTGGGTCTCTATTAAAAAAAATCTCATAAAACCCTAAGGTAAATCAGGATATTCCATTGCAAAGGTGTCATAAACAACAAAATAGCTTAACTATAAACAAGAATATCCTTAATACTTATGATAAATAACAATGATAGTTAATGATATCTTAAAGCTATATTACAGAAAAGTTAAATAAATAAACAAAATAAAAGGATACTTTAAATGATGCTAAATGTTTTATAACACCTTTGGGTGTAACTTAGGACATTAGAGATAAAACAGTCATTTAAAAGTAAAACAAAATGAAATAATCAGATAATAAAAAAATGATTTGATCTTTAGTTAAAACTGTTAAAAAGAAAACTTTTAACAACTTTTTTTGATGAGAAAAAGAGCATAAACACAACTGTTACGGCAATAATATAATATTGCAAATATATGAAGTTAAGGGTTAAGGTATTCATCAAAATATTAAAATCTAATCAAATCTCTGGTTTTATTTTCCTTAAACATTAATTTAAGTCAATTGCATCAAATAAAAATAAAAGTAGAAAATTAGTTTATATGATAAAAAGACTTATTTTATGTTTTTAATAGAAAAAAGCAGAAAAAGACTTTTCCTTTTCCAATAAGACTTTATTTAAAACCGAAATTAAGAAAGAACCAGTTATTATTTATAGCGTTTGTTGTAGGATAAGTTTGTCTATGTGCATTTCGAAAACAGATCATAACGAAAAATGGTTTGTTTGGTTTCTTAAAAGAACTAATAAGCGTTTTGGATTTTTTAAAGTACTTCTCAATAAGCTTATTGAGGTTATTATATTAAGGCAGAAAGTATTCATGAGGTTTTTTAAGAATTGAATGAAATGCATGTCGACAAACTTTATTTACAACAAACCCTATAAATATGCATGGAATATTGGGATCAAGTCCTGAATAACATTGGAACTTGTTAGAACCATTAATCTTAATTTTGCTTTATTTCACTCAAAGACTTGTCCCTTTACAACCAATTTGTATAAATATTTGTTAAATTTGTGAAGCAGTAACATCTAAGGCCAAATAAATTTAACATTTAAAACATACTCAAATCTTTTGATAATCTTTGGAAAATGTAAAGTTTTATCTAGTTATGTTTTAGATCTCAAATACAAAAAAACTAAATATTTACTTAAGCAAATTATTGAAATGGAAAAGTGTTTACATTAAAAAAATTTAATTTCTAAGAAATTATTTAATTAACACTTTTGTTTGTATTAGTAAATCCTTTTAAGTCTGCCTAAGCAAGTGTAAGTAATAATCAAAATTTTGATTATATTAACCATAGAATTCTAATAAAATCTTAAATTTTTTAAAAAATATTTGCTTCCTTGTTGTCTTATAAATTAAAAAAAAAAATTTTTCTTTGAAATTAAATTTAATTAAAAAACTTTACATATTTATTTTACTTTATATAATTTTCCAACTGAAAGAATTTTAATAGTCTTTTATTTTTATTTATATCTGTTTTCAATATACAAAAAGATTTATGTAAAAAATGTTATAAATGTAATTTGCAAATTGTACTCGGTATGGTATTGTATCTTTATACAAAAGTAAGTCTTTTTTTTCAACTTGTTTCTGTACCTTTGCATATGTGTTAGTAAGCGTAGTAGTAGAATCAGTTGTCAATAAAGATTTATGGTTAAATATTGTTACAATTTATGACTTTTTTTGAGTCCTTGGCTTTTTAAAAAACATTCAATGATAAGTTATGATTTTAAATGAATATTAGGGTATGTTCAGTTCAAAATTAAAAAAGTGCGCCAATAACTAATATATTTTAATATTAAATTAGAGAACACATGAAAAGCTTTTTCTAATTCAAGCTTTGCCCTTTACTATAAAGAATAAAAAAAAGTTATTTCTGGTTAACATATAAAAAGATATTTATGTTTGCACCACCCTTATGTCTGTAAAACTACTAAACATTCATGAGCATATATATATGAGTCCAGTGCACCTTAACTTGTACCTACAAGTGAATTATAAGAAACGTTTGCATACAAAGGTAAAACGTAAAAAATTTTTATATATAAAAATATGTATATAGAGGACTGTCATTTATCAAAAGATAAGTTTATGGAACTAGAAGATTTATATGGCTCTTGCTTGCTTTTCCAACTAGAAACATCAGAAAAGAAGTTAATATTAATTTACTGTTTCACAATAAAACAAAAGATTTTCAAACAATTGTTTAAAGATACAATAAAGTTTGTACACAGCATTTTAATGTTAGAACTTTCGTTCATATATAAACACACTTACGTCGATGCTTATGCTAAACAATATGTTGTTGCGTTTATTATTAGTTTTAAATAAAATGGGTTTGGTTATTTATTAAAAGTACTGGATAAAAAAATGATTGGTCTGCTGTTAGAAATACTGTGTTTTAAAATGTTAATAATTATGTGGGGATCATCTTCAGAAATTTTTGCTTATGAATCAAAAGTTTATTATTGTTGCTTTTGACCCTCCTACTCAATTAGATTTCAAGTTATTTGTTATTACCATTTTTTCAGTAAAACGCAATATTTGATTTTTTTAATGCCTACATTATCAGAAATTCCAGTCTGAATTTGCTGTTCAAACATTTTCGGAAAAGTTACAAAAAAAATTTTTTTAAAATTAAATTAGGTGCACCAAATCTTAAAATGATTGCTTCGTTAATAAATCTAAGCGAATAGTTTTTCAAATATTATTCTTTTTTATTTTTTCGAAGATGTAGCAAAGTCTGACGCGATTTATCCGCAGTTATCGAGAGATTGTTTTAATGGGAATTTTTGCCTTTTTATCCTGTCTTAAGTTAATAATTTATTTCAATTTATAAGAAGAAATGTTACTTTCCATTAGTGCTGAAAAAAGTTTTATATGAAACACAAGTTTTCTTTGCCGATACTAGCCGAGTAGATTTTATTTTAATATGCCTAATGCTCTCTAAAAAATTTCAATTTACTGCCCTTTCAATATTAAATTTTTACAAAATCTAGAGCCGTATTTTTTGGCCTTTTAAGTACTTTATTTTAACATTATTTATTAAATTCCTTTGAATTTGTTAATTAAATTTAATTTTGATTTTATGGAAGTTTATTGCTGTCACTATTTGGTTGCTAAGCTGTGTTTAAATGTTTTCTAATTTCTAAATTTATTTAAATTTGCACCTTCTACGTAACAACTACTGATCGTGGTTTTGCAATTTTTGTTTAAAATTTTCATTTGTGTAATAAATAAAATAATAAGAAGTGATTATAAAAAAGCGTTTAATTTTTAGAGGTTTGGTAAATTAGATTTTTTTTTTATTGAGTAAATCTCATTGTCTTATCCTCTTTTTTATGTATTTATGAAATAAAAATATATTTTGTATTTTATTTAAAAGTAAAAATAAAAAAAAACATATATCAACAATACGAATGATGAGAAGCAAGGCGCATGTATATCAGGTGGCCTTAGTTAATAAGCTGAGTAACGGTATTTCGTTTTTTAAAACAACAACTGTAGCAATCTAAGTAAAGCTCAAAAAGAAGAAATAATAATTTGTGAATTTTTATTATCTGTTTTTAAAACTCGTAGTTAGTTATTCTTGTAGAACTGATCCCACCTAAAATACAAGTGCCTTGAGAATTAACAAAAGAAAAAGTGTTGCAATGATAATAAATTTCAACCGTAAATTTCGTTCTTACCAAAGAGTTAAAATTGTTAAAGAATATATGTATGTAAATTACAAAAAACATTTTCTGTATTGCAGTTACAATTAAGTTAAAGTTAATTAGAAGATATTTACTACCTATGCTCAGTACCGAACAAAGAGTGCTAAGAAGTTGTAGCGGGCTTTCAAAATGCATTCCAATCGACTAGTGTTGGGAAAATAGATTTTTCTAGATAGCTCTTCAGTAAAAATCTTATCACAAACAAATTTAAGTAATTAGCATAAAAACTATAAAGAAATTTTAGAAATTAATGTAAAACCTTTCAGTTACTAAATTTTAAGACATCCCTCGCATACTCAACTTATGTGTTTTTTGTTTATATGACTTCAGTGTTTAGTTTTTTTAATTTTTGCACATATTTATGCTTAAAAATAGTTTTCACCTTTTATTTAGTTTTACATCTTAATTATTATAAATTGATGTAGAAGCAGTATTTTCCTTGTTGTTTTGACCTTTTTCATTTTAAATATTTTTTCTATTTACCATCCATTAACTTTGCTATTACTGTCGTTGTTTTTGTTCTGCTGTTGCATATTAAGATATTAAAAGCTTTTATTATTTAATTAGTTAAAGTAAAATTACTGTCATTAGTGCTACAAATAATTAAGTTTGCTTTCATATAACGTTTATAAATATATTTTTCTAAAAGTTCTTTGTTTTATTACTGTATGTAATGAAGTAAAGTAATTTTTTATGCAAAATTGATTTAATTATTGTAAGTGCAAAAGAAGGCAACGAAATTTAAATTAAGGTTCGATTGTTTTAATTTGATTAAATATTCAATTAAAACTTCTTTTTTTAACTAAATGGTTATATTGCTATTCATTGAGTTCTGCAATAAAAAAATATCTGTTTTGAAAATAATTGAAAGCCATTAATTTTAAAATTACTTTATCTAAAAAAATATGGTGCCACCGTTTGATAAGTGGTAAGTGCACGGGTCTAGCAGTTTGGAGTTTGTGGGTTTGGCTCCCACCTGAGACCCTGGTAAGTCTGCTTCAGCCTACTTTTTTTTTTCTTATCCTTCTCTAAATTTCTTCTTTCCTCTTAATTCTACCCTTTCTATCTGCCGACCGAACTTAGCGGAGCCAAGAATGCTGTATTCTGTCCTTCAACGGCGGCCTGTTCTTTCGAACCACGCCCATCATTTTTGAACTCTTATTAATTTTAAGGTGTCAAACTTACACTCAAGTTCACGTTAAATCTAAATGAATTAAAAATTTGTCTTCCTCTTTACTTCTTTAGTTAAATGTGTAATAAAAAATGCAAAAATTCATCAAATATTTTTAAAATCCTAATAAGTCTTTGCACGAGAGGTTGAAGAATGAAAACGGGACATAGATTAATTAAAATAACAATTTACCATTAACACTTGTATGCAGTTCTGACATTTTAATGGTCATTGATCTCTTGAAAGAAGAAAACTTAAGAAAATTCCACCTAAACTGGTATGTTAACTCCCATTAAGTCTACACAATTATTTTTCCTTTTTTTAAGAAACTTAAAGCTAGGTTTTTACATAAACCATTTTTGTGTTACCGGTAATCTTAAGCTGGGGCCAAATCGTCGCATTTGATTCGAATCAAAATTTTAAAATTCCTTTTATAGTTTCCATATCAAAACCATTAACAACTCGACTGATCGAGTGAAATTTCGATTCAATTCGGATGCGACGATTTATCTCTGATTTTTAAAAAGTGAGTTTTTGAAATTCATATTCAGCTGTAGGGTTATTAAAAAAGTTATTTTTAGTTTAAAAAATTTTCAATAATTTTTTAATTTCTTAATATCTGTTGCCTCTTTTTTTTCTGTGTATAGAGTTATAATTAAATTTTATTATTAATTATCATCACTGGCTGATGTTTAAGGAAAATTTCCATAGCTCCGATGTGTCAAAAGTGAAAAATTTGCGTTTAAAAATTTGTATTTAAAAGTTTATTCGGAAACTTTTTAAATACTTTAATATGCACACTTGTACTTGCAAACGTTATCTTAAATAATAAAAATTCATACAGAGGCTTTAATTCTTTATGTATAATTAGTATATAAACTGTCTTTATGTTAGTAGTTTAAATGTTCTTTTTTTGGAGATGAATAGATGGAAACACAACAGTAAATTATCATATGCCAGAACAAGCGACCGAAAAGAAAAATTTCTAAATGACAAAAGAAAGGGCTGATGTTAAGCAGCTCGTAAATCTCAAACAACAATGTAAAGTTTTTGACACTCCCAAGCGGTTTTGAATATGTAACAGGCCAGCATCAACAATAAATCTGGAGTTATCGTTGCTTTAGTTCAGACGACTCTATTGTATAATGCAACAAACAACATATCGCACACTAAATCAAAAACTGTCACATCGCAAGAAAATTATTTATCTTGGGAGGCCTTTTTCCTTCTTTTAAAAATATGGTCGTAATTTTATAACCAACAGTAAAATATCACATACACAAAAAGAGAGAGTACTTTAATGAAAGCAAATTTTTGCTTTAATTAGAGATTTTATGTGTGAATTTTTTACAAAAGAAGGAAATTGGTATGATAAGTTTTGAGTTGTGACATTATATGTTTAAGTGGGCAATATGTATAGGAACAGAAACAGTATAAAATTTAACATAAATTAAGAACAACAAAATCAAAAAAACTCAATAACATAATGATGCTACCAGGAAGAATCACGATGATACAAAACAATAAAAACGACAAAAACAAGACCAAATATTTTTGTTTCTGTGTTTTTTGTAATTTTAATGTTTATATTTTTCTACTGCAAAAAAACAAAAATAAATCCATGAGTTAAAATTTGAATACCAACAACTGAAATGTTTATAAATCAAAATTTAATAAAAGAACGACTTTATTCAAGACAAATCTTAAAAAATAAATAGAAAAGCAAGTCCGTCTTATTTTTTTGAAAAAAATTAAAACTCAAAAATTAAACCTACAGAAAAGAAAAAATAAGAACGACCTCTCACACTTTAATGAGTATACTTGGCGATTTTCATTAACTAATTCTCAATTTCTTAAACTTTTTAAATTAAACTCTGGTCTTGATTGGCGATTGTGTTCACACGGCAATCATACGATCAAATTTTGCGCTCATTTTTGTTTTAAATTTAAATACACTCACACTTTTTTTAAAAACTATTCATGGTTTAAAAATTGAAACGAAGTAATATTCAAACACCCGACTGCAAACTTAATAAACAATTTTTCTTTCTTGATGGCATCTTGAAAGTAAGTTGCTCTAAGGTTGCGAGCAGCTTTGATCACAGCCTTCAATTTGGGTGGTTTTTGACATGCAGTATGTGTGAAAAACTTGAAAGCAAATATTGTATTGTGTGTCATGTATTATTTAAATTTCGCGTTTGAATTTAACATGTCATTTGTGTAAATCTGGGTAAATTTTATTAGAGAAACTGCAGTTTTTTTGCATCCAAGATTACCATATTTTTACCCATTTTTAATCCTATATTGTCAATGTATTTTAACACCTAGAAATATGAACTTGTTTTTACATTTTCTTTTGTATATTTGTCACTTTTAATGCAGTAAGGGATTTGCCAACACTCACACATACAGATGCAAATGTAACCTCAGCGACTTAAGCATGGATTTGCACCAATACTTTTACGCACTAAATTTAATTTCAATAGATTGTACGGTTTGTTTGACAGTAAAGTAATGAAGACATAGAGAGCAATTAACTCTGAAAGATAAAAAATCAATTTTTAAAATTCTTTTATTAAATTGGAATAAGTTTGGAAAGGTGTATAAATAAAGAGTTTAAGTTTAGATTTCTTATAAAATAAGAAATATTTCTATCAAACTACTATTAAAAACTAGATTTTTTAATTAAAAACAATCTTTAAAGACTAACTGAAAAATTTAAATTTACACACTAAATTTGAAAAAAAAAACGAAAAAGTGAAAGTATGTAAAAATTTTTATTAATTATTAGATAAACTTTAAATTCTTATCTGCTCTTTCGCTTATTAACGGCATTATAAAATATTCTTGTGAGAAAAAATTTTAACTTTTGAATAAACTTTAATGACTTTGGAAAATTACACTTAAATTTAATGTATCTTTATCAGATTTGCTATAAATTTCATTTTTTAAAGGGAAAATTAGAATTATTTCATTAGTTATCACCTATTTACCAAGGCATTTTTGAAAAAAAGAACAGGTTCTTACAGTATAAATGCTTTTATTGGAAAAGTGCCTAATATACCATGGACTTTAATTATTAAACTAATTTTACTTTAAGAAATTTTAGAAACAACCTTTAATTACTTCAAACCTTTTTTATGTTTTTATTTGAAAAGTTAAAACAAAACCCCTGGCGTGTATTTTTAAACTTTCTATGATTTTTTTTTATTTTAGCCTTAACCTAACAAGGCTTACTGCGTTTTTATGTTTTGCTGTAAATTATGCAAATCATTTTCAATAAAGAAACAAAAAAGTTGTAAAAGTAATTTTAGCCAACAGTTATTAAAATATACATCAGATACCGAAACATTATTGTTTTAAGAAAAGTTTAAAATTTAATGAAAAGTTTGGAAATAAAAGAAATAAAAAAGAAATGAAATAAAAAATCAAAAGCTAAAAACAAAAAGGAATACTGTAAAATTTTTATGATGTGAAAACAAATAATTAAAATTTAAGGATAAAAATTAGTTGGTAAAAAGGGTCGAAGAAAATGATATTTGAAAGGTAATGAAAATATTTCCGTTTGACCTCGACAGAATTCTTGATTGAAAAAATGGCAGTTAAGGTAATAAATTTAATTAAATACATGTTTTCTTAAATTTAAAGAAAGCTCGATTATTAACAAGATGTAAAATATGAAGTGACGTTTAATAAAGGAGCTGAAAGAGTGACACTTTAATCATTTCTTTACTTATATCTGATTCATACGGAAGATAACTTTTAGGCGAAGGTCGCTTTGGAATAGTAAAAAGTTACTTCAATTTGTAAACTGGACTCCTTTAAAAAAAAAAAAACATACTTGCATTCCTTTTAAGTGTTGGTTACAAGCATTGTAAAATTTGTTATGTAAAGCAGCGAATAAGTAAAGTTAGGAAGTAATAATGATCTTTAACATCCATATTCTAAAAACATTCCGCTATCAGGTTCAAATCAATTTATTCAATATTTAATTTTCGCACAGCTTTAAATGGTTACACTTTCAAGTGGTTCAATTGTTGACATTTACAAAACAGGCAAAAACTATAAACTAATACAATAATGAACGCTTAGTGGGAGTTTGTCTAAATTTCCAAAATTTCTGTCATATTAATTTCTACTAAAGACGCTTACAGTCAATCAGTAAATACACAACCAAATATATAAATTTGTATTATAACAAGAGAATTTTAAAAAATTCTTGTAAAGGTACTTACAAATTGTTTTCCATTTTAGACAGCAAAAATTTAATGAAACCAAAAGATACATTATTTAAATCCTTATTCGGTTAGTAACTCAATCATAAGTACGATTAGGTTTATGCATATATGTAGGGAAAAAATAAACACTTTTATTAGCATTTAATAATTCATTTATTTATTTAATAAATAAGATAATAATTTATAGCATTACAAACATAGTTTAGAGTTATTATTTACACTTTTATATTTTGTTAGACAACTTGATCTTATTACTTCAACTTAAGAACTTCCCTTCAACTTATTTAACTTAACTTCAACTTTAGACTTAATAACTTGACTTCAACTTTTCAACTTCAGCCTTACAACTTCTTTTCAACTTAACAACTTAACTTCAGCTTTACAACTCTACTCTCAGACGAAAAGGTCCATCCATTTATACTAGAAAGTTACTCGTTCGTCTGTTGTAACTTTCTACATAGAACAATTCGGCCAACAATGATCTTGTCTCCTTTTCACCAACGTAATATCTAATTCTATCATAGCTTAGTCAGTAGTTAGTTCGTAACCCTACTCGTCAATATACCAGGAATCTTCTAGAATTTAATAAACGGAGATTAAACCAGACATTCCCAAACAGTCCTTTCTGTTAATTTAGAATCTCATCCCACATATATACACCTCTGAACAATTAAATAAACGTTCATCATTTCCAATATCATCTGTATTATTTAATTGTTCCAAATCAATGTAGTTATGGAAATTATTTATCATGTATTTTGGTTTACTCAAACACAATATCAATATCATTGAAGTATTGAAGTTATTGCAATGTACTTCAAAACAGTAATTATTTATTAAAATGAGAGCTCTTCAAATCAACTCTTTTGCTACTTTTATATGCAACAACAGATGCAAAAGAGAAACAAATCGAAAACTAAACTGGGGAAAAATAACTTTTTAACTTTATTTTATTTTTCTGTTTTTTTCTGTATTCAATGTATTGAATTGTTCATTTAGTATTACAATTGGGGTATTCAAACAGTATGCTATCGAGTCATATTGTCTTAAAGTTCACATATTTTACAATAGTTTAAAAAAATTGTTATTGTGCTTAAAAGAAAAAAGTTCTATAATAATAAGACTTTTTGAACTGTGTTTATTGTTTTGTCATAAGCAGTAGAAACCTAAGGCGGGCGGCCGGAACTATTTAGCGAAGCCGTTGATATAATTAACAAGTCGCAATCATTAATTTAAAAATATTTTTATAATTACTAATTTTTCTGTTTTTTCCAGCAGCTTCTTCAAATTTAAAATAGCACACTTAATTATGAGCGGATGCTCACAACAGTAGTATTCTTTCGTTTTAATTTTTAGGACATATGACTTTATGACTACCTTTTTAATACCCTAATTATATGATTGTAAAAACAACTAATCATTTGTATAAAGCAAATGAAAAGAAAAAAAGTACAACTTTTACAGATAATAGAATTTTAGTAGCTGTTTAAAAGTGTTGTACCATAAAATTCAAGTTTTTAATTCTTTAACAATGAACAATTCAATTTCAGTTACGAGTACGAGTGGAGGTGGCACCCAGTTAACACAAAAGCTTCATTTTAAAACTTTAGATAATATTAGCTTTTCCTAAAAAAGAAAGAGTTTAGGTATTTTTTATTTTAGAAAGTTTTTTGAAATTTTTGTTATTAATATTTAAAATAATTTTTTGAATTGTTTATTAAAAATAAAATTTTTCCTGACAAAGCTTCCCATTGTGGTGGCAAAATATCGAAAAAAGAAAAAAAAGAAAAATAAAAAACAAATATAAAAGATCTTAAGCTTAAATTAAATAGGACAAATCATAAAAAAGTAAACAAAAATAGTTTTAGTACTAATTTTTGTTTGCCGGGTATTAACATGAATATTGAACACTTTTGCAGTTTAGCTAAACCTTTGAAATCAATGTTAGTAACTTGATTTGGTTTTATTTAAATTTCGTTTTAAAAATATAGTTTAAACATGTTACATTTGATCACACATTCTTAAATATTTATATTGATTAGAACTTTGCATTTAATTTAGCGCTAGCAGTTTGAATACAAAAAAATAATTTTTGCTTAAAAATCTTCCTTGAGGGTATTGCAAAATTTATATTTCAAAATTATTTATTTAGAAACTAACCCACTTTTCGTATAATTTAACTAAACTTTTAAACTTTCCACAAATAAATATCAAACTATTCGCTTTATGTTTATTTACTAATCACTTTGCAATTACAATTCATAAATAAATAAAACTAAAAAATATAAATAAATACAGAAACCCAAAACTTTGTACAACGGCTATGAATTACAAAGCAATTTGGCTAGAATCGTAAAAAAAGAAAAAAAAATGTTAAAAAGAAAGAAATAAGAGAGAGAAAACCCAACTATAATTTTAACACAAATATAATGGCAATAATTTGTATAAATATTTTTTAACTTCCTTTGGCTTGTCACAATTGGCCAACTCTTAAGTTCTTTTTTTTACACATTTTTGAATAAGTTTCTTGTTTTTGTTACCGAGTTATGACCAACAACTGTAGGTGTATATTAAACCATAAATTTTGTTACAACTGTTGGCAGACTTTCTAGGTGGTTGACTGGTTGGTCGGTTGGTTTCTTGGTTAGCTGCTTGACTGCTTGGTTGGTTGGCAAACAAAACTAGTTTAATGAAAGAACTGAAACTCATACTATTGAATAACCACAACTGGTAACAGCAAACAATTATGAACTGCTGCAACACCCTCCTGAATATTTCATATTTTAAGCATAACTTTTGTCCGCTCTTGACAATTTTATATATTTTAGGACAAAGAAACAACGCCAAATTGGTAAAAACTTGCAACTAGTTCTTGCAAAGTACTCGATGTGTTATTTTTTCAACTTATTTTATGAGCAGTTTTAGAAACTAAAATACATACCATAACGATTTGGTAGCAGAAGTCAAAGTGGCTTAGTTGTGTATACATACTTTGTTATATTGTTTATTGAATAATTCATCGTTTAATAATTTTAATTACTCAAAAATATTAATTACGTAAAACCATTTTTAATTAGCGCGATAGTATGATTGAAAAAGAAAACAAATAATTATGAACTGCAAATAAGTATTTGCCTTATTTTGCATTTCGATTACAATTTTGCATGCATGTACGGATATACATACATACGTATGTGTGTATCAAAATGAAAATAAAAAATTACTTTTATACCCTTCACATAGTGATAAGGGTATATATCAGTTTGTCATTCCGTTTGTAATTTCTTTATTATTTATTTCGGACCCCATAAAGTATATATATTCTGAACCCTTATAGATAGGGAAGTTGATATAGCCATGTCCGTTTGTCCGTCTGTCCATCTGTCTGGTGTCAAACTATTAGAAACATCCTGGAGTCAAACGCTATTTAAAATCAGCAAAATCGGTTCATTATTGACCGAGATATAAGCGAAAACCCCGAAATTTGGTGAAATATTTTATGCGCTATATCTCGGAAAATATAACAACCATCGACTTCAAATGTTCTACAAAAAGTAATTGTACAAAAAGACCTATACTATAAAGAAAAAATTTTCGGGTCGGGGTAGAAGAAGGGGTAGCTCCTATACAAATTGACGATTTTTTTAAAAAATTTCGATACGCTAAATCTCGGAAACTATAACAGAAATTTACTTATATAATATTCTGCAAAAAGTAACAGGATAATAAGACCTGCAATCGAAAAAAAGTTTTTTGGGCAGAGGCAGGGAGTTCGAATATTCTACAAAATGAATAATCAAATAGTTCATATATTTTGGAAAAAAAAGGTTAGAGAGGAGCAGGAGGACTAGAACATCCCAGAAAAAAGGCGCTTACTATTTTCAATAGAAATATTTGTGCTCTTGGACAAATATTTATTTTGATCTTTGGTATATTTTGTTTAAAATAAAATTTAGAAATTTTTGGATCTAATTAAATTTTTTCTTAGAGAAAAAAAAATTTTTTTTAAAGTTTTTTTTTGATTCGGTCGATTTTTTCCCATAGTCCCTTTACGAAAGTTTTCCCCAAATAAGAGGTGTTTATTCAAAAATTATTCGAATACTAATGCGTTTACAAAATTTTTGTATTTTTGCGCTTAAACTAATGCCACTGACTAGTAAAATGAATTTTGTTGTAATTAGTCAATATCTTTGGTCTCCTAATGAGTCCGACCTTTGAAAGTCATATTTTATCGCATTAACTGTAAATAAATCATGCTGTTAAGGTAAAACAACACCAAGACCAAGTTTTTTTTAAATATATATAACATTTCAAAATTTTAAAAATATCGGTCCGTGACGGATCTTAGTTTTCATTATAACCCACCAGGTTTATCTGCAGTAAAACATTTTGCCTTTTCATATGGAAACCAATATTTGCTTAAATTTTTTTTAAGGAAACATTTTACAGAATTTACAGGCTTCTGTGCTACAATCAACCATTGGCTCTCTTTGTGTAAGCCTTAATCCCAAAAATTATTTTATCTTCTAAATAACACAGAGTATAATATCGTTGGGCTTGACTGATTATAAGTTTCTATTTACTTTTAATTTTAACAATTTTTGTTTATTATATTTTTCCACAGTCTGCCCATAGAACTTAATTTAAAAAATTTGAAAATAGTTATCAGACGGTTTACAATTAATGCTCATTAAAACGTAATGTAAACAAAACAACAAAACAAAAAACCATTGCAACAAGAAACTAAAAAACAAACAAAAAATTTTGATATTGTTGTTACAAAGGTTTAATACCAAATAAAAATATAACTCTATAAGAGAAAAAAAAGGAAAAACAAAGAGAGCAGTACTATATAGGTCATTCAACTGCTTTAGTTTTCAGAAAAAGTAATAAAACCTGGAAGCTTGTTTAGGTACTGAGTAAGTTTAATTAACGTATTTAAGAAATTTTGTGAATTTGGGTGACGCAAATACAAGTAGCCACTTCAGTCATTAAGTATAGAAAATATTAAGAAATAAAACTGTTTTGCTAAGTATTCGTCAAATAATTATTATGTTATTCTTTTAACAAATTAATTCTTATGAGCATATTTAGTTTTCTTCTTAAGTTTCTTAATATTTTTTTGTTTACTTTTTAACTTAAAAATTAAGTTTTTGCTGAAAGAAAACAAAGTTGCTGTTTGTTTTAAGTGGCAGCGATGTGCTTATATTGTTATTCAACATGCATTACAATGATTGTTTTTATTTCTACTAGAATTTTTGCCTTTCCTTTACTCGCTTTAATATTTTGAAGTTTGTTAGTTTTTCTAAATCTAAAGATCAACAAAACGTTTAAAGTAAAACAACATCAGTTGTTATAGCAGAAGAAATATTTTTTTAGGTGCAAGAAGTGCAGCATTATAACGACCGTTTTTTTTCAGTTTTAGAAGTATAAACGTTTTTTTTTTAAAAAAAGTGCATGGAAAAACTTTTTTTAAGTGTTCTTAGCTGGTTTTGTTTGCCATAAGCTTTGTTAGGAGACGCGTGCTTAGAATGTTTAAAAAAATGCAATGTTGTACTATTCTTTCGGCAGGTATTTGAAAGGAGTGCTGATCTCGAGTGTCAACTATTTTTCGTCTTGATTTTTATACAAATTTGTAGTATTGTTATTTTTAAAGTATTAGGTTGTTTTAAACGTGCTTTTAAAACAGAGAATTACGTTAATCCTATAAATATCCAAGGCATTTTTTTATCTAAATTTGACTTGAAAATTGGATGTTTCATAAAAAAACTTCTTTTGTTTTTATTCAAACAAAGTTCTTTTTTTAAATCATAGCTCAGGAAATATTTAATTAGATCCTAGTAAAATTTTTATCTTAGTTTTAGTCAAAGAAAATAAAAGTAAAATAAAAAAAATTATTTTTTTTCAAAAGCAATAATTTTTTTTTAATAAAAATGAAGATATTTAAAAAAAAAAACTTCAGGAATCTAAAAAAATTGTCAGAAACACAATGTAAATAGATTTCTGAAAATTTTTTCCAAATAAGTTTTTAAAAATTTTAATAAAATTTTAATACAATTTTGTTTATAGGACCGAAATCAGTTAAATATCATACTAAATCAGTAATTTTTTTGTCTTAAATCGGCCCTATAAACAAAATTGTAAAATAGATGCCCAATTTAATTAGAATTTTGAAAATTTTTTTTGGAAAAAGAAATCACCCTATTGGAAGATGCTCTCAGTTTTACAAATGGCGGCCAATGTCAAATCTGTTTGGACACTTCTGAACTAGACAGATCTAGAATACGAAGAACAAGAACGCGGAATAATCGTGTCTATTTTTTTTGTGTAAAAATTCGTCTGTGCTGATGGGACTGCGCGAGTTTCGTCGCCAAATCCCCGGGCGTCCGGCACCGACTGCACAAACACTGCGCTGTTTAGCCACCAGCCTTAAAGAGTGTGACCCCACGAGACGCTGCCAAGAGTGGCCGGCCCCGGAGCGCTCTTTCTGCCTAGAATATCGCCACTGTTGGCGAGGATATCGGGCTGTCACCAGAAAACTCGACCAGATGCCGTGCCTTGCAATTTGCCACCAGCCGGTCGTCCCTAAAGCGAATTTTGATTAAAAATTTTCGCATGCTCTTGACAAAGTTAAGTCCGTGCATTATCTGCTGCCTTTCGACCGCCAAACGCATCGCAAACAACATCGTATGACTTCTCTTGGCCCCCCCTTGTATATTATACTTAGGACGCTAAAGATAAGATTGTATGTATTAAACATATATACCCTGAAGAAGCTACCCATTGAGGTAGCGAAATGTTGGTTAAAAATTTAAATTTAAAAGAGATCTTAAGCTTCAGGAAAACAAAAATAATATTATAAATATATAATACTGCATATAAAAACAAGTAAGAAAGCATATAATCGGTTAGGCCCGACCATATTGTATCCTACACAACACTTGTATGAGGGATATGGAAGAAGTGAACCGGTCATTACCACAAACAATGGGGTTCATGTCAGTGTTAAAAATCTTATCATTATATGATTTAAGACCTCAAGAAGCGATTCTTAGTCGATTGGCGTACTTTGAACTTAGCCCCTTACCTTCAAATTTTATTAAACTTTGTTAAATGTCGTAAACTATAAATTTCGGCGAAAAATTATCTTCGAACTGCAGCAACGAGCAACAACATTTGTAAATCATTTTATTTGTTCTTTGTTGTATTTGTAGTTTCAATTATATTTTAAGTTTCAATTTCATACAAGTCTTTTCTTTCAAGTCATTGGTATAACAAATACATATGCACACAAGTATGTGTTTGCATTTCCTAAAATGGATAATGGAAAAAGCTTAATACAACAACAAAACCACCAATAACTTCAATACTAGCATGATGTTCGTATTCGCCTCTTACTATACAAACTCTTATTGCAACCAAAGATGCCATTCATTTATGAATTCTTTTTTTTTGAAATAACGGTAAGATTTAGCAGTGTGATTTTTTTTGTTTTATTTCTTTTACAAGTAAGATATCAAAAAATGATAGAAAAATTAAAAAGAAATTAAAACAAATAGTTTTTTTAATCCCAACTGCACAATGTAAGTCAGAGAAAATTATATAAAAAAACTGCGTAATCATAGATGTTAATAAACCTTATGAAATTGCTAAGGAATTTTCATTCAATTTTCTTGACTTTAGTTGTTGGATTTTTATATTCTTTTATTTATTGTGTCTTGACTTAAAGCTATAAAACGTTGGTGCAATTTATATAGTTTTTAACAAAAGAAACTTCCAAAAAAAATGTTTAAACGAATAAGCAGATACAAAATATTCTCCTTTTCGCGTCTATGTATTGGTTAGAAAACATTAATTCTTTCATTTACCGTTATTGCTGTTGTTATCAATACAAAAATATTTTCCATAAATTTAAAATTCAATTACGCGCACCATTTAATAGCGAAAATGTTTATTACGTGCATTGTTTTTTGTTGTAGTTGTTGTTGTTCTGTGTATTACAATATTATTTTATCCCTTACAGTTTGCTTTTTGTAGTGGCTCTTTGCAACAGTTGTTATTGTTGTCATTTGGCATTTGTTGCTGTTAAAATAAATTCAGTTTCTTTATTCTTGTACTTACTAGGGGTACAAAAATTGATTAAAAAAGTTTTCTGAATTTATTTTCAGCATTAAAAACATTTAAGTTTTAAAGTGAACAAAAAAATGCAATAGCGGCCTTAGTGGAATATACATACATATTTATGATGCTGTGAAAAATCCTTAGGACATAATAAGGTCGTTCACAGTAGTGTATTTAAATGTGTCCTTATATTGCCATGTTTTAGTTTATATATTTTATTGCGAGCTGGCAGGTTTAAAGTTAGCTTTATAAGTTAATAAAGTTATATATCAGATGGTAGATCCTTAAAAGCGTGATTTTTTGTAAATTTTTTTTGAATTTTAATAAAAATATGCCTTTTTTTAAAACCTTAATTCCGCAAATCTGCCACATTTATATTTTAATATGCCCTTTGTGAATAGGTTCAATGTTTCTTATTAAGAAAAAATTAAATTTAAAATCATATTTAAATAAATATTTTCAAGCATTTTAAATGTGTTCGTTACTAAATGTTTCCTGCATTTTGTTGTGATTACTTATAAAAGCTTAAAATAAAGTTAAATATATAATTATTAATTAAAAATATTACTTTTACTTTAATAATCAATCGATAAAAACTAACACTACTCTAACTCGGACAGGTAATGAAATATCTCGCCAGACTCCATCATTTTTACTTACTTTCCTTATGGCTATTACAGAATATGTTTCTTTAGCCGAACATAACATCGATTTTTAAGCACTTCGATATTCTGGCCTTCTTTTAAAATGTTTAATGTAAAGTTTCAAGATGCCTTCCCCCACCTTATCCTCCCGTTTGAGGTTTGTTCTTCCCTTTCCGAGACTCCTTCAGTTTTTCAAACTTTTTGTGTGTTTAGCTCAAAAATTGCAAATTTTTTATATTTTAATTGGAGACAGTGGCATAATACAAGTTTATTTAAGGGTTTTACCTAATATTTAGCAGTATATAGATTCTACACCATCTTATAAGGTCAAAGGTATTGTAATTTGTGGCCGAGCGTTGTCATAATACATCGTCGTATCTAAAAAGCCGCTCAATTGGGCCGTTTTTATAATTTCTAGCGAGACAGCAAGAGGTAAAATATTAGTAAACCAAGGAGAACTTAAGGTGAAATTAATTATATGATTTAAATTGTTCGAGTTATTAATATAAATTTTAATTTTTCTTTCTACTATTAAAAGATTACTCGATTAACCGAGAGATTATTGTTCGAATGGATACGCTTATCAGTGCCTTTTATTTAATTTATTAAAACTTGTTTTTCACTACCATGTTCAAAACTCATTTTTTTATCCCACATTAAATACTTGCATGATAATATTTTTGATAAGATAAAAGGTTTAATTTAAATGCGACTAACATGTATTAAAACAGAGTTGTTTTATTGTTTTGTTTAAATCAATGTCGTGTGTCAATTTTAACCTATTATTTAGGCTTAAGTTCATTTGATTAAAGTTTTAAAAATTTTAAATTTAATTTGTTTAAAGAAAAGTTTAAATTTTTTTCTGCCCAATAGACAAATTTAAAATTCGTTTTTGGTTTTTCTTTAAGTCGTTTACTTGTTTGAAAAAATACTTTAACCATAAAAATTGTTCCAGCAAAAATAATTTTTTTTAAAGTTTTCCTTAATTCCTTCGTTGATTTCAAAATGTATGTATGTTTGTTTGAACTTTCAAAAATAATCTCTTAATATTTCTTTAGTTCTACTAGTTTTTCCAAACCATAAACCATTTTGTATGTACGTTTTTTGATGCACACATCAGAAGCTACTTTTAAAACATTTTGTAAAAACCAACGCATTAAGATCACAAAGCTGTTTACCTTATTCAATTTGATTGTTGCAGGTTGTAGTTGAAATATTGGTGCAGCATCAGCTTCTTTAAATTTGAAAATAAAAGACGAAATATAAACATAAACAACTTGACAGAGAATAACAAATAAAATACTTTCTGTTGCCTCTCGTTCGTCTTTCATCAGACCTCAAAACCATTTTTCAACAATAAGAAATCAACAGTGTGCAGCAAGTAAAAGCAAAATAATATTTAATGCAACAGAAGCTTACCACAACTACACTTGTTTAAAGGTAAGTGAAAGACGCGTGTGTGTGTGTGTTCCGCTTGTAGCTTAAGCATGTAAAATTAGATTTAAACACTTTTCCGTGCTTGTGTGTGCAAGTTCGTTTAGCACCTGTCGATCCAAAAAAGTAACAAAATTAATGAAAGAGCTTACCCAGCTAGCAATTTTCATTGCAAAAGAGCGTTATTCCATCAGGACCATGGTCTTTTTACATACCCCCGGCAGTCATTTCGTTTGAAGCTAAGTTTTTAAGTCTGTAAAAGATTTGTCGGTTTTATTCAAGATGGTCCTTCACCAGGTGGTTTGTGACCGTCCTCGTTTTTGGGAGCTTTGGGGAATCCACTCCAGTGTTGGGTGGCAGACTTCATCATAAGGTTTCCTGCCTGAGTGTGTGTCCCAACCAGTTATATTTGCGCCTTCTAATTTGGATGTTCAAAGCTTTAAGCATCTTGTTTTATTTCAGCATGCTTAGGAACCGTAGAGTAGGACAGATTTCACGCATGCGTTATACAGGTTAATTTTTGTTGTAGCAGATTTGTGCGCCAAATTTTGCATAGACTGCCAAAAATAGCGCAAGTTTTATATATTTGGCTTTGAATGTCTTGTGTGGCTCCGCCCGTAAGGGTAATTATGCTGCATAGATTGCAAAAGTCATTAGCGTTCTCTATAGAATCGTTGTTTACCTTGAAAAGTGGTGTCTGAGACGATTCAGCTGTGCACGATTTAGTTTTTTAAACGTTGGTTCGTAGTTACGTAGCCTTGGCTGTATTGCATAGTTTGTCGATTTTCGTCTGCATATGTTTCTTGTTTGCAGCAACTAGAACTTTGTCCTCGGAATAGTCTTGGTCTTCTATATGTGAATCGACCTTTCATATAGTTTCTCTACTTCTAAAAACAACTAATTTTGTTATGCAGTCTATTGTCACCGCGTTTTGGAGATGAGAAAAAAAGGCATCCTGAATTGATATCAGTTTGTGTCGTCAAGGAATCGCTAACATTACCATATTGCAAGACTCTGGCAGGCGTATCTTCATATTGCGCTTTAAATAGGGTTTGCAATTTAAACAAATATATTTCAGACATTTCTGTCGACACGTTTTAATTTTTATGACTTTATTTTCTGGCAAAAAAACTTTTTTGTTCCATAATTTTAATAATTTAATGAAGAAAATAATAATGTTGAAATACAACTTAAATTACAGTTTTTACAACTTCTAAGTTCTGGTTAATAAAAATTGTCTTTTGCCGTCTCTTACATACAGTATTTGTGTATTTTTTTTGTTGGTTTTCTTCTTTCATTCTTTATGTTAGATTCTTGTCGTACTTGTCTATGCCAGTTAAATAATGTTTATTTCTTAATTCGACAAACTATTTGCGATTTGTTCGTTATTTCTAAGATTCATTTAAAGTTTTGTGCAAGAATTTTTTCGATTCTCTAACTTTGCTCCACAAGAATAAGTATTTCTGCGTAATAAAAAATTTCAACCAGTTGTTACAAATGACGTTGAAATAAAAAAAGTTTTGAGCATAAAAAGAAAGTGTGTAAAGACTTTATAACATCTAGATTCGATGTAGATTCGACGTTTGTTCAGGTTTCTTGTGACATAAGTCAGTCTGTCTGCCTTTCATTTCCACAGTCTGTCGACTGCACATGCAACCGACAAAAGTTGGCTGATTTTGTCAAACTGCAATTGTGTGTGTTAGAGCGTGGTTTGGTTGCAATAAAATGTCATTAGTTTGAGCACTTGTGCTGGCAGTTGCCCTTTGTAACTGTACAAATAAGAAAAATGCCTGTTCGTGTGTATGTGTTAAAAGTATCAAAATAAAATGATTTCATGACTTTTTAATAATGTCAGCTCAAATGCCATGACTGTAACAATTCAATATTCGGTATAATTTTCTTAAATATCAAAAATCAATTTGTCGATTGTTTTGAGTAGTTAAAGCTTAAATAACATTTGAACCTATAAAAACAATATTTTTTGATTAATTTTTTTTTGTTTTTACCTTAATTTTTCCTAAAAATTTCTAAACTATCTGCTGATGCCAATATATACCAAAACTTCTTTAATAGCATGATTAACGATGACAGTCTAGTATTTTAGTGTTTTGCCATCCTGTCATTTGCTTCTTAGTTTTAATAGTGTTAACAAGTCCCATAATAATGTAATTAATTTGATTTCTTTTCTAAAGTATTTTAAGAAAGTTAAGGCCTGTAATGATAAAGTTGTTAGTCAGTTTTATTTATAAAAATTGTTCTTTCCTTTTATTTTCATGTAAAAACTTTTATTATGTGTCATTTTTATGACCTTCTGATTATAGTTTTTTCACAACATAATATTGTGATAAATTGACAATTCAAAGTTATCAATTATTTGTCGTTGTGCGTGTTTTAAGAGATATATAAGAAAGTTTGATGTATAATAGAAAAAAAACCTGTTTAAGAAAAATAAACATGGGCCTTATTGTTATTAACTCTAGTTGTTAATGTAAAAAAAAAATAAAAATCGGAGTCGGTATATTTGTTAGTTAGCCTGGTTATATGATGGCCCATTTAGCAAATTAAGGTATTATGCCTGCTATGGTAATATGGTAACAGTGACAACAGATAATGTTGAAGTAAAGGTTGAAAATAATGAGCATTTGCGTATTCCAATGTAGGCTATATGCGTTTGATCGGTAAGAGTTAGTAAAGTGTAGATCTTGTGAAAGCAATACACAAAAATTGGTTTAAATTATTTAATATTTTTTTTAAGAATAAAAACAAAAAAATTTTTTTAATAAAAGGGAAAAGATGCAAATTTAAGAAAACTGAATCAGGTGGCGACTTTATAATAGATATTTGAGTAGGGTTTTGTAAATTCAGCAGGCAACAAATAAAAATTGATTTATGAAAAGCTCATCATGGAAACAAAACTTTTTCTTAGGTTAGGTGAGATTAGGTAGAACAAGCAGCCGTTGAAGGAAAGGATACAGTTCACTTAGGCCCGCTTAACGCAGTCCATTTGTGTTACCTGGAGAAGCAGAAAGAATGGGTGGAGATGGAAGGAAAGAAGAAACTAAGAGAAGGATAAGAAAAAAAAGGAAGAACAGAATAATGTAGCGGACTTACCAGGGACACTGGGGGGAACTGAACCAACAACCCCCAAACTGGTAGACTCGTGAACTTACTTACCGGGGCCCCCCACTGATCTACCGGGGCACCCAAATCATTATCTTACCCAAATTATAATTTTCAATTTTCACTAAAGAGCAGTTTTATATCAGCAAAGCCTTCAAGGGTATTTGTTATTTTTGTTACAAAATAAACCATTGCACATTAAGTTTTTTTCTCAGCTACAATTTTTTGGAAATCCAACAGTTTTGATCTTTATTAAACATCTATTTTGTATCACCGTTAATGACGAAAAAAACTGAGAATGTGTCATCAGTGAAAAACAGTTTGCGTTTTTTCAATTCCTAATCTCCAAAAAAAATTTTTGGTTCCGAAATCGCATTAAGGCCAGGTTAAGATGATTGCAGTCCTATAATATAATGTCACTACTGCCTTGAAATTATTATTTTCAGATCATGTAGAGAAATTTAATAAAAGTGGGTTAAATTAGTTAAAAGAAACCTTAACACTATAAATACCCTACGGAAAAGGGAACTGACACAAAAATATTTGCGTAGTTCTTTGATGATGGTAAGAAGATATATCACTTTTACTTAGTGTTGCCATTAGAGGGGGCAATTTGCTTAAGTTTAGTACCTCATATTTGGTTCCAAATCAATCCCTTATACGTTTGTTCAGCGTTTGTTAAAGTGCTCTTACATGGTATTACGACATGTCAATAATGTTTGTGGAGTAACAAAAAAATCTCGTCCTGTAAAAGCATTAGTGCATTAAGTAGAATAGAACACAAGCGTTCTACGAAAGTTTATCTTCTTAACCATTTAAAAAACTTAAAAATCTTAAAAATCGAAAAACTTAAACCATATGCCGTTACAATAAAAAAAAACAAAAAATTAAAAAAGCAGCTTTTAGTTTTACCAACGCCATTATTGTAAACATGAAAAACACTTAGAAAAGGCCTTTTCCTATACAAGAAGAAAATTTCATAATATTTTGATTCTATAAAATCGAACTACTTTGTGTTGCCATGTTAAGTCAACTTTTGCTTAGACTCTATTCAATCTATTTTTCCTTATCGATGTTTTATTTTTTTTTCTTAATTTCCTAACATTTTTAAACTAGTTAGGTTTTGGGTTCGTTTTTAATTGATCACGAAAAAATTTTGTACTATATTTACTTTGTACAAATCATAGTACGTTTAGATAAATTATTCCGCAGGGTAAGAACATGTGGTTGCCTTCTTAATTTTTACTCGAAAGACATCAAACATTTACACCCTTTTTTCCAAAATTGCATTTGTTTGTTATTAATTGAGGGGTGTGTTAAGTCCTCAAAAACTCCAAAATAATTTTGCACATATTAAAACCATAAGAAACAGACATCTTCGCAAATTGTACTAAGTTGTATTTTAATGTATTGAAAGAAATCTAAGCTGACGTCCATCAAATAAAAAATTATTTATTTTCTGTTATCAATTTGTACTTGTCGCAATATTAACTGCAAAAAGTAACAGTAGTTGGTGATTAAAATAACTCGTAAAGAGTTTCACACCCACAATCTCTGTGGCAGAGTGTAACATGTGACATTTTTTTTTTGATTTCAAGTACTTTTTTATAACTTTTTTGTTATGTTTTACTTCTTTTCGGTAAAGCAGTTAATTGAGTTGACAAGAAACCCCAAGTTTTTCATATACTTTACACACTTGTTTAAACACACAATACCAATCCTTCTGCAATTTAATATTACTTGCAACCAATACTTTTTTTGTGTAATAATACCGCTTCAATATCACTTTCAACGTCACTAACAAAGCTTTTTTTAATTTTTCTTTGTGTGATTTGGGAAACAAAACAGTTTAATTTATTTGCAAAAACTTACTAGAAGAGCACATTATGAAACATTTTTATCAAGAAGAAATAAGGAAAAACTTTTTCTTTAATATAATTTTAAACTGGTGACTCAAGCGTATAACGTTTTTCTTTATACTAGAAAAATAAGAAAAATAACTTAAACAGAAAATCTTTTTATGAGTATTTTTAACCGCATTTGTGAAAATGGAGTTTTATTTGTTGAAAAAATTTAGAATTAGAATGTTAAGGGTCTGCTATTAATTTTGAGTGTCAAAATTAATTTTAATAAGTTTTAAAACTAACTTTTTAAATATATATTTTTTATACGGGGAAGTGGACTGGTCCAAGACGACATGCGTTGTTATTGGGGCAATTGGTTCAAAACTAACACTTCAGAACGGATTACAGGCCAATCCTATATAAGTAAATTTTTCACAAATTGTTTAAGATACTGCTTAATCTACTTTGTTTGTATTTACGCGTGTGTGCGGGTATGTTTATGTATAGGGACCAGGGGCCAAATTACGGTATTCGATTCTTAGTAGAATTCCTATATTAAAAGCATTGACAGTTTGGTCGATCGAGTAGAATTTCGATTCCAATCGAATGCCATAATTTGCTTCCAGTATTTCTATTTTTTTCCCAAACATCTTTAACACCTTTTAGCCAGTTACTCGATGTGTGCCTTTGTAACCAATTACGACCAATAACTTTAAAACAAATACAACTTTTAGCTTATAAGTAAAGAATTTCAGCAAATGTGTTTAAGATTTATAATTTTAAATCGTTCAAATTCAAAGTGATTTGCAAGCAAACAATGTCGGTTAAGTGCTTATGAATAGGTACCGAAACACTCGAGAGTCCTTGAAAATTTTTTAAGCGTTTTAATTATAAAGTATTTATTTGTTTTAAATGTAATCAAAGGTAAATAATTAAGAGCTTTCAATAAATTAGATACGAATTTCAAATTCTAATAATAAGATATAGCAGAATTCAAAAATAGCACAACAATTGCTAATTAAAGCAAAGCATTTATTAAAAGCATTTTTTTAGGCATTTTGCAAATTGAAAAAAATACTTTTTTATATTTTATAAATAAATTTATTACCTTTTAATTTGCTTTTAACTTAAATAGTTTTTCTTTTGATATTAAAGACTTAAATTTTATGCAAATAAATGTAAGGCTTTGTAAGACAAACTTTTAACTTAAATAATTATTTTATTTAAATACTTTGTTCCCTCAAGAATTTATAATTTAGCAAAATACCTGTTGTACTATAGGCTGTTGTGCTATAAATAGTGGTTTTGATGGTATCAAGCAAAGCCCACATTAGGTTAAGCACATATTCAAGAAAAATATTAAGGGCTGTTATATACATATGCTTCTTCCGGGAGAAATTTTTATGAGAGATATGTCCAAAAATTAACCTGTATTTACAACAAACTAAATGCTTGGTCCCTATGCCAAAAAATTTGGCGCATATTCAGAAATCGTAACTAAAGTCGAAACTTATTAAACAGAAACCAAAAAATAGTTCATAGATAGTTAGGGATCCTATTCATAAATCATAACTATCGCAACAACTGCTTTTAGCAATGCAACACTGTATTCAATAGATTTTTGTTGACGAAAAACACATCTCTGTTTGTTTTCTTTTTTGTTTGATTTTTTTGTGGACGAAATGGACGCAATTAGTAAAGAAAATAAGGTAAGTTTATTATAATGGTTAGAAAAAATATGTATTTATTACTTTGGGTATTTTAGAGAGACTCAAATTGGTCGTACTTTTCAAATATGTAAATATTGAAATGAAATCAATCAGCTGTTCTTTAAATGTATCTGTTAGTTGACAATTAGTTACAGCTTTACCCATGATTAAGTAAAAACTTGTCATGCTAATAATAATCAACTAAGAATAACTTAAATAGGTACTTAAAAAAGTTAACACTTAGATATCATTTCTGAATATGCGCCATTGTCTTTGTCATATATGATAAGTATATATATTTACAAAAAAGCGACCTCTATTTTGATTTTAAAAACATATGGGTACCAAGCCGGACGGACGGAGAGAACAAAAAAAACTTTATTTGACAAAAGAGGTAACTCTGAGTCAATTGATATACTTAAGAGTTGGTCTAAGGCTATTATTTTTATACGTTACGAACATCAGCAGAAACGCATTATACCGCTTCCACGTATGTATGTGGTGTTGGCTTAATAAATGAAAATGTATTTACTCTGTGGTAATTTACAGGATAATTATATAAGTTATCGTTTTTTCCTGTGACTAAGTAAATACACAGATACCGCCTTTATAACGTTGGCTTACAAAATTTTTTTATGTCCAGGTGATTGTTTGAAATATTTATGCAAATATAAACTATTTTCAGTTCTTTCACGTACAAATTGTGTAAATTGTGAGCAAAAGTAAATCAGTAATAGTAACAAAAATTTACACTGTAACCGAATTGCAAAACCAATTAGTAGTCAGAAAAAGGTTGTAAGAAAAAAAATATAAGAAGACGAATAACAAGATAAGCTATGGTTATAGTTTATCCAAAAACATTAAAAAAAATAGAAATAATTAAAAAAGGATCTATTAAAATATGAGATTATTTTTTGTGTGATATTTATTTTAAACACGTACTATGAGATTACAAAAATCAAAGGAAATTTATTGGATGCAACATTATTATTATCTAAAGTTAATTATTTTAATGGACAAATGTTGCTTTCAATGTAATATATGAATGCAATATTAAAATAAAATGCGTGTGAACTGCAAAAAGATAACTAAAGCATCCTTGTGTGTTTGGAATAAATAAATCGATTCAAAGTAATTAATTAATTCGACTTAAAATTTATTTTTATTGTCTTTTTATGATAACAATAGGTGTTTTTGTCCTGGAAAATCTAGAAACAATTTTAATTATCCTTATCGTCATATATCAAAAGTACTTCACTGTAATATTGATCATCACTTAAATTTAGAAATACGAACTGCAAATGAAAAAGGTAAACTAAAAAAATAAATCTCAGCAAAACACAACATTAATTCTTTGCGAGTTTACTACTGATAGAGAACATAAATACAAGTGTAATTAGTTTTACCGATACTAAAGTATTTAATCAATTAAATTTTCAAACTCATAAATCTTGTTAAAAATCTTTGTGTTATTTTTTAGAATTACCTGCATAGAAATCAACTTTACATTTAATTCTAAATTAGTTATTTATTTAAATCTTTTAGAAGTTTCCATCCTGCCGGAGCTTATATTTAAATTTAGTTTTAAACAAATTTTTTTTGCTTTATTTTATCTCGTATATGTATAAGTGCAAATATTAAACTGAGGTTTGATTAGAATGCACTTTATATTAAACAAAACAAACAAAATCATTTCAATTGGCACAAAAAATAAAAGCGCTTAATTCCAAAGTGAAAAAAATAAAATAAAAATTTATTTAATATCTTTGTGTGGTGGTAGGTAATACATAACCAAATATTGGATAAAAACAACTAATTAAATATATACATAAGTACCAAGTCGATAGAAAATTAAAATAAACTTGTTGATTTTATCTGGGCTTTAAAAATGTAAAAAAAAAATTGGATTAAGGCCAGTGCACATCCCAAAAATTAGCGGTTTATGTTAGCATAATCCAAATTTATTTCTCTCTTTAAATGACTTTAAGTCATTAAAAAATAATTAATTAAATATTTGCCTTAAGGCTTTTCGTGTTTCATTCCACTAGTGTCCTGATGCAATCTTGGTGGTGCAAGCAAATTATAGTCCTTCAAAATAACTTAGTTGTTTAGACATATATTTAGTTTTTTTTTTAATTTAAAGCAATTATTTTTCATTACAATTTTTCTAACTTTTTTCTTACAGCCCTTAAACAGTTTTTGCTGTTAGTGATCTTCTCTTCTTAAGTTTATAAAACAAAAATGTTTCTTTAAATAACGTACAGAACCCAATTAAAAGTTGAAATATTAATAAAATGCACTAGTTGTCATCTTTTTAAAAAATGTTAACTTAACAAACATCATTTCCTTAATAAATAATTTAAAACTTAAAATTTGTATTCCATAATAGGCTTTAGTTTCAATGTCATTGTTTTTCAACGTTTGTGTGCTTACACGCACACATGAATTCTTAAAAACTGCTTTAATAATACGATAATTTCCACAGTTTTTCAAAAGAAAACTTTTTTTTTGTTAGAAAATTTTAAAAAGAAACTTTAAAGTTAAAAAAAGTTTTTACCACAAGAAAACACATTTACACAACACCCACAAACGTAAACGCTTTCACACAAATAAGGAATTAACTTCCCAGCATACCATTATCGGAGCGCTCTTATATATGAGCTCATATATGAGCGATTTAATGAGCTTCTGTGAGTGTTTTCTGCGTGCATATTTCTGAGCTCATAAACGATAGATTTTATGTGCTTTTTATGAGTAATTTCTGCACGCTGACAGATAACGGTAAATTCCAGCTAAGCAGAAGAAAGAAGTTACACAAATTGATTCATTAGTGAATATTTTTGGAAGCATTAATACAAAATTGTGTGTTATCTTATAATAAAAACAAAAATAATACATAATTAAAAAAATGAAAAGAGCAAGCTTAAAAGAAAGCAAATTAATAATAAGTGAACTTCATTCAAACAAATTAAGAAAAGAAAATCCAGCATGAAGTATTAAAAATAATAGTTATGTTAAAGAAAATAATGACAGTGAAGGTATTTAGAAAGAGAGAGAGTGTAAACGAAAACTGGAAAAAGAGCTCAAAATTCGTTTTAAAAAAAGAGTCATAAAATACTCCTTTATGCATAAAATTTAGAGCTCTATCATGAGTGACCAGCTTAGTGGAAAAAGCCACTCAAATATGAGCGTTTTATGACTGTTTATGATTATTTTATGAACTCTTTATGAGCGTCAGCGTTCCGACAAAAGAGTCTTTATGAGCTCATTTAGAGCGCATATGGTATGCTGGGTTGTATGAAGTTAGGATGTGTGTGTTGTGCAATTTAATAAATATATTTATATGTAAAAGAGTTTTTATAAAAGTTGCTTTTTAAAGACGAAGAAAAAGTTAACGAATGAGCAAAAATTTCTTGCTTTGGAAAATTTTAAGGTGATGAAAGAAATGAAAGTTACACTTGCGGAAAGAGTTTAAAATGTGTTAACTGTCAACAAGTCAGCACTCCTTAATAAATCTCTAAATATTAATAATTAAGCATAAAGAAGAAGAAGTTAAAAAAGAAGTTAAAGGGTTATAAATTATGATATATAAAGGATTTTTACAATACGTTTGTCTTTAGTGATTCCTGTCCTGGTACCAAGTCAGGTATGAAAGCTTTCATATTTAATTTGAAATAACGTTTTTGTGTTCGTTGTAACAAAAAGGAAATTAGAATATTTCCACATGACCTAACAATTTTCAATCGCACACGTACTTATACACTTATTCATATATATTTACATATACAAGCTTAAGAGTAGTGTGTGAGAACACCTTATTTTATTTTTATGCATTTTCCAATTTAAAATCGCCTCTGGCTTTTTTCTCTTCCCACAATTGTTAAAGGTAAAGTTTTGTACAATATATTTCTTTAGATTATTTTTCTTCACCCTTCAAGCTAAATAAAATTACAAGGTAGTTGCTTAATCTCATTTGAAAATTTTTCGCTAAGAATGTTCGTATATTGCTACAGCAACGGTAGCTGGGAGTGAACCTTATGCAGATAAAAGTGATTTCCTGGAATAAAAAACAAATGCAAGTTGCTTTGCATATAATTATATAAGGAAAAAAAATTACATGACAAATATTTAACTCAATTATTAGAAAACTTTTTTTACTTTTAATTATATTCAAAGGCACCATATTTATAAATTATTTAAAATAAAATGACACAAAGTAAAAGTTCTTTTGAGTTTGAGTCTTAAGCAGGTTTTTTATGCTAATTTTTCATTTACTTTAACTAATTAAAAACTTTAAAGAAAAAAAAGAGAGAGATTGAGAGTTGGTGAAAAAGAAGCGACTAGCATTTTTATGAATGGCAGCTATAGTTTAATATAGAAAGGCCCTTATTCGTGTTTTTTAAGAAGCCTTGATTTTTGTTTATTTCGATAAATCATCTGCTCATACATCACAATTAATAAAAAAAAACTCGACTTTAAAAATATGAGTTAGGGCCTTTTTATATTAAGGCAACGATATATTGCTTAATTTAAAAAAAAAAAGAATGATTATAATTATATATTTTTTTATTAAGAAATTTTTTAGTTAAAATTTTTAAAATATTTTTTGTTAGTTTGGTTTAAAAATATTTAACTTAAAGCTAGTTTTAGCCTTAAGGAGCTCTATGACATAAATAAATGGTAAAAACATTTCTATTGTTACTTTAATAACTAAAAAATTAATTTTATTTTTGTAAAAAGGGACTTATATCTATATTTAGCTTATTATATTTTTGTTTATTTACAATTATAACTTTTAGTCAAAATATTCAAGATTGCTGTTATAAAAAAATTGCACAGAGCACAAGAGCTTAAGTTCCCGCCTGCAAAAATAGAACGACAAAGAGTTTATTAAAGAAGCAAGTCGGTGAGGATTTTGTAATTTAAGTTTTTCTTAACCTCGCATAACAAAACAAAAACACATATAAATTTTTAAATTTATTAAAAAAAATGTACAAAAAATCCTTAAAAATTACGGTTATTATAAATGTGCTGTGAAACTATAAACCTGAATGTAAATAAGTTTTTTTTTTAAAACTAGGCCAGTTGGAAATATATTAAATGACAAGGTGTCAGCTAAAAATTGCATAATTAACTTATGAAAATAAAGGAAGTCTGTGTGTTTATTTGTTATAATCCAGAGGCGCTTTTTACTCAATTCTCCAACAAAGAAAACGTTGGTTTTATCGTCTTTTTAAGTACTCACTTAATTTATTAAAGGATGAAGTTTATATAATAATCAGGTTTTATATTTAAGGTTTCTTAATTGGAACAGCTTTGCTTTGAAAAATATATTTTTGTTCTGTTTAAGTTGTTTTAGTTATTTCCTTTCTTGCAGTTACAAATTTAAGGAGAGGAAAATCAAAAAGTTTAAAAATTAGTTTTGAATAAAATATATTTTAGAACTAAAAAATATAAATATAAAAATGCACTGTGTACCAAATAGAACAAATGCTAAATATTTTCAGTATCAAAACAAGTAAGAGCGCTATATTCGGCTGTGCCGAATCTTATATACCCTTCACATTGACCTTTCGCAATCCCAAACTTTTTTTATTTTTAACCATTTTTTTACTTATGAAATATTTCTAATTTTTAAATAGGCTCTAAGGCCAACTCTAAAGAAGTTGTGGGCATTTTCATATCATTTTTGTAAATTTTGTATGGCAACCCCCTTAGGGCGTGGAGATAGAGGGTAAGTAAATTCTAGGAATATGTTTGGGAGGGCAAACTAATAGGGGTCGGTCGTACACTTTATTGCTCTAAGGCCAACTCTAAATAAGTTGTGGGCATTTTTACATAACTTTTGTAAATTTTGTATGGCAACCCCATTAGGGCGTGGAGATAGAGGGTAAAAATGTTCTAGGAATATGTTTGGGAGGGCAAACTAATGGGGGTCGGTTGTACACTTTATTGCTCTAAGGCCAACTCTGAAGAAGTTGTGGGCACTTTATCATTTTTGTAAATTTTGTATGGCAACCCCATTAGGGCGTGGAGATAGAATATGTTTGGGAGGGCAAACTAATGGGGGACGGTCGTACGCTTTATTGCTCTAAGGCCAACTCTGAAGAAGTTGTGGGCATTTTATTATTTTTGTTAATTTTGTATGGCAACCCCATTAGGGCGTGGAGATAGGGGGTAAGTATGGTCTAGGAATATGTTTGGGAGAAGAAACTAATAGGGGTCGGTCGTACACTTTATTGCTCTAAGGCCAACTCTGAAGAAGTTGTGGGCATTTTATCATTTTTGTAAATTTTTTATGGCAACTCCATTAGGGCGTGGAGATAGGGGGTAAGTATTTTCTAGGAATATGTTTGGGAGGGCAAACTAATAAGGGTCGGTTGTACACTTTATTGCTCTAAGGCCAACTCTAAAAAAGTTGTGGGCATTTTTACATAATTTTTGTAAATTTTGTATGACAACCCCCTTAGGGCGTGGAGATAGGGGGTAAGTATGCTCTAGGAATACGTTTGGGAGGAAAAACTAATGGGGGTCTGTGATACATTTTTTTCCTCTACGGGCAACTCCGGGGAAGTTGTAGCGGTTTTTACCTTATTATTTAAAATTTTGTATGGCAACCATGTCAGGGGCTGGAGATAGAGAGTAAGTATGTTCCACAAAAATGTTTGGATGGAAAAAATAATTTGAGTCTGTCTTACATTTTACCTTTGTAGGAGAACCCTGGAAGCCGTAGGAGAGATTTAAAAATGTTTAAATTAAGCTTTGTATGGCAACGCTGTTTTATGTATGAACACTTATACTAATAAAATTTTTGGTTTGGGTGTGTTTCAATAATATCAACATGACTGATTCTGTTTTTTTCTTTTTTTGTTGTTTTTTTGTTGTTTTTTTATTATTACATGTAAAAGTATGTTCTTTGTTGTTGTTGTAGACTCAAAAAACCGAGGTAGTCGTGGTTTTTTGCTTATATCTCGGTCATTTATCGGGCGATTTTGCTGAATTTCAATACCGATTTTCTTGCGACTATCTGTGACAGTTTGAGACCACATTCGGGTCTAAGCGATATCGGGGGGCTTCAGAAAGTTGATTTCAACCATAACACGGACAGACGGTCAGACGGACAGACGGACAGACGGTCAGACGGACAGACGGACAGACGGACATCGCTAAATCAGCTTCCCTATCTATAGGGATCCAGAATATACATACTTTATGGGGTCCCAAATGAATAATAAAGGAATTACAAACGGAATGACAAACTTATATATACCCTTATCACTTATGTGAAGGGTATAAAAATAAATTAAATTGGCCACTAAATATTTTACAATAAGTTGTCAGCGGACGTTATTTGAAATTTTGTACAACAAAAGAAATGGTAAGAAAGTATTAACAACAAACTAGTTAAAGAAAATGTTGAATTATATTTTGAGGGTCTTTTAAATTTATCATATATAAATTTGAAATAAAAAAAAAATTCAATAAAATTAGTAAAAATTAGTAAAAACTTTTTTAATAGACTATTTATATTAGTCTGATTTCTGTTTTCCAAAAATGCATTTCCCCTACTCTCATTAGCATGTAATGAGATACTTTTTCAACACCCTGCGCGACTTTAATTTTTAAATATGAAATCCGGTTGACCAGTATAAAACCATATAATTTTATAATTTTTAAATTATAGATAACAGCATATTGTCATATTAATGTGAATGTTTTTTTTTAATTTCCTTAAATAACCTGTACGTAATTAAAAATGTTATTAAGCAACTTAATGACCACAGAACCATATACATACATCTGTAAATATATACAATTTCAGCATATGGACATTAATATACACAATTACACAGTTAAATCAAAAACGTGAATTTGTATACGTGTATACAACAATTTATGTTCATATAACATTAAATTCATATCTTTCGTTCTATAAAATGCAAACAACACACAATACAGACATACAAGTTTTTGCAATAGTGAAGTAATTATAATGATGTTAATTCGTTACTCCATCATTATTCCTAATTAAAAATTTAATTTTGAACGAAATCTGAAAAAGTAAAAAAAATGTAACCACAACATATATTTGATACGTTTTTCAATATATAAACGTCCACAACGCACACTTAATCAAAAGTAGTCACAAGTCAAAATAATTATCTTTTTTAATTTTAAAAAAAACATGGTTATAATTTAAAAACTTGATCAAATTTAACATTAAAAATACCGTTTTCGTATTTGCTTGGAATATATTTTGGGAACTGGCTAAAGAAAAATCAAAAATTTTTGATAGTTTTTGAGTTATGGCTATTTATGATTAAGTGTGCCATATATAGATATATCAATAGAGACTGACTTCGGCTTTTCTATATACGTTTGTATATGATACAAATTATGCATTTATGCATTCAACAACAAGATTAAAAAACTATTGAAAGCAAAGATTCAATATCGTCATAAACGACAACAACAACAATAAACATTGTTGATGATAATGTTGATAAAACCACAAATAGGTGGTTGATTGCCGTTGTAGAACATTGGTTTATTATAATCAATTTTGCATAACAGAATAGTATAATACGAACATATTATATATGTAATTCAAAGGACAATAGCTTTAGCAGCAAATCTTTTGAAACCATAGAAACGGGATGAGAATTTAAAAATTCAAAATTTAATTTAAATCGTATTAAAAAATATTTTTTTTTAATATTAATAAGCACTAGAAATATACTCATGACCAAAAAAAAATAAAAATAATTTTTTTCCTTTTAAAATAAATACTGTGGTTTTTTTTTTTAATATTTTTGACAAATTGTCATAACCGTAACCGTTACCGTTGCCATTAAAACCAAATTCGATTGGTGCCAACGTTATGGTTATGGCGTAATGGTAAGTGATCTAAAATCAAATACCGTGTTGCCTATTAGTTTGGATCGAAAATTTGTTTTCTGCGGTTATGGTTATTTCACTTATAATTGAACTTTTAGGGCTGTAAGAACTTGTGGGGTAAGTAGTGGCATTTTTACCGTTACTTACATAAGAAAATATAAATGATTTGGAAATAATGTGTGACAAACAACAAATAATAAAAACTCACAAAAAGTCAGAATAGGGATTGGAAGAAATATGTATCAATTTTTTTTAAGCCCAAGTTTAAAAAAAGATTTGAAATCAAAAGTTATGACGATTTATTTCAATTTAAACATAAAAAAAATCAAAGATTTTATAAAAAAAATATGAAAAATTTTTTTTTGTATTTAAACTCCTCCAATTTCAGCATTTTTCTCAAAAGTATATAAAAAAAAGTAATGCATTTAAGTAATCTTCTTAAGCCTTATTGCTAAAAAAAATTGTTGCAAATAATCCAACATACTATTTTAATTTTTTTTACAAGTTTCAAATGACAATACAATATGTTGGCCCTTTTTAAAAAATTTAAAAACTTATTATTAATGCAAATAAAAGTTTATGAAAATAAAAAATTCTCAAAAAGGAAAAAAATTCAAGAAAATACAAAAACCTTAATTGAAAAAAGATTTTGGCAATAGAAATGAAAAAACAACGTTTGCGACAGAGAAAGACTGGATAAAAATTTTTAATGTAAAAAACAATTTTTAACAATTTTACTGTCAAGGTAACAAACATACGCTGCAAAATTTCCTTATTGAAAAGTTATTAAAAAGTTTTCTTCTTTAATATAAATTGCTAAATTTCAGTTTTATTTCTTTTCTTAATTGCTTGTTTAATTCATGGTAGTGCTTGCTGTTCTTTTTTTTTTAATAATTCAATGGAAGTATGTTTGTGAGTTACTTGCGAAAACAATAATAAAATGTGAGTTTTTAAGAAATACAGATAAGTATGTTTTACGTGTTTTATGCCCAACAAACAATATGAAATAAAAAGCACATATAATTTTTAACCTATTCAAAGCTTAAGAAAAAAAAGTCATATTAATCAATACAGATTCTTGTTAAGATCTTGGCTTCCTAAGAGAAATCCTCAGGTGCATACAGAAACATTTTTAATAATTTTTTTTCTCAAATCGGATTTTTGCGGATATGTATAGTTGTCATTTGATATGGGACTACCAGTCCCTGAACTATTTGGAGTTTAACTGGAAGTAGCCTTGGATTGACCTTGGCTACGAGGCCTGACCAGAAGCATGTCATTCTAAATCTGGTACCACGGATGTCAGGAGCCCCTAGAACCTCGGTTCTAGCCTGACAATGGTTGAGGCCCCTTCGGGGGCAACGTGGTGGTTGTGATTTAAACCCAAATCGCGGGGAGAGCTTCTGCTCGATGTGGAGTTGCATTGCAACCGGGTGCCGTGACCCCCTCACCAAGAGGGAAGGCATACCCAAATGTATGTCTTCGAATTGGTAATAATTTGCCATGTTGGCAAAATATCATCCATGGGGGCGTGGTGGACGTATGTTTTCACCTTGTGCTAAGAGCACTGTGGGATTGGGCCAACACGGCAGGTATCCACATGAATCTTCGACATTCTGTCATTTGATATAAGACAACACATAATTTCAATATATTTGTGTTTGCTTTATATTATTTATATATAAATTGATAAAGAACAGAGCAAAAATGTAAGTTTGTATATATAGAGAAGAAATGACAAACTTTTTGAAACAGATGTAAAAAAATATCAACTTAAAAAGCACTTAAAGATATTAAATAAAATAAAAGTAAACTTACCAACCATATGCGCAAACATATTTAAACAAAGTGTACGAAGGGTCACTTAAGTCGAAGAGCATTCTATATTTGCAACTAAATTGAAAGGTTATACATGATTTCTAGGAGCGGGAACAAATATACCAAAAAATTTTGTTAAAAAACGAGTAATATTCGAGCTAGTTATAGCTCAAAATAATTATTTCGGAAGAGACATTTTTATGAAGCTATGTGAAAGAATTTAACGCTCATCACAATTTTCAATTGTTGTATTTTAATAACCAAAAAATTTCAGTACAATATTTTAAAATATGCGATACGTACTTTGTTTACAGGATTAAATGAATATCCACCCGGACGGACTGACGAACATACTTCAATCGGGAATTGGTATAATTGAAGAGGTGTCTCAAGGTAATACTTTTGCATGTTGCCAACACCTGTACAAAGGCAAAATACTTTTCTCTAATTTGTAGGAGGCGTGGGTATAAAAAACACACATAAAATATGTAGCTCTACCCATTGACTCTTGGTAGCATTAAGTCACATAAATATGTGTGTTATACACTTAAAAAATTATTACAGTAACTGACTGTAAGTTATTTAGGAAGTATTCCGTAAAGTTGTTTTTAAATAAAAAACTTGTTAAACTTTAATATAAAATTTGTTTTTAATTGATTTGAAGAGTTATTCAAAACTCCAACTGCACAACAATACTGATTTTCAGTTGCAGTTATTATTTTTAAGTAATGTTTAATTTTGTTAATTTTTTTCTGATACATTGTGTTTTGCTGTAAACGCCAAAAAGTTTAGTTAATTTTAGATGAATATGTAAGTTAATTTTTTGATGTCTGAATTTAAATGAAATATTATAATGATTTAAATGAATATCTAGTTGGAGGGTTTTTAAATAAATATTCTGTTATTTTAAGTAGCATTTTCAGTTGATTTTACTTGAATAATTTTTTGAGTGTACCTAAATATAGACGCATACAATGAGAAAGTTTGGCCCATTTTTAAATATGAAATTTGGATCAACTATAAAAAGCTGCAAGTGGCTTTACAGTACCGGTCAACCAAATTTTTCAACATTTTCGGTGGTTTGCCCAGTGAACATTCTGATTTCAGTTAGATGCCTTGGAGATGTGATTCAAACATTTTGGATGAATGAAACTCTAGCCGAAGCCAATGAAAATATGCTGGATGGGATACTTCCAAATCAATCGTGGTAGTCAAGTGTTTTATTCTTGTTTGCCAAAGCTCTGTATTGTTTTATAGCCGATTCAAATTTAAAGTGTCCAAAATTTTAATAATACAATGAAATCATGTTAGAGAATTATATAATTAGGGTATTCACAAGGTAGTCATAAAGTCATATGTCTTAAAAAAATAGAACAAAAAAATACTACTGCTGTCAGCATCCGCTCATAATTAAGTGTGCTATTTTAAATTTAAATCAGCTGCTAGAGGAAACAGAAAAATTAATAATTTCAAAAATATTTAAAAATTAATGACTGCGACTTGTTAATTATATCAACGGCTTCACTAAAGAGTTTCGGCCGCCCAGCTCAGGTTTCTACTGTTTATGACAAAACAATAACACAGTTCAAAGTCTTATTATAGAACTTTTTTTTTTTTAAGCACAACAACAATTTTTTTAAACTATTGTAAAATGTTAAAACTTTAAGACAATATGACTTGATAGCATACCGTTTGAATACCCCAAATGTTTCTTTTTAAAATGTATGATTTTTTATTTTGTAATATTTATTAATTCTTATAGACTAGTGGTTTGTGAATTAGTAAGTCCCAGATATCAAAATTTATTGCATTGAAAATAAATCAAGAAAGTTTTTAATCTCATCATCACCAATCAAAGCAAAATATACAAAACGACTCAAATTTTATTGAAAAGTTAAATACCAAAGTCGATCAATTATCTTCTCTAAGAAAAAACAACAATCCTAAACAATACTTACTTCTTCCTTAAATTTTAATAGCAAATTTATTTTAAGGAACTTAATACCATATTCAAACATATACCATAAATTGAGACAGTTTATATTAGATTTAGCATTTTTGTTTTTTGTTCACACATAATTAATTAGATTTATCCAACTTTAATATAACAATATTGTTTTACATTTAAATAAGGATATTTTTTAATAAGTAAAATCGACAAAGTAAAATTAAAATATATAACAAAGAAACGACAAAACAATTACATCTTTTAATTTTTTTTATCCACTGTTAACATTTTACCTTAAGTTTTTAAAATGTTTTTATGTGGTTGAAAACGTTATTATTCAGAACTTTAAGTCAAATTTCGTTTTGGAACATATATACACTTTAAGAAACGCAGTTAAGTTAAGATATCTTACATACAGAACCTTTAATAAAGTTATTTTTTTGTTACTGAATTTCTAGTGGAAGTCCAGACATTCTTCAAAAATCAGAGGGATTAAGAAAAAGCACAAAAATTTCTCATTAACGTTTGGTATTGACAGTTGTAAGTAAGCATGTGTATGTGCATAAACTTGTCTAAAAATTTTTTACTTTTTATCAGTTGGGAAAAAGTAAAGTTTGAAAAACAATCATAAATAGAATATTATTAGAAAAAAGTATTTTCAGTGGCTCAAACATATACAATAGTATAAAGCGCTCTTAGTCTTTCTAGAAGTACAACAAGGAAAACGTTTGTTTAAGCAACAGCAAAAAAAAATGCCAAGTTATTAAAAGGAAAAAGTTATTGAAGAAAAGTTAGAAAAAGAAAAATTTATTTAATAAACATAAAGTTTTTCAAGATTCCCGTAATTCACTTAAATATTTGCTGTGATTTAATTTAGAAAAGATGTTTTAATAAGGAAACAATCCTATACAACTATTAATAAAAGAAACAAGTATTAACAAAATTGGATTACTGTAGAGGTGTTGAAACACTAAAGTTAAGTTTGATCTAACTTCATTAAGACAAGTATATATCAATTACTTTCGAAAACTTTTTTGGAAAGAAATCCATTGAGACAGCATTTTGTGTTAAAAAGAAGTTTATTTAATACTTATAGGTAAAGTCATAAGTTTCATTCATAATTAAATTTTTACTTAACTATTTCAAATACATGTTAAACAAAATAAAAATAAAATTCAACGGGTAACTCAGCCCAGGCGTACGTAGGTAAGTTTGCTTGTACAAATACAATTATGAAAAATAATTAATTCAACCCTAGAATTAGTTTATGGAGAGTGGTTGTGTTAAACTGGTTTGTCTAAGCGTATACGTGATTTTAAATTTGTCAACTAAAAGTTGTAACTCATACGTTAAGAACTTGGATTGCAAGTTATTTCTTTAAAATAAAAATTTGTACCAAAAGATTGCCCAATTGTTTTCTCAGAAAGACGAATGTGAAATTTTAGCAAAATATTTTATATGCAAGATTTGTTTAATTAAAGTATTAGAAACAAGTTTTCTTGCACTATATATACCTTTTAAATGCTTATATCAGTTATTCAAAGTAAGTCCTTTTAGCCAAAAGACTGCACAAGCTTAGACAAATTTAGTAGGAAAAAGCACAAGTGTATTTAAGGCCAAACATAGTATTCAAACGTTTAAAATACACACACTTTTATTTAAAAATTTTATTTAAAACTAAAAAATTTTGAAATTTATAAACTATAATCAAAGTGAGTAAAGTGGTCGTATATGCCACAACCTAATTGCTTGTATAAAACATAAAACTAAAAAAACAACGAATAGGAACGCTGGAAACTAATTTTTAACTTTGAAAAACTCATCTTCCAAATCAAACCTCTTAAAAACAAATATAGAGTGTATTAAACAGTTCATTAAATGTTTGCTTTATTTTTTTAATAATTTATTTCTTTTCTTATTTTATCCGTTGGTATTTGTAAAGTAAAACCTTTATCTTAGAAATCTGTAGTCATTGGACTCAAAACGGGATTTTTTTATTTGCTATTTTCTACTTCTACTTTTTTTCTAACATTAAATTTGTTTTGTCTTTATGAAGAGTTTATGATTGACAAAGGTAATAAAAAATGTAGTCGATGAAATGTCAAATTAATAGTCTACATATTATTAGGTCCACGATTCGAGCAGAGGCTGAGACTTGTATTAGTAATGCCTTCCTAAGTTACAAATTTAAACAAACTAAAAGATCCGAAAACAAATAAAAACACAAATCCGTATTAACAACTAAAAATCTTAAATTTTACAAAATCATTAACTTTAAATGATTATTTGTTTGCAGGCTGAAAAATATTTAAAAATTTAACAGGGATCACACATTTTTATCCTCAGACAACTTTGTGTCTTTTTTGTCAGAAAATTTTGGCTTAACTATATAGAAGCAAAACCAAAAAACAAATACTACTTAAAATTATATTTAGCTTATACATTATTGTTGTATTAGAGAGAGCAACAGCAATGAGGTGCAAGTTAAAACTGTTCAACTGCCTGCCTTAGTGCAAATGATTTGGAATGTAAGAAATAAACTTGAAAATGGTTACTAGGTCAGTAACAATTACATGAGTAAGCTAAACAAAACACACGCACACATATACGATTTTGACACTTGCATGCATATATTTAAAAAAAAACCCCTTAAGTGCGCAACACAACGAGAGACATAACACAAATATATTAAACGTATCTACTCAAATTGTGTGAGAAAAAGAAAAACAATAAAACATTTAGAACAAAATTACAGGCACAGAGAGCAGTAGGAAATGTTATTTCAAGTAAAGGACTTATACGCATTTTAGTACTAAAAATTTCTATAAATTTTTTAGAGAAATACTTTTTCTATAAGTTCTCTGAGGGCAATAATCATTTAATGTAGCATAGTGACATTTTAACCTTATATTTTTCAAGATTACATGATAAACAAAACTTTATTTATATCAAATTTATCAAGCTAAGAGAAAATAGTTATAGCATGTTTGATTTTGCATACGCCTATGTTACTGCTAATGTTGTAGTGGCTTCTATTGATATTATATTGAGATGCTCGGCAAGACTTATATTCGTGATATTGTTAACAAATTTCGGATTTGGCGAAAAAATTATATATATTCCAGCAATTAATTATATATGCAAGTTTTTTTACTCTTACGTATACATATGTATGTCTTAGATTAAAGAGCCAGTCATTGACCATAACATGCATAACCTAGAGAAAAACTGTAAAACAAAACTTTAGTTTTTTGGTTTAAATAATATTCAAAAAAGTAAAATAATTTTTGTGCATAAAATAGCGTACAATATTACGTTAGTTTGCACCTATAAAAGAACTGCTGGGAAAAGAATTTGCAAGAAACTAGAAAATTGTAGCTTCTTGGTAGCAGCTTAGTTTGCAGACAATATAAAAATTTTTGCATAAATATTTTAAAAAATAATTTTGCAATTTCCTTGAATAGTGAACAATGACCTTCTAATTGATTAATAGTTACTGATGTGGATTAATTTTTTAAAAAATTTCTGATAAACCAAAATTTTGCTAAAAAAATTGGCTCAATTGTGGTTTAAGAAAATTTACTTTATTTAGTATGAAACTTTTTGTATTTTTATTTTTTTATTTTGTTCTAAGTTTTAAAGTAAAAGTTTTAAAGTCACGACACTAACTTAATGAGATGATAACGAAGCGTGAAGGTCATAGAGAGCAACAAAATATAAAGCTAGGAAAACTTTTCTTTTTGTTAAAAAAAACAACACAAGCAATGACGGCGTATATTAATATTAATTCAGTTACTATATCTTTTTTTGCTTTAAACAAGTTAAAATTTAAAACAAGTAATAGGGCTTTATTCGGCTATGCCGAATCTTATATACCCTTTACATCGGCCTTTTGAAATCCTAAACTTATTTTTATTTTTATCCATTTTTTACTCATGAAATATTCGGGATCATTTTTGATTGCTCTACGGGTGACTATGGGGAAGTTGTAGGGGTTTTTATCCTAATTTTTTCAAATTTTGTATGGCAATCCTTTTGGAGGGTGGAGATAGGGGGTAAGTATTTTCTGGGAATATGTTTAGGAGGAGGAAACTAATGGGGGTCAGTGATACATTTTATCCCTTTAGGGGCGACTCTTTGGAAGTTGTAGCCTTTTTTACCTCATTTTTTAAAATTGTATATGACAATCGTGTTAGGGGCTGAAGATAGAGGGTAAGTATGCTCCACAAAAATGTTTGGGTGGATAAACTAATTGGCGTTAGTCGTAACCTTAATTGCTCTTAGGCTGACTCTGAAAAAGTTGTGGGCATTTTTACATCATTTTTGGAAATTTTGTATGGCAATTCCGTTACGGCGTGGAGATAGGAGGTAAGTATGCTCTAGGAATACGTTTGGGAGGAAAAACCGATGGAGGTCTGTGATACATTTTTTTCCTCTAGGGGCGACTCCGGGAAAGTTGTAGTGGTGTTTACCTTATTTTTTAAAATTTTGTATCGCAACCATGTTAGGGGCTGGAGATAGAGGGTAAATATGTTCCAAAAAAATGTTTGAATGGATAAAATAATTCCGGTCGGCCTTACATTTTACCTTTGTAGGACAGTCCTGGAAGCCATAGGAGCGATTTTAAAAAGTTTTGAATTAAGCTTTGTATGGCAGCCCGGTTATATGTATGAATACTAATACTAAAAAATTTTCGTTTTGTGTGTGGTTCAATAATATCAACATGACTGATTCTGTTTTTTCTTTTTTTATTATTACATACATAAGTATGTTTTTTGTTGTTGTAGACTAAAAAAAAAGATAGTCTTGGTTTTTTTGTTAATATTTTGGAATCACATCCAAATCTGCTTGCTCGAAGCATCCTGCAACATAGGGGGCACACCCGCCTAAAAAGAAGGGATACAATTACTCTTAGATGAAACCTTTGAAATTAGTTAATTTTATTGTGAGAACTTAAATTTTAGTCTGGCACTGACTGGACTAGTATTAACTACTTAGTTTTAAGATTTGAATACTTATTGTTAGTTCGCTTTAGCGAAGATTCAATAATAAAATATATGACAAAAAAAAAAAAAATTTGGTCATTTATCGGGCGATTTGGCTGAATTTCAATACCAATTTTTTCGCGACATTGAAGAGCTTCAGAAAGTTGATTTCAACCATAACACGGACAGACGGACAGACGGATATAGCTTAATCGGCTTCCTTATCTATAAGGACCCAGAATATATATACTTTGTTGGATCCCAAATGGATAACAAAGAAATTACAAACGGAATGAAAAACTTATATATACCCTTATCACTTATGTGAAGGGTATAATAACAAAAGATAAATTATTTATAAATAAGCCTAAAGCTGTGAGTACTTTTGCATAACTCTGAGCCATATCCTAAAATGCCATCAACAATTATGAGCATTTCATTTACTCCAAAAATTTTAAAATTGATTTAGTACATCAACTTAATAATTTTGATAACTTATAACAAGATTCATATAAATTGATTTTTTTGAAAATTTTTTATATAGAAATAGTCAGATGATTTTGTTTTATATGTAACGTTTATAACAAAGCTCTGCAACAGGTAAAAAAATTAGAAAAAGTTTGTTGCTTAATTTTTTAACAAGCATTTTCTTAATGGTGGTTTTCAAACTTCTTGATTTATTTTATATTCTTTAATTTATAAGCCCTCTACTCAACATTTTCATTGTAATAAAATCAGTTTTTACATCTAAAGCGTAGTATCATTAACGTTATTTTGCAAAGTGACACCCTTTTCTTTAATAAGCTGATTGTTGCTTAGATTGAACCATCATCATTAACCCAGAAATTTATTAGACAAAAAAAAAAAGGAAGCAACCAAAAGACGTAACTGAACTAAAGCCACAAATATTTACACACTTTCACTAACATATACGTCACACAACTGAAAAAAATACTTGCTAAAGTGTTAAGATAAATAACAAGAAAAATAAGAACAAAGACTGACATACAAGTCAGCTGTTATATCGTTAAAAGTGACGTTTGTAAGCCCTTTTTTTTGTTTAACGCTTTTGTTTTTTTTTTAACCTAGAATTAACAGGTGTTTTTCTACTCTGCACTTTTTACACAGAATAGAAAGAAAGAATGAAACCATTTGTTTCTTTGGCATAAGCTTGTAAATGTGTTGAATGTTGTAAACTTATCTACCAAAACAACAACAACTTTGGTCATAGAGCTAACAGAGTATCACACCAGATATACATTCGCATTAAAGGATTGTTTACATAAACTTACACCTTTAAAAACTTTTTACCTACATAAACACATTAGATCACTCATCCAGCTGTCTAAACATAATACATTTGCACTAGAAAAGTGCTCATTTGTGTACGTTTACATGTTAATATTTTTTGTATGAAGACTTTTAGTAAATGACAAATGATGGTGTTGTCTTGCTTTGTTTTCCCTTTTATTCAACATTTGACACAAAAAAGGTTAAATAGGAAACTTTAGTAAATAGTTTAAATCTAAAATATTTTTGCACAATTTTTTGGGTACTTAAACACGCCTTTTTCCTATAATTTTTGCCTTAAATTAGTACATATAAGATAAAAAGTAACGGCCTTTTGTTAAGAAGTCGCTACTTTGTTTTTTAAAGATTAAGCCTTCTTCAAAACATAAAACACAAAAAAGTAGTTTCAAAAGAAATTTATGATGAAAGTGATTTATGAAAAAAATTATAATTAAATTGTGTATTTTTTTTTTCTTTTGTATTTGTTTAGACTTAAATAAGGCTATGCACTAAATAAACATACATGATAATACAACAGCCATATGCTGCTCATATCATAGACAAGAACCTTGAACTGCATATTTCTTTGTTAAGTATTATTTGGTATGTAAAATGTATTTAGTATGTGTGTATGCATAAAAGCTAAATGCAAACTAAATACATTTTTACTTTTTTTTATTTCTTTATCTAAATGTATAATGCAGTGCATTTTTGCTTTTATTTTTATTCACATTTTATACATTAAAAATATGTTACAAATAAATACTCATGTCAACTGTTCTTATATGAATTTCATGCAACATATTTGTGAACTGCAGAAAAAACAACAAAATACAAAAAAACAAATAGAACACAAATACAGACACAATACATCTGCCATACTTATGTATGTATGGGGACATTGCATACATACATATTTCCACACACTTGCTTTATTCATGATAGAATGAAAAGTTTATTCAACCGTTGCTTAAGAAAAAACAGAAAAAATATAAAAACAAGAAAAAAATGGTCTTTTAATACAAAAACAAATTACTGCTACTAATACTTATACATTTTTGCATATTCTGCCATAAGAATGCATCATTGTTTTTATCGTTACAGTCGAATGGGAATTTTTCCATGTGCTCATGCACCCTGCAGCTTAAGTTAAACCTAGTAACGTGTTGGAATAGTTACGCACTAGTTGCAATCAGGACTATTGAACAAGTTTAAAGTATGTATCTACTAGTGAAAAAAGAACATATTAAAAAAGAATATTTTTAAAATTGACTGCGCTAAGTAATAAAAGTAATAAAAAATAAATACAGAAATAAAGCTTTAAATGAAAACTAGTGTTTTTACTAGTAACAACAGTATTAAACTACACTAGCATGGATCATGTGACAACCTTATATTAAAATCGATTGTTCGATGTAAAAAGGACACATATGCAACAAGTCTGAAGTCAAAAGCAACTGGTATATTTGTGTATTTGTATTTTATCTGTGGGGTATAGCCATACATAAATAAAATGCATTCAAGAGCTAAGAATATTTACAAGAAGACCTTAGGGGGCATTTGTATCAGCTTTTTTTATTCATTCTTAAATTTTTGCATGTGAAAGAAATGCATGTTGTGGCATACAATGAACAGTATGTCATTCATTGAGGCATGTTGGTACATATAAGTTGTTTTGACAAAAGCATGTATAGAGTCTTATTATATTTAGAGAAAAACCAAGTTTTATTAATATCAATAAATGTAAAATTTCTGGATATAAATTGATATATTAAATTATAAATTCAATCACATAAATTTTAAGAAAAATTAAAAAAAAATTTCATTAAATTTATTAACACTTTAATATTGTTTGTATATACCTCCGAGGTGTGAGAACGAAGTTCTATGTATATAAGATTTTATTATCAGTAAGTTTTTAAGACTATAAGTTTCAAAAAATTCTCTTATACATACAAAACAGGTACGCACTTGCACATTTTCATTTTTACAAAATTTATCGTTTTATCAATTAAAAAAAATGTTTATTTTAAATTATCAAAATATGCTTGATTATTTATTTTTGTAAATCAGGAACTAACTGAAATAATTTTGGATAAAAAATAAATCTCAAATAGTTTTTCATTGCCACAGCACATCAGCAGTACCAATAATACCAGCAAAAGATCATATTTATTGATTAAAAGAAAACAAAGAACCTGTTAATGACATGAACTTTAAATCGTAGGAAATTAACTAAGAGAGGAAAATTCTAAATCAAACTATTTTTTATTTTTTTTAAGTTAATAAGAGAAAGCTAAAAATCTTATAAAATCACAGCTGCTGCAAACGGATAAACATGGACTATAATTTCTTGAGAAAAACTAGACTAACAAATAGAGTGGTCGTAAATGGCGACATATACAATAGCCACGTAGAGGTACGTGATTATGTTGATTATATTAAAACAATAATTAAAATAAGGAATAACTCTGCAAAAGAGGCGACTAGTCAGTACAGCTATGCAAAAGGAAATCTACTCCACAAGTGACACAATTGTATGTAAAAATCAAGTCCTGTTAAGCATTATGATGACCAAGGATCAGACCACTTAACCTATCTGTGCACTACATCGAGGTAGTTCCAAAACTACTTTATGTTATCCCAGAGATGGCTAGTTTTAAAACTCCAACAACTCAATATGCGATCATTACGACACGAACAACTGTTGCTTGGAAATGGCACGGTTTATCACTGCATTACAACACCAAATTCTTTTCCCTGAAATACTGCAAAGAGCAGTGGGAAAATACAGTATAGTTGTTTCTATACCATTTAGTTTTAATAAATTAAAACAATTTTTAATAAATAACTTTGGTTTTATTTAATAAAACATTTTTAGTAAAATAAAATAAATATTGCAGATAATTTTGAAGGTTTTGCAAAGAGAAATATTAATGATGTGACGAAATTAGCAAAACATTTTTGTGTTTTTAACTTGGGTTAATTTTTTTTTGCCAAATTTGCCCATATTGTTAAAAACTAGTTTGTCAAAAATAGATTTATTTAAAGAGAAAATATGACTTCTGTTAAATTTTAAAACCCTTTATTTTTCTTATTTTTTTAACATATCGCACTGGCGCCTCTTAAAGGAGTCAACTGAGATTTTACAAATTCTAACTAACAAGAAATCGATGTGCAGTGGTAATATCTTACAAGCTTTTGATCTACGGAAAATTTGTAAATTTTGAGTTCACTCTCTTTTGAGGAACTAGTGTGATGTGCTATTTTTTAATTTCTTAGGGGACGCCCTAATAAAAAGTACATGTTTTTACAACTATTGTTTTCGACTTACGATTCTTCTAAATTTCAACTTTTTTAAAAGTGCTTTCAAATCTTCTATTCTTATCTTTTTGTCAAAACCTTTATCCAGACGTATTGGAACATGCATTCAGGTATTTTTTTTTTATTATAACACACAGATATTACTTAAGTATTTAAATTTATACCTTGTTTGATTATTTTTTCTTTACTCTAGGGACAAATTTTAACTTTAACCTATGAAAAGCAGTACTAAATTATTTCAGTAATTTTTTCTTTACAGCGTTTACAAAGACTAAATATGATTTTATGTGTTTTTCTAACTTAAATTTTTTAAAAAAGATTTTGCCTTAATCTTCTTATCAATTTCACAACAACTCCGAACTAAGCCTACCCGTTATTGAAATGGAGTCTAAGAATCAGTTAATGCGAGTTGGTTTACCTTATTATGGTGGCATAAATGGCCCATTCAACTTCAATGGTAGCAATGCATAAAATGGTGGTGGTGGTGGTGGTAAGGTGATGATGGTACTAATGACAGCAGAACCTTATTTTCTGAGAGTGAGTTAAGCCAACCCCTGGGAATATGATGATAAAATATAAGCTATAAGGGAAAGGTAAATAAATAAACTCACATACTCAGCAATAAACCTTTATATACATATTGTTACGAATAAATATATATGTATATGTGTATTAAATGTTAACACTAGTGGCATCAAATGACAGCTCAGCATGTAAAAAAAAACTTTAAAGGTATGCGTTTAAGCTTTAAAGCGGCAAAAAAGGAATAAATTAAACATTTTTTAAGGCCTAAAGAGTAAGTTAATTTAGTGAGTAAATTTTTGTGTTTAGGGCAAAAGATTAAATGTGTGTGAAAATTTACTTTTACAGAGGCGCTAATTATCTACATTCGTGATTATTTATTAGTTCAAAGACTTGGTATATCAAGTTGAAATGCCACTTATTTTATAATCTTTCTTGCTTTTTGTTTGTTATTAATTACTTTCTAATCTATATTTTAAGCAGCGGCCGTTTTTGCATTGTCTTACTGTTAAGCGTAAAGCAACTGCCGATAAATCTTTTATTTGCTTGTTTATTTTTCCAATGTTTAAAAAAACTTTACAATAAAATTTTTATTCAATAATTACAGTGTAATTTGTTTATCAGTAATACTTTAAGCATAGTTGGTCAACATGTTGTTTCATATTTAAGATAAGTATTTGTATTACTTATTATTTAGACACGATCATTTATCACAATTAATTGTTTTATCTGTATTTTTTTTTGTTTATTTTTCATTACATTTGGTAAAACAAAAATATTGTTTTTGAGGTTTTACGAATAAAACTTGAGTTTCTGAAGTTAAAAAAAACCATATATATTTTCTCTTAAAGGATTTTGATAATTAGTCAGAATTAATGTTAAACGTATATGAATAATATAATGCTGTTGTAGGCTGTCCATAGCATTTAGTATTTTCGGACTGCCAAATGCTGGCATCTTACCTGCAAAATCGTATCATTTAGCGACAAGTCGAAGTAATTAAAATAAAAATGTCGTGTGTAAAATACCACAGCATTCTATTTTTTTTAAACATTTTTACTCTTTTTTCTTACTTCTGTATCGTTCTATCAACGAAGTTCTTGTCACTGCTACTTCTGTTTTTGGCTTCTTTAGGAGGCCTCACAATTGACCTACAGGCCCACAGGTTGCTCTAGTTACTACCCTTCGTTACCTAAACTGAAATAAACAAAACTTTTACATTTTAAAATATTAAGGGGAGTACATTAGCTGTATGTGATCTTGTTGTCCCGTAATTAATTTGTATGAATATGTTAGAAGGAAGAAAGTAAATTTAAATTTATGAAAACTAAAAACAACTTTTTTCTAATTATTTTCATTGAAGACTAACAATACGATGAACTGATTAGTCAGCTGCAATTGCGTGTATAAAAACCACTATCTTTGACATCTTATCTACTGAGCCTCGCCCATTATATTAAACTATATTTTTTGAAAATCAAGTGCTTTTTAATTTTTTGGTTTTTAACATTTTCTCAAGAAATAAATATTTTTTCGAATTTTTTTTTCACGAAATAAATATTATTTTTTATTTTCTTGCAGAAATAACTGTTATATTTCTTATTAATATAAAAAAACAAACAAAAAAGTATTATTGCTATCATATTTGATTTTTTATTAATTTTTGCAATAATTTATATTTTTACAAAAAATAAATAAAAAAATAATTATTATATTTTGGTAAAAAAATAAAAATCAAAAAATATTTATTATTGTCACGTAAAAGGTAGCATAACAAAATCAATAATCTTATTTACATTTTGTTTTTCGGCAGTTGATGGCTGTTTTTAGGACCCTCGTATATAAGAATTGATGTATTAGTATTAATTGTTTGTAAATTGACTAAGAAAATATGGGCCTAATAAAAATTGTTTCCCATAAAATTTTTTAGTCAAAAAAAATTCATGAAGTTGTACGAAACCATAAAGTACGAATTCCATAAAGTTGGTCAAGCCCAACAATATTGCACCCTACATTTCATTTCAAAGCGAGCCTTATGTAAAAAAAACCGGCAATAACTTTATTCAGTAGAAAAGTTGGTGGCATAAAGATTATCATGTTTGAAAAATGATAAATGCTATATTAAAAATTTTTACCGATTATTATCAAAATAAGTAGGCTTTGTGCTAGTGCAAAAAAAATAATTTGTACCTAATTTATTCAAAATATATATAAAATTGCAATCTGTGGCTTGTTTAAAAGAATACATGGACACCTACCCAGCCAGAAGGACGACTTAAGAAGTGATCTTGTATCGATCAGTATACTTCGAGGTGAATATAAAAGTGGTTGTATTTGCACAATAAAACGTGGATAATTTTTTAAGTATTTAAAACACATTTTTTTAAATAATAGTATATTAATTCTTCAATATTATAGCAATTTTTTAGTAATTAAAATTTATATATATATTTTAATTTAAAGCTTTTGAATCCAGTGAATTTAATTAATTTTTCAGGGTTTTCTATTGCTTAAAGCAATACACAAAATATTAATTAATGTATTTTACAAATTATTATTTTTTTAAATAATAAAATAATTACATTTGAATTTTAGGACGTACTATTAAAAAAACTAAAAATGCAAACTTGTTAAATGGCAAAATTAAAAAAATATTACATTAATTTTTTTTTTTTTTAAATTTGAGAAAAAATTTTACAAAAAAGTATATATAAAACTTAGGCTGACTTACTTACTTCATATGTATTGGCTCCAGAAGCTTAAGCCACATGATTTTTAAAAAACTTAATATTTTTTACTTTAAGCCAAAAACAACGCACATGTATATATACTGACCTTAATAATTGCCTTTGTTAAGATAAAGTATTTGTTTACGGTATTAGTAATGTTGTCAAATATAATAATTTTGATTTTCCATACAGATTTATTGTCATTCTTATCCTTTAATATTTTATTTCTTAATGGTTTAATCTACTTCTGTTGATACCTAATTATCTCTTCTTTAGCGAACGTTATTGCTGCTCATATGCTGACCTAAATGTAGATTTTACTTGTTTGGTTTAGATCCACCACTTATTTTATGCATGCATGAGTTTAATATATAGATATGTGATATGAAAGTTTGCGGCGTCATATCATAGCATATCTTGATAGAAACTTGTCACTGTTACACCTTAAAACAGCCATTAAAAGCCTCACACATTCATACATATGAATAGAAACTGATTCGGTTATATATTTTGATTATAATTGCATACCTTGATATGCATCTTTAACTGAGAATTTTTTTGTTTGAACATGTAATTAGTTTTTTAATTCGATGCTGTGTATATACAAGCATATATCTTTAAGCTTAAATTTTGTTAAAATGCGTTCTCTATTTAAATTTAAAAATATTAATAAATACGAATTCTAGCAACTTTTCTTGCGTTAGAATATCCAAAGCTTGATACAAACATTTGCTTTGGTATTTTAAAGATAAAGGTTAAAATTAAGACATTTTTCTTTATTTTTTATGTTAAATTTTAGTTAGTTCATACAAAATCAGTATTTAAGTCTACTTTAATTTAAAAATTTTTATGCGACCATTTGTTAGAAAAAAAAAGAAAATAAACAAAATTAAGTAAGTGATGCTTAGATATGAATTAAATTAATATAAGAAGTGCTAGTGCTTGTATAAACTGCTAAAAATACAAGACACATACAACTTAGGCCAATTACTGATGGAAAAGTTGCCCACAATGCGTATAAGTAACGTACATACTTACAAGTAGCAAACATTCATTTATATAGAGGCTAATAATTTAAATTTTAATTAGTACTAAAACTTCGAATAAGTGCTTATATTTGGCGTTTAAATGCTTTGGTTAAAATAGCAACAGAGATAAGCTGTTTTTGCGTTAAATGTCGTTTGCTAGCAGAAAAGCAAACAGTTTTGAAAAAAATCTAATTGTCACAATTTGCTATTTTAGCTTGATGTTTTAGAAAAAAAAGCTGCAAAATAAAAAATATGGCATTTAAGTTACAAACATATGAGATGCAAATTCACAAATAAGCATTATTTTTGTAATGTTTTATGAGTATGTATAAAGTTTTTTTGAAATCTGCGTGCAACATTATGCTTGTTACCATTTTTCTTCATTTGTGCTTTTATATATATTTTTTTTCAAATTATTTCGTTTTTTTACTCAACGTTTAATGTATTCCTTTTTACTTTTAAAATGGCCCTTGAGTTGTTAGCGCTGCCTTTTTTAGTGAATTATGAATGCTCTTTGCGTTTGGATGCGTTTTGTTTTTCTGTGTTGATTTAAACATTTTTGACTTTAAATCTGTTCGTTTGCTTTGTTTTATTATCACTAAATCTGTTTTGTGACAGTCTTCACGAAAAATTTTATTTCAAACTAAGTTAAACTAAAGATAAATTTAATTTTTATAGTTTTTAAGATTTTTTTGAAATTTGTTTAAGCACATATGTATATTCTTTTACTGGGATGCTTTGTTTTCTATGATTTGCTTTGCGTGTTTATAAATAATAAAAAGTTCTAACATTATTCATATAAGCTGATTTTTCAGAAATCTTTGTGTATCAGATTTAACTAAATTTAATTTAATATTTTTTTTCAAATTTAGAAACAGACAGCTTGACCTTAAAAATAATTGCTAAAACTGACTTGTCTAAGTTAAGAGCCTAAATCTTAAAACCACACAAAAAAAAAAAGAAAAAACAAGGTTATTGAAAAAACGCAAGGTTTTAAGCTAAAAACTTAAAATCCTTTTTCTTTAATAAAACTGCATTGGCCCAAAAATTTGTTTTTAATTTTGGAAACTATCTCTTTTAACGCTTAATTCCCATAATGTTAACAAATAGTTAACCGAGTGTTTTAGTACCTAATAGTTGTTCTTTCCTAAGATAAAACCATGTTGAAACAGGCAGGGCATACCTGCATGTTAAAATTACAAAAATTTTAGATATCGGTACTTACCTAGATATCTATTGCATTAGTAACTTATTTTTTTAAATTTCTTAATAATAATTATTAACTTTTTCACAAATTTTCTCTTACGTGCAAAATTCTCCAAAGCTACTCAAAAATCTTGCATTTTCCCTATCCTCATATTAAAAAAAGTATTTTGAGTAAAAAAAAATTAACATACACACATTAATATTTATATATACATCCATTATTTTAATTAGAACAAAAACTCTTGTTGATTTTTTTTTTTGGATTTTTTATACATTTTCTGCAAAAGTTTTATTTCTCTTCCATATCATTGTTTGAGGTCATTCAAAAAAGGACATTAATAATGAAATTAAAGTTAAATAAAATATGCAAAAAAAAAAAACAGTTTTATGGTCAAATTATAAATAATATTTTGAACTTTAATTTTATTAATCGAAATAAACTGTATTTTCTAATTTTAGCCGCTGTCACCATTTGTAGTAAGTCAAACAAGTGTACTTTTAAACAGATCTAAATAGTCAAGAATTAGTGCCTGGTAAAGGAGTGAGTATGTTTTTTTTATAGAACTAAGGACAAGTTTTGTTATAAAAATATACTAAAACTATTCTTTATTATTTTATTCTCTGAAAACTTTTAAATAAATTAAATAAATTATATTATATCTTAATAAAACTTTTGCATTCATAAACGTTACGTTTAAAAAACAAAATTAAATGAACAAAGGTTAACACTTTTTTATTCGCACAATTTACATAAATATTCAACTTCTATATCCACAATATCTACCATTACAAGCAGCTCAAAAATATCTCATTCACAAACCAACAAACAATAAAATCTTAAAACAGCATTACAGCCACAAAACTGGAGATTTGTGAAGCGCAGAAAAAATCTTATGCTTATTGTAATTCTTATTCTTATTTATATTTTTGTTCTTTGTATTATTTAAAATCTAATTTATCAACACAAGCTTAGAAACAAGCAGGCGAAATATATTTTTATATATTTCGACTACATGCTGTTTCTTGTATAAATCGTATAAGAAATAGAAAAGTTAAGGTACTTTAGCATTGGATTTAAGTTAAAGCAGAACGAGACAAAAAGAAAAAAATACTTAAAGAAAAAAACTTTTTGTATTCTTGATTTCCGGTGATTGTTGTAATGTATGTTTAATCTGTTTCTTTCTATGTTTAACACTAATGGGTTAAATAAAGAAAATTTAGAAAATATATAAACAAACATGTTCAGATTATCAAGAATTTTTTATTGTATTTATGACTATGATTAAGATATCAGCTCCCAATGGTCTTGTATGTTTGAAAGTGTTAATGTTGACGATGTCACGTCGCATTTAGAATTTTGTTCTTGCTGTTTTTACGTTTTTCCTTCTTACAACTTTTCATCTGTTTTGTTTGTTTCTCTTAAGAAACAAAAAAGCTATGGAATTTTTTTTTTCTTTTATAGAGAGTAAAAAAATACAGTAAAAACTCTGCAGGATACTTATGAGAGCCTAGATTATGTAACAGAATTTGCAGATTTATAAAATCAAAGTAAGAAAATATTTAAAAAAAAAAAGTTTCAACAGTTTTATATATAAAAGCGTTAAATGGCCTTTGCTTTTATATCGATACGTGCAGAGATTTTAATAAAAGTATTAACAACAAAATACGCCAAAAAATACAGACTCAGAATATAAGAACTAAAAAACTTGAAACAAAAATTTTTATGAGATTTATTTTTCAAGTTTTGTTTTAAAAAGTAAATTTTATTTTCTTAAAGTTATTTACTATTAAACTCAAAAAAAAAAATAAATAAAAAACAAATGCTTTCAAATATTTTAATTAAATGTAGGTAAGCAGAAGTAGGTAAAATTGCGTTTTTATCAAAAAGTTGCAATATTAGTTTGTTCCAAATGTCAGAAATTTACACATTTATTCTCCTTACTTCTCAAAAAAAATTAATTTAAAAAATAATTTCCAAAATAAAAAAACAACATTTTGGCACATTTGATAAAACTTCTTCTAAGGCTTGTTTTTATCTTTGTTTTGTTTTCAAAACAACATATTGATATTTTGAATGTGAAATGCTCCTGTTATTTTATTTAAACAGACATATATTCGCTTTTGGTGACTTTATAATCCTTTTATAATAGTTTTATTTTTAATGACTTTTTGGCTTGTTTTAGTTTTTTCACTAATTTAAGAATTTTATAAAAAAGCTAAATCCTAAAGATTAAACCTAATTTCCAGATAAATTTTTTTAACACAATATTCTAGAATTTTGTTTCAAACATATTCCGTTATAAGCCATTCCTTAGGTTTCCTAACTATAAATTTTCTTAATTTTTTAATATTTCAACTGCTCTTGATTTTTTAAATAAAAGTACCACCTTGTTGAGATGACATTTCATAGGCTTTACAAAAAATATGGAATAAAATATATCAATAAAAATTAATAGTAAATTTGGTAATTAATCATTTAAGGTCAGCATATTTAAGAGACTGCCGAAAGTAACCAAAATTAATTGAAAATATTTGCGGTTTACTTCTATCACTCGACTAGTTTAAAAAAAATTTAAATTATAAAACAATACAAATTTTATTATTGGAACAGGGGTGTTAAATTTGGATACTTAAAATAAGCGTTGAGATGGCTTACTAATTAGCTGTCTTACCCGCATGTTGTAAACCAAATTTGAATTTTAAAAACAAAAAAAATGACAAACCTTTCGGATGTTGATTTAATGTTTTTTTTATACTAAAGGGAAATTACCGCGAATGTTTTTATATTTATTGGCACAAATTAGTGTTGATTGTTGTAGGTACAAAAACATTGTCGTTTTCATGTACAATATAAAACACATTAACAAGTTTTTGAGGACAATAATTTGAATATTTTTTATTCTATAATAAACATTTACTTTCCGTACAAAAATATAATTTTAGTGGTGTTTTTATTAAGTTTATTTGAGGCAATTAAGCCAAAACTAACCTTTAAATTAATTTTTTTTATTTATCCTTTAAATGGCTAAATAAGCAGCAAAATATTTTATGACATAAACCGTTATTATTTTAATTCTTTCTGCTAAGTAAAATTTGCATCTTAAGACACCTTACTGCAAAGTTTTTAATTTAAAACTATAACTTTGAAAATTATTCTACACTTTGAATTGTTTCAGTTGCTTTTCTTTAAAAACATTTTTGTAGTACAAACTAGGTTTTTATTATATAAAAAATATATTTACATCAGTAGTAAAAATAGCTGCAGATGTGTGTTTCTATTATCATAAGTGTTCACTACATGATAATACTTAATTTTAAAAACATTACGACTGAAATGAGGTAATAAATTAAAATCTTGTTAAGAACCAAACAAAAACCCTACTTTCAGTATTGGCTTAATTGCCATAATTTGCTTAAGAAAATTATATAATTGTTTTTAAGCTAAATTTTTCAAGTTTTTTTTTAAATTAAATTTTCATACAAAATCAGTATTTAAAATTTATTTAAAATTTTTAAATTGTTAACAAATTATCCCTCTGTGTATAAGGTTAACCTGTAAATAATTATTTCTCAAAAAAATTTTGTTTTTAAATGTGCTCTTTTAAAACTGGGTTTTGATTTTAATAAAATTTGAAAATTTTAATATTTGTCTAGGAGAAAATTTTTTCCTTACAGAAAGTTTGTTAAACTTTTATTTTTCTCCTCTTTTTTTAAATAAAAATATTTAAGCAAAATTTTGAAAATACTTTACACAAACTCAAATTTAATTGTATATAAACTTATAAAACTTTATAGTCAAAAGTTTTTTCCTAAAAGAAGAAATATTAGGAATAAAGTCACAAAATGGGTAACAAACTATTAAAATTTTAGGAAAATAATAAATACTTATTTATTTATCATGCGTGAAATTTTAATGGTGACATATTTGTTAAGTCCATGTAACGTATGAGTGATTTTTAATAAATGATAATAGTTTGAAGTGAAAATTATAAATAAATTTTTTATATAGTATGAAATTTCAAAAAACGTACATTTTAATTAATCCAATGAAAAAAGGTACACTAAAATAAATTTTTAAATTTTAAGTCAATAAGTATAAAGAATTATAAAAAAAAAATACAATACTTTTACATGGAAGTTATTAAGGATATAAAAATATTTTTTTAAAATAAATTTGTAAGAACCCAAATGCTAAATAAATTTTTAAATGTTGTTTTGCTATTGATATAATTTTGTTTATTTTAATTTTTTTTTAATTGTTTATAAGTTTAATTAAAATTAAAAATATAGGCATTTGTTAAATTAAATAATTTTTTTTATTTATTCCTATAATTTTTTTAAAATATTTAAATTCAATGACTTTATTTCTTTCTTACAAAAAAATAAATAATAATAAAAATGGTACTTTGATATTCATGAAAATATTTATTCATTATACTTAGATACTTCACTTTTAGAAGAACCATAATTTTAGAGTGGTAAGAAAACTGAGTCATATTTTTACACTTAACTAGAACTACATAACTTTAATACATTTCAGAAACACAAGCAAATCAATTTTTGAACAAATAAAAATTACAAAAACAAAGTGATAAAGACAGCTTGCAGCATTAAACCTTCTTCAATAAAATTTCTGTTACAGCTTATTAGTCGACTTTCTTTTATGGTGATTTAACAATTATCTTTGTCTTCATATTCCAAACCAACGTTGTTTAAACTTATTCAAGTAATTTTTATCAATATTTTTTGTCAGACTTTTTTTAACGTAAGATTTTAAGGTCTATGAAAACTCAATTCCAGTTCTTAGATAAGAATTAATAATCTAGTTTTTGCTAAGTTTTTGCTTTTTTTTCAATTTGTAGAATATTTTGAGTTTACTTTTAATTCTTGGCAACAGCACTACAGCTATTTCTAATTTATGGCCATTAAAATGTTTGCCAAATATTTGCAATAAAAAATATTAAGAGGAAAATACATATAAAACATCGAAGTTTAAATATATAAATGTTAGAACGGCAACTACATATTACTTTTATTTGACCATTTATTTTGTTATTATCTACTAAATATTATTGCTAATCGACAAAAAAATTGAAAAGAAGAGAAAAGACAGACAAATGTGACTTAAAATCTGGAAGTCATAAAAGCGAGTTTTTTAAATTTAAGTGCTGGCTGGCAATAAATGTTTTATTTATATTTATGTTTTTAAAACTTAATTATATTTCTATGTTGATATTTATTTTTTGCTTTCGTCCATAAATTCGATTTAAGAATAAATTTTAAAAATTTAAAATATTTTATTCAAGTAAAGTTTGTTTAACTGTATATGTTGTAAAACAGAGTTAAAATTGATTAAAAAAAAGATTGTGAAGATCATAAAAAAGATTGTGTGTTAAATACCTAAAAAATAAAAAAAGTGGGATCGTGATTATTTAAGCGTTTAAATAAACCAAAAGTTTAAGGCATTGTTGAGAGCTGCCCAAAGCTGCATTTGTAAATATTGTTTTTGGCACTACTTTCAACCGACGTTTTATTTTAATACGTTTTGAATTAAACAATATTGAGAATATAAAACACAACATATTATATCACTTTTCATTGCCAATCGTTATATATTTCCGTATTCCCTACGCATATATTCTCACACATATTTAAACAACCCACATTATTTACAATAAATGAGTGTTTGGAAGCAAAAAGTCTTTTCGTCTCTGGTGTCAGATTAATTCCAGTGAATAACTGTGAAAAAATAATATAAAACAAAAGTGAAGCCAAAGATCACATACATCAAATAGTTTTTAAGTTTTTAATTACAATTGCCAGTGCTTTATACTTTTCTTTAATTTGTTTTCATTTTACTCTGTGATGTAATGCATTTTTAACAAATATTTAAGAATAAATGTGGTTTTTTATATGAGATAAAAATTGATAAAGAGAGTTTCTTATAGCTCACTCCAAAATTAGTTACATTAACTTTAATCGACAACTTGTTAAAATTAGGTTTTACTTACAAACAAATTCTGGCAAAGGAGAGTTCCAATAAAGCCTTTAACATTTTATATTTGCTTTAAATTTTAATTTTGAAATTTTTATGTGGGACACTAGTATTTAAATAAAGTTTGGGAAAATAATCATCATGTCAAACCTTATTTGATTTAACTTGAATACAATTTCAAGATTAAACTTTAGTTATAAATATTCTAATTTACATTCGTAAGGTATACCTGCTCATAACAATTTATTCGAATACTACGTTAAGTGCATACGTAAATATGAAAAACGTTCTTTATTTTGTGTTGACACACACTAATACTCACACACTAAGTTTAATTTTCTTTTTCATAGCAAATGGCATTTTTGAATAATGTTGTTAATATAAACCATCAAAATATGTCTATTGAGAATTACAATTTCTGACCTGAAGTAATGTTGTGGTTGGAAATTTTCATCATAATTTTCGGTTAATATATTACAAAATTAAAACAACGCTGAGTTTGGTATTGAGAATATTTAAACACAAACCCTGTAAATTTTATTTATCACACACATTTCTTTAATACAAATTATTTAAAAACATTTGATAAAATATTTTACTGAAAACTTAATATTCCTTTCACATAGTTTGCTTCCAGTGCAAAACTTATATTTATTTTTTTTTAATTTGTTAAGACTACAAATTTTTTTAGTTATTATTTTTTAATATTAAAGTAGAAAATTTTGGGTAAATTTTTTTAATTTGGGCAATTTACTTATGCTTTTATTTAGACGTTTTTAATTTAGATGCGTTTTCGTTATTGTATTCTGTAAATTGAGCGTTTTGTTGCATAATTACGAAAATTTTTAATATAACTTTTTTCTTAAAAAGGTATTAAAAAAACACAAGCTAAAAAAATTTAATTGATAATGAAAATTGTTATTGAACATATATACCTGTGGTACTTTTTTTGGGATCGAAATTTTTTTATTAACTTTTGATCTGTGAGAATGGTTAAAAAAACAATTTTTTTCCATATAAGTAAATCATTTTTTCATTTAAAACGAATGTTTCAAACATTTTTTAATAAAAAGACATATACATTTCTCTTAAATATAAGCCATGTAGCAAATAATTTGTACCTAATTTTAAGAAATGGCTAAATATTACTTATACGCCCAAATAACTGTAATACTCCTAATTTAAAAGTGGCTTAACTCGAAAGTCTTCTGGTTATGTGCAATTGTTTATAAAAATCCAGAAAGCTTTTTAAATCAAAATCTATGTTGATTTGCTTTTTTTGGGTATCTCAGTTTTGGTCAGAAACAGTTTAGTTTTCTATTTTCAATTAGCTTAAATCATTTGTGAAAACCAACAACGACTTGTAGTTATCGTTTATATGTTTTTTTATAAAGGAGGGGCAATGGAAGGCAAGAGTTTTAAAACCGAATGCCAGTAAGTGCAAAACTTCAATTGGGTAATTTGAATAACACATGCATGATTTAAAGTGAATTGTTTACCCACAATGATACTTTGCCTTCAAGGCATGTGTTAATTAAAGTTTTTTTTACTTAAACGCCATTCAGCAATAGTCAAGAAACAAACAAGTTACATCCTGATATTTTTTTGCAAGCTAATTCTGTTAAGTGGAAAAATAAACTAATGTTTAGATTTCATTTTGTTAATTCAAGTTAACTTACAAACATACCAAGAAGTATCTGAAAAATTTCCCTTATTTATTTAAAAAGTTTTTTTACATAAAATGCAATCAATGTGGCTTAACCGAAAGAAAATAAATTGTTTATACTTTTGAAGATATCTTATTACAATACAGTTAAAATAATAATAAAAAAATACCAACATTGATAAAATTAAGATGATATGTTGCAGTAAAAATTGTAAGCCCAGGAATTTGTGGTTTAATTTTATTTTTTTAAAAAAGATTTTCCATACGCTACTATCTGTGTGTATGTGTGTGCTGGGAGCCTTATGTTTTAACTCACAAGATATATCATTCGTTCAACTTTTATTATAGATTTTTTTCTTTTTTATTTATTTTATTTATTTTTTATTAAAATATAAATTTCACTTTCAAAATTCTGTTGGAAAATGTTTTATTTTAAATTCATTTATTATAGAGTAGATGTTATTTTTTTGATGTTTATAAGAACACTTTAGCTTAGTTTTAAAAAGTTTTTGTTTTCATTTTAGCCAGCACCAGTTTAACACTACTGCCAACACCTGCCCATCTACATGAACGAAAAACTGCGAGGAAAATATTTGTAATATTCGCAATACTTAAATAATGTGTTGATTATTGTAAAAAAAATATTGAATTAAGTTGATAATAGACCTGAATAGGAGGCTAGCTGTTTTTAAAGGTCTCAAAAGTTACAAGGAATATGTTAAAAAAAATATAATATAAGGTTTTTTTTAGAAAAACCTAACCACAGCACAAAACAAATATTATCGAATATGAGAAGGGATGAACGCTTGGTTGATTTTCTCAGTTGATGATGGTTTTGGCGTTGATTGATCATCAAACCAATCAACATCGGCTTATGCTTCACTGCACTTTAAATTATAATATTAATATTAAAACATATAATCACATATTTTTTTAACATTTATTACTTTGTAAGAACAAACACAACGAAATATATTTGAATTATTTACCATTTTAGTTGTTTTATATTAGAAGAGAGTAAAAAATTTAAGATCTTAATAAAGTTTATAAAACTTCTAAAGCAATGTTGTATTATTTTGTTAACCCCTTCTTATTTAGCTATCTAAACCGAATAGAGTTTTAAATGAACTGCGATACTATAGAGGAAAACTAAACTTTAGAATTAACTTCAGAGTTTCCCGATTACATACGATTTTAGGCAAAAATTTAAAATATTGTTTGAACTAGAATATTTCAGCAACTAAATGGAAAGTTTGGGACCTCTTTTAAAATACAGTTTTTTTTATTTTGTCTCCGTTTAACGTCTTTTATATAAGGCTCATGCCGTTAACTTACAGTTTTATACAGCTTTCATTCTTTGCTTCTTAAATAAAGAAAAGTTAGTCATGTGTTTTTATTAACGAGTTTTTATAATTTGTCAAAATTTAAAAATTAAAAAAAAAATTTATTTTTGTTGAATTATGTAACATTTAAAGTACATTTATTTTAATTGAATTATTCACTTAAGTTTCTTACAATGAATTTAAATTGGTTTTAAACTAAAATTTATTTTTTTTATTTTTTCGTATTCGAATTTATAAAAAGAAATTATAAGTTAGAAAAGTTTATATTTAAAAAAACCGACTATATAAGGACGTGCTAATAAAGCCGTACACACTCTTAAAAACATAAGGCACTCCATACAAATTGGAGGAAAAATCTGTATTGTTTTAATGCCATTGATAAGGCAAATTTTTAAAAATCTAATTTAAAGCGGAGATTATAGGCGTAAGTATATATTAATTACATAAGAATTTTAAAAAAATATTAGTTTTAACTAAAAAAAATAAATGACAACAATCTTATAATTTTAAGACTAGTTCTGCATATGAGCCGTTTATATTGAAAGTGACATAAGTCATTTTTTAAAAATAAGTTAATGGCAGCACTAAATACAATTGAACGGTATCTTTTCAAATCTTTAAGTATCTCGACTTAAAAACAAAGTGACTTATGCCACTTTCAAAATAAACGGTTCACATAAATATGGTGGAATGTTAACATCCACATATTTATTTAATGACCTGCCGAACACCCCCACGTATGCGTTATACAAAATAAATATATTGATTACTTATTGCGTATACGTACAGAGGCTGCTTAAAATGCTATTTTCTACTTTCTCTTTTAAATAGAATAAAAAATTTGTGATTATTTTTTGAATTTTCAAGATATTTGTTTTTGGTTGGGTTGGTTTTACATAAGCTTTTTCTTTAAGTTAACTTATTGCCTTGGCAAGAAAAAAAGATTAAAATTATTTTTTCGCATTCAAATTAAAAAATTTGTTTCAAAATAAATTTGTGTTCAGAGGAAAAGAAATGAAAACTTAAAAGAAATTCTCTAAAAATAACATATTTAAGGTTGTATAAGTGTCTCTTTACTTAACCGTTTAAATTTTTTTTGTAAAAGGATTGTATTTCTTGCGACAAATTTAAACTAAATTCATCTTTCGGAAGAAAACTTTTTATTATTTTTACAAAAAAAATTCTAATGAAATTATTAAAGAAAAAGAATAAAAAAGAAAAACTGTTTTAAAAAAATTTTTAAATTTTGTTTGTTTTTATTTTGGCACATATTAGCATTATTAACGAAATGTTGACAAATAAACTAGTTTTGTTTAAGATACAATACCTTTTTGCTTACTTTTAAAAACTGCGCAATTTTGAAAATGATTTTGTTTGAAATATTTAAGATGAGCAAAGATTTTAATGTATTGCAAAACTAATAATGTTATAAATCTTCCAGGCTTATTTTTTTTTATACAAATAGATATTAATTTAGGACTAAAAGTTGGTTAAAATTTAAAAAAAATATAATAGAGTTATATGTGTTTTGCTTTCAAAATTTAATTTTAATTTTAAATTTTAATTTAATATACATCTAAAATTATGAAGCTGTGTAAAAATATTTATTTTGTTTTAAAATATATTTATGATCTCAGACAGTCATGAGTTAATATTATTCAATTAAGTTTAATTGTATTGGTAAAAGCAATCAAACTTACGCATAGAATCTTAAATATAAACACGTTACCAATAAGATATTTGATTGAAAATTCCCCAAAGATCTAATATTTGTAATAAAATTGAAATGAATTATGTCAATTTTATTTGAAATCTTAAAGTAATATACGCAAAATTATATATTTAGGGGTATATATAAATATTTCTTTGTTAGGGTTAAGGAGCTTTAGTGAGATGATAAGTATTTTGACTTTGTGTGCTAATAAATATAATTAAATTAAATATTTTATTGTATGTATTTATAAAAAGGAACCCTAATAAGTTGTAATTAAATACTTATATTGCTTTTATATCATATATATATCATTTATATAATTTTTTTTTAATAAAATTTTTTAGAATTTATAGGCTGCTCCAAGGATATACAATTATTTTAAAAATATAAATACATCTTTTAATTAATACTTTTTTTATAATAATAATCAACATATAATTCAAAAAACCTTTTAAAATATTATAAAATTTAAACTAAAATATAAATATTAAATAATTTTTTATATCAATTAACTCATTATATAAAACAAAGTATGTAATAATGACAACACTTAAAAATTTAAGAGTCATTTTAATGAACATATTTAGTAAAGAGAAAAGGTTCTCTTAAAAAATCAAATTAACTTGGTATAGTTTTATAATAAAACTTAATAACATAATAATCATAAAAGAGAAAAATAATCAAATAAAGGTAATGCTGTCTGCTATAATACCTTTATGATTTTTGATTTAAAGGTTTTGATTTTTTAGCCAAACCTTCTTTATGTAAGTGTGTGTGGGTATGCTTAGGTTTTACGAGTGTGTCCATATGTCTCTTTTTTTTTATTTTTTAAATATGTATTAAAAATTATCAAGTCAGCTTACTACGAAACAACACCAAGAAAAAATATAATTTATTTTTTTTTAAGTAAAAAAAGATACTAAACGATTTACAATAAAGATTTGTCAAACAATATTCCTCTCTAATGTTAGAGAAACCATAAAGTTAATAGAAAAGTCATTGAGTATTGGCAAACGTAACACAACAACAATCAAATAAAATATAAAATAAATTAAAAACTACACTTTATCTTACACTACCCTAAAAAGAAAACACAAACTTTTACTTTTACTGTATTTATCACCAAAAAAGTATAAATAGAAACTAAATAAAATTGTCAAACTTCCCCAAGAGATATCGTACAAAACATACGTCTGTATGTGAAGTTGTTGTATATATGATGCTTTAAAACACAAAGAAAAATAAATAAATAAAACATACACACAAACTTATTTACACACACACAATTATAGAAAACAACTTAATATACTTTTGAAAATTATGTAATAAAAATGAAATATAAATGAGATTTAGACAAGTAAAAAAATATCTATTATTTCTAGATAAAAAAACAGAAAAACTGAATTTTTTCAGTTAAATATATGAATCTTTGTGCAAACATTTCGAATATTTAATAATCGTCTAGGGAAGCAATGTCACGAAACAACAAATGATTTTAATTGGAAAAATCAAAGGTCAAGTCTTCTTAGGTATAAGCTTCTCGTCTTTATTTGCTAAATCTAGTACTTACACACTTTTTTATATGATAATGTGCATGAATCCATATTTAAAAAAAAAAACATAATTCTGTAGAATAGAATTCATGAAATATTTAAACTATTAGTTTGAAATTTAAGAAACGCCGATCATTTCTTTAATGCATGTCTTAAGGCACTATACTTCAAAAATTTCTGTTTGTTTGTGAGTATAAGCATCTGCATTCATGTTAAAAATTTAATTGACATTACAACACCTTTAAACATTTTTTCTATACTTGTTAAAATTATTTAAAAAAAACTGTTAGAAGTTTGCAATATTGCTTTAAAAAAACCTCCTTTTATATCTACCCTGTTTGGGCTATCTATAAGGCCCTGCTAAGAAAATGGCTTAATTCGATCACATAAGTACTCATATATATTCGGGTATCATTTTTACCTCCAAATAGATGCATTTCATATTTTTACAATTAGAAACATTAAAAAAATAAAAAAAAATTAAAAAATGTAAAAAAAGTGTTAGGAATAAGTATATAAAAATATAAAAGCCTTTTAGTAAACATGTTTCTTTGGACAAGATTTCCCTTGGCTTAGGATTAGTTTTAAATTTTGCATTTATGTGCTAAAAATTGAGACATTAAAGAAACCAAAGGAAAGGTGGTCCTTAAAGACAGGAAGTCATTTGTAGTCAATTTTTTTAATATATCAATACTATGCCATTTCAGTAAAGTAATTTAATACCACAAAAAAGATGTCTAATTTAAAAATACTCTCTTATATATTTCTGTACTATTGTATGACATTTGCGAAAATAACACTTATTTGAAAATAGATTATGCCATATTAGGACGAAAAAAACAGCCAAAGACAATAAAATCATTATAAAAATTATTCTCAAAAATATACAAAAAGGAAAAATACTTTCAAAAATCAAGAATTTTATTCTTGAAATTTTCCAAAATCGTTCTTGAAATTTCGAAGTACGTTCAGTACTTACATTTTATTAAATAAAGCCTATTCGAATAATTTTAAAAAATCAAGCAGCAAAAAACCTGTTGATTTAATATATTATTTTACACCTAAAAGCAAAGTATCTCGGTGGCCTAGAGGTAGAGCGCTGATGCTGCAGTGTCAAAAGTCCTTGGTTCGAATATCGGCTACGGTAAGTACAAAAAATTAAATTTTCAAATTATAATTTTTTAATATCTATCAAAATAAAAATGAAAGCTCCATAAGTTAAAAAAATGACATTTCATTTTTGGATTAATTTCATATACAGCTTAACTCAATTTTTTTTTGGCTTACATTAGGTACGGTTACGAATTTAAAGCAAACCTTTTTTGGCTTAATTGTGGCTAAAAGTAAGAAATTCATACTAGAAAATTCGTATTTGGGTAAGAAATTTCGTACTTGATTTAAGAAAAACCGTACTCACCGTACTTTTGACACCGCTATGGCTTGACTTAAGTAAAGTTTACTTAGTTTATTTTTTGTGTGTACTCTTTTAAAATTGTTGTCAAAAAATTAAAGCAAAAATAATATGAATTATGCAGAAACATTTTTAAAACAACAACAACAAAATATATGTTAAATACATGAATTAATAAAAAACCGCTATAAAACCTCAAGATCAAATATTAAATACAAGAAGGGATTTACAGAGCTTATTTTTAAGTCAACCTTCAACAAAAACTTTTGGAAGAAAGCTCTGCTTTTAAGATTTAACTGTATTTCTTATGTTCATATCTAACACGTGCCACAAAAATATACAAATCTCATATTAAAAATCAGTGTATTTATTTCATATTTGCTTCTTTAAGAAAATTTTAAATGCAAATATTTACGTTTAGTATGGGAACACTAATTTGCCTGTTTGTGATATGACTTTTTACATTTGTACTTTTTTTCTTATATTTTTACTTTTTTATATAAAATTATTTACCTGTTGATGACATCGTAACATCGTGCTGTCATGAGTCACATCATACTAACGCATACGTTAATATATAAAAGCAAAAAAAAAAAAAACCCTGTTTATAAAATACAACAAAGATTTTAAGTATCCGATGCCGACAAAGGACTCTAAATTTCAATATAACATAAATTAACGCAGTTTTAATGGTGACTTGTTAGTTAAAATTTTCGGTTAAAATATTTGCAGGGTCTTTCTCAAAATTACTTTAAAATAAATTTGTTTAAAAGATTCATCACATTTTTATCCTTGCGTTGTTAACATACATTTGTGTGACCGTAAAGTCTAAAAGAGAAATAAGTTAACGAATGGCAAGTAAAGAAATACATTTTCATATTTAATTTTCTTTTGTTACATTTTTTTTTTCAACTTAAATAACATAAATATGTAAATGAAAACTTTTTTATATTTTGTGATTTATTGAGTGTATTGTTATATGCAAAACGGAATAAAACAGAAAATTACAATTTCCGTTGTAAAACAATTTAATGATGTTTTGTCAAACTTCCTCTTTAATAAATTAAACATCTGTCGGTCTGTAATAAAAATTGTAAGCAAAAACGATGTTGGTATATATATTTCTTTAACATTATTTATAACATATTTTTGTTTGCTTGTTTGAGAATTTAAGAGATAAAAAATATTCGGCATCCAAATTTTCAATTTTTTATGTTTTGAGGAAAAATAAAAAAATAAATTTAACATGGATAATTTCTTGGGCATTTCATAAAAATTGTTTTACTATAAACTAGTAGATTTTGTAAATATATTAACGCTATTTAGCAATTTAATTTATTTTTGTATTTCTATAGAGAAACGCTGGCAATAAACGAATAAAATAAATATTTTGGTTCTTTAGGAATATTTTTTTTTACTTTACTGAGCCCGAATATTTTCGTTATCCAGGGTTTTCTGTTATTTTTATCCCGTAAGCAGATGACCTTAACTTTCGAATGCCAACTGCTGTGTTCACCTAGAACAGAATCATCAGCTGATTTTCTAATAAGTTTGATAGTGCTAGTGGATTTTGTCCCCTTTTGCACAGTCTTTCTTACACACATTATATACTTTGAAGAGGTATTATGCAACTTTGCCTGTAACGTCTAAAAATAATAATCTTTCATCACTTCCTTAATCATATCATGTCCTCTTTGTTCAATTTGCATCTATGGAGCTACCTAATATTAAAAAATTTTCTTTTTCCATTTGTCAAACTCATATTTTAGCATAAAAACATATGAAAATAGTGGCAGAGACTTGGGAATAAAATTATACCAGAGTGTAGAGGCGCTTGTAGCAACCTTTTTCCTTTTTGTTTGCAAATTAATATTTTTAAGACCATATCGCAAAAACTGTTCTAAAAGTATTTGAAATAACTTTTCCGTTAGGGGTAATTGCAATGCCATCTGGAAGTCAGATAAAGAGTTAGTTCATAACATATGTACCTTTTCCATTTTGACGTTTAGTTTTTTTTCTTTGCACTGTTGCCTATTTTATTTTTCTAGAAAAATAACTGGCGCCTTTTGCTAGAGTTGTAATTCTATACCCGAGGCTTATATTTGCTAAAAACACGAGGGACTTGCACCATTTTGAAGCTAGAAGTCTTTGCGATAACATCGTGCCATAATAATTTTTTTTATGTAATTGGAGAAAATTTTTGATAAGAATTTTAAATTGGCAGAAAAATTAATAAAAATCAATTCGTGGCTTTATTTTTGTGCATTTGGGTTTTTTTAAATATTTTTTTTTTACAAAATAAAATAATAAACAGGTATGTTAATTTATTGGGTTTTTTTTTGTCTAAATTTTATTCTTCTATTAGGCTCTATTTTTTCTCTTCTTTTTCATATTTTTATAGGAGACTATACATTTAATTTGATTCATCATTATTTCCCTAGTACAAAATAGTACTAAAGTACCCAATTGGAAATTTACATCACTGCCTTTGATGTTACCACAAATGGTAAATTTTATTTTTATATATAATTTTTTTCTCACGGTGTTCATATACTAAAACTCCTGGAAACTGTTTTCCATATTAGGACTGGCAACCTTACATACATTGGAGTTATTAGCAGCAGTGGAAGGTTTGCAAGAAGAAGCAATTTTCTTTGTCCATGTATCGGCAGTTTCATCTTTAGCGTTAGTCCGAATAGTCGTCACAAAAAGTGCAAACAAATTAAGAGCCAAAATTCCCGTAAATTGGGATAAAGTAGAAAAAAAACAAAAATTTAGTCAAAGATTATTTCTAATTTGAAAGAAAATATTGTGGAAAAATTATAAATAAGGAAAAAGTGAAGTTAACATATTTAATAGAAAAGAAATTACATAAAGGTACCCACATAAATGTGTATATACGGGGAAAAAAAATAGTAAAGAAAAATTGCGAAAAAAAATATGTAACGGTTTAAAATAACCGCTAAAGTAAAAAAAAAAAAAAAGAGTATATAAAAAAAAAAAATAAATACGAAAAAAAGGAAAAAATGTTAAATTAACAAAAAGGTATATAAGAAGAAAAAAACCAAAGAGAAAAAGTGTATATCAAAAAAATGGCATGTTTTTTTAAAGTTCCCTATATAATTTTTTTGTGCAAAAATATAGAATTCTTGTAATACATTTGAACATATATTTATATGCCTATGTAAAGTTTTAGCTTTACATATTAATAACATCTTGCATTTATGTTATCTTATATTACAAGAGTTCTGTAAACCTAACAGCAGTTCAAGTTTACCATTTTTTTTTTTTACAAACCTTAACAGAAAGCACTAGTATTAACTCTCTTAAGTAAGAGAGAACCTAAGGCAACTTATAATTTACAGCATCACCAACATCGAAAGATCTTTCGACGAGGGAGCGAGGTTCAAAGCAAAATGTAAGTGATTTATTTTTATCATTTCCATTTCTCATTTATTGCATTTGTTTTTGATTATTTAATTTTTCTTATTTTTATTATCATGTTTACTTTTTGCTTTAAATTTTGATTTTTTTTTGATTTATTTTTTTTATTATTTTGCTTTATTTGCATTCTTGTTTTTTTTACATAATGTGGCCAACTAATTCTTAAAACTAATAAACTTCTAAAATATAAATAAAATTTTAAAAATATGTTCAATCAATTAATATTCACAGAACTACAATAATGAAAAATACTAGTTCCTTCTTTATAATTAAAGTTAAAATATAAAAATCGGTTGATAAAATAAATTCCAAAATTAGTTGACCACCAAAACACTATTTTCTTTTGTTTTTTTTGGTTTCTTTTTATTTTCCTTACCTTGATTTTTTTTCCCTTCCTAAAAGTTACATTTAATTTTTCATTTTTGTTTTGATTATGATTTTTGTTATTAGTATTTCGATTATTTAAGATTATTTTTTTGTTCCTTATGATTTCTTTTTTTATTATTTTTAATTTTATTTTAATTTAATTTCTTTTCTGTTAAAACATATAATTCTTAAATTTTTAATCATTTGTATGAAAAGAAAATGTTATCGACGGAAGTTTTGAAATGAATTTTTATAATAATAAATCAAAATAATTGAGATTTTATTTTGAAATGGCTTCTAACTAAATAGTTTGATTTTAAAGGTTACTTATGGGATAGGTGTATTACGCTTGGGATCATGTATAATTTTCCTTCGTTTTTACATGATTATGGTTGGGAGGGATTTTTATGTTGTGTCACCATCTATCACAACATCTTCGGCAGAAAGTCATGTCTCAGATAACAAATTTGCTTAGAACTTTTCTTCCTTCTATTCTTTATAACACCCATTTAGCATGTACATTAAAATTATGCTACTGTAGCCATTATATGTATGTAGGAGTAAACGCTGAAAAGAAACCCCCCCATAAGCCGACAAACCCATAGCCGGAAACAAGGTGCATGCTACCACAGCGACGAATTTACTCATACAAAATAATCTAGTCTATTTTTGCTTTAACAACGTTATATGCTACAGATAGTTAATTTTTGGCGCCCAACGTGGGGCCCGACACGTTTAAAAATAAAATAAAAATTAACATCATTTGAACTTGTTTCAAAACAATGTGTGTGGCTCTAATTTTTACATCTTTTCAACTTTTTTTTTATTTCTACGTTTCTTTCTTATGTGTTACGATAATGTCCGGAATTATTATTTATTCAACACAAGAAAGTATTAACCAACAAGATCTTAGCACATATTACAACTCCTTTCAGATTTAAACTTTGATTAATTAGACCTTTCTGGAATTGATAAGTTTGGGTTCTAGATACTAAACTTATACCGCTTGGAAAGATTTTTCTTTGTTTTTATCCCTACCTTCTTATCGTTTTGTTAAATGTTTCGGTTTGGAATTACTATTTGTCTAAAATCAAATCAGTACCAACCTAAAAGCACCTTTCTTTTTCGCTTTAAATCTATTTTTCATTTAAATGAAGGTCTGAACAATTTAGTTTAAGAGATACTGTCATTTTTGCTGATACAAAAACCTATACCCTAGTATACCTTTAAATCAAACACTTTGTATATCTTTAATATCAAATACATTTATTTTTAAATTTTATAAAATAATTTTTTTTATTGTTTTGCTGCTTTTTGAAAACCTCTAATTTGTATTTCTGTTGAGATACTTCGATAAATATTCTGTCTATCTTTTCTAAGATAGGTTTTGATTAAGATTTTTTTTGTACACGGTAACAACTGTATAAATAACTCCGGTAAATTTTGCTGGGTTTCAAATTGAGAACTTATTTTTTTTCGTACGTTTAATCTTTTTCGGACTTCGATTTTGAACAAATTCTGTTTTATTTGGCTCGTTTTTTATTAAGTTGTCGTTTTTGCTTTAATTTTTTTATAATGACTACACAAGGATCCGATGATTTAGTTAATCTCAGTGTAGGGCCTAGTTTACACACTTGCGTGGTATGCAACCATATAATTAGCGATAAAATGTATCTTTATAAACCACCTTGTGGTCACATTTTACACAAGTCGTGTTATCAGAAGAACATTAAAGTAAGACCCAATTGTGTGGTTTGCAATAAAAAGCTCTCGGTTAGTATCCCAAGTGGTGGTGATAGTATTCCACCTCCAATGATAACGAGATCACAATCTCAAAAGGGCACAGACTTGGACAATAGTAGATCCGGAAATATAGCAACATCCCCAGGCGCTAGGAGCATGTCACCAGCTCAGCTGCGTATGTCTTCTTCAAACAGCTCACCACGAGATCAACGGGATCACATCCGTAATATGGTTACGGCGGCTGTTGGTGCACAACAAGCAGAAATGCTTACAACATTAAGTCAAGCAATGACTAGGCTGATAGAAACGAACATTGAGGCAGGCTTTAGGCGAATGCAAGTCGCTCGTCCAACGCTTAGTAGTAGTGCAAATAATTCACCACAGGGGGTTGCACAGGCTTCTGTTAATGCAAATCCATCATCTTCCTTGGAGCGACAAAGTCTGGAAGGTTTGCTAGGTTTACCTCCTTTACGATCGAATCAAAATAGGGGACAAAGTGATCACAATGGGAGCGGTTCAAATGTTGCCTCTATTCGACCTGATAAGATAGGCCATATAATCCATAATTGGAAAATTAGGTTTTCGGGGGATTATCGTGGTATGTCAGTGGATAATTTTATTTATAGGGTCGAAGCTTTAACAAACCAGACCCTAGGTGGAAACTTCGAGATCTTGTGTGATCACATTTCAACTCTTTTCGACGCAAAAGCCAATGATTGGTTTTGGCGTTACCATCACTCAGTAGCTTCGATCAATTGGCCAGAACTGTGTATTGCTCTTCGTAAGCAATACAAGGATTCCAGAACCGATATAGATTTACGCGAAACAATAAGAGATAGGAAGCAAAAGTCTAATGAGAATTTTGATAGTTTTTACGAGGCCATAATAGAGATAGCGGACAGGTTAGGTGAGCCCTTGAGCGAAAGAATCCTTGTTGAGATCCTTAGGAGAAATTTACTGCCAGAGATACAACATGAGATATTAAATTTGAAAATTTACTCAGTTGCTGAATTAAGGGATATCTGTCGTAGAAGAGAGTTCTTTATTCAGGATATAGGCCGGAAACATTCACTTGCAAGATCATTACCATCGGTCAGACGTCAGGTTAGTGAAGTAGAGGAGGATAGAGGTTCACTGCCTGATGACGAAAATATTTCAGCTTTCAGTTTGATTTGTTTGAACTGCCGAAAATCTGGGCATCGATACCAAGACTGCTTGGAAGATAGGCAGGTATTTTGTTACGGTTGTGGGTTACCAAACGAGTATAAACCGAAATGCCCACAGTGCAACTCGCATTCAAAAAACTTCCCTCCGAGTGCACCGACAAGTGCACGCAAACGGAGCCAATCGACCAGCACAGACTAAAGTATTTTAATTTTTACCAAAATATGCCCAAAGAAATCCCAATTTTTGAACAAACAGGAACAGCTATTGTTAATAACAATAGTGTTCAAAACTTACCTGCTGGAACACAAATTTTAAAACCTTATTTTAACGACACCACTGGATATTTTAAAAAAACTACTGATATTTTATCTGATAAACCGGTTAAGAATTCCTTGGAAATCCCTAATCGTGGAATTATAATGTCCACCCCACCTACTTATTTTAAGCCTTTTCACGTTAGATTAGCTGAATACGAGGCTAAACGAGCGGAAATATTTAACGAGCCTACACCTAGTGTGAAACAAAAACGATCAGCAGAACGCATGCACAATTTTTGGGCCAATGTTAATCATACGCGACGCAGTCTGCTCAGTACAATATATGATAAACCTTACGATATTAGGCCTTATGCAGATGTGCAATTATTTGGGAAAACAGCTGTCGGACTACTGGACACAGGAGCGTCTGTGAGTTGCTTAGGTGCCCAGGCTGCTAAGGATTTTCTGGAATCTAATGGGGAATTTAAGAGAATTAAGTCGGCTGTTAAGACCGCAGATGGTACCTCACAAGACGTCGTAGGTTATAAGAGAACTAATATCTCTTTTCGCGGTATTACTAAGGAAATAACCTTATATATTATTCCTAATTTATCCCAAAATTTATATCTTGGCATTGATTTTTGGAGACAATTTAATTTACTCCCTACTGGATTAGTGTCTGAGCTTAGTAAGGAATCGCCTTTAGATCCGATAATTGAATCACCTGATTTTAGAAATTTGTCAGATATAGAACAGCGTCAATTGCAGGAGGTCATAGATAATTTTCCATCTTTTGCTAAGGAAGGCCTAGGAAGAACCAACGTGTTGTCCCATATCATTGATGTAGGAAATGCTTCCCCCATAAAACAACGTCATTTTCCCGTTTCGCCAGCCATTGAGAAGCTTATTTACGCAGAGCTAGACCGAATGTTGCAAATGGATGTGATTGAGGAATCAGATAGTGCCTGGTCTTCACCCATAGTGCTGGTACGTAAGCCTGGCAAGGTTAGGTTATGTTTGGATAGTCGGAAGGTCAACGGCGTAACTCAGAAGGATGCATATCCTCTACCAATGATAGATGGTATTTTATCCAGATTACCGAAGGCCGAGTACATAACTAGCCTTGACTTGAAGGACGCCTTTTGGCAAATACCTCTCGACAAATCATCGAAGGATAAGACGGCATTTACCGTTCCTGGTCGTCCCTTGTACCATTACAAAGTAATGCCTTTTGGGCTTTGTAATGCGCCCCAAACAATGTCGCGATTAATGGACAAGGTGATACCGGCAGAATTGCGAGCGGAAGTGTTCGTTTATCTGGATGATTTGTTGATCGTGTCTGATACATTTGAGAGGCATTTGCACGTTTTGCGAGTAGTGGCTCGACAATTTCGTTCCACTGGACTGACTTTAAACGTAGAAAAGTCAAAATTTTGCGTACGTGAAGTCCATTATCTTGGCCATATAGTTGGGGACGGGGTAATTCGCACAGATCCTGGGAAAATTTCGGCCATTATAGATTTCCCAAGACCTGGATCTGTTAAACAACTTCGACGATTTTTGGGTATGTCCGGTTGGTACCGGAAGTTTATCAAGAACTATGCCACAATTACTGCACCTCTAACAGATTTGTTAAAGACCCATAGAAAATTTGCTTGGAATGAGTCGGCTCAGCAAGCGTTTGAAGATTTAAAAACCATCTTGACCACTACACCAGTGTTGCATAGCCCAGACTTTACAAAGCCTTTCTATATACATTGTGATGCAAGCCACACTGGTATAGGAAGTGTATTGGTTCAAAAAACTGCGGAGGGTGACGAGGTTCCAATCGCTTTTATGTCGAAGAAGCTCAACCAAGCCCAACGTAATTATTCGGTAACCGAACAGGAGTGCTTAGCAGCAATGCTTAGCATAAAAAAGTTCAGAGCCTATGTGGAAGGACATGAGTTCACCGTGATCACCGACCATGCGTCGTTGAAGTGGCTCATGTCACAAACCGACTTAAGCTCTCGATTGGCAAGATGGGCTTTAAAACTTCAGGGGTATAGTTTTAGTATCGAACATCGTAAAGGCAGTCGTAACATAGTTCCTGATACTCTTTCGAGGGCCAACACTGAGGATTTGTCTGCAATCCTTTCCGTATTAGATGACTCCGGGGTTTTCGTGGATTTAACTTCTACACATTTTCAAGGGACACACTATACAGAACTACTGGACAGAGTAAGGGCAAATATTGATAAAACTCCTGACCTTAAGATAGTAGACGGTTACTTGTACAGAAAGACGGAGCACTGTTCAGGTGAAAAAGTGCAGGACGATCTCGCCTGGAAGCTTTGGATTCCCAAAGAGTTAGTACAAGACGTTCTTCAAAAGGCACACGATAGCCATCTTTCTGCACATGGTGGAATAAACAAAACGTTAGAGCGCATCCGTAGATTTTATTTTTGGCCAAATCTGGTAAACGACGTTAGAGAATATGTAAACAATTGTGAAACCTGCAAAAGTACCAAACATCCAAATTTTATTATGCGACCTCCTATGGGAAAGACCGGTGAAACATCCAGGTTCTTTCAAAAACTCTATATAGACTTTCTAGGTCCCTATCCACGTTCAAAGTCTGGAAATGTCGGAATTTTTATAGTAGTGGATCACTTTTCGAAATTTTGCTTTTTAAAACCAGTAAAGAAGTTTTCGACCGATATCGTAATTAACTACTTGGAACAAGAACTATTTCATACCTTCGGTACACCCGAAACTATCGTATCTGACAACGGATCTCAATTTAAATCTAATCAATTTAATAAGTTGTTACATAATTACGGGATTAGTCATATTTATACGGCAGTTTATTCGCCGCAATCTAACGCTTCTGAACGTGTTAATCGTTCAGTACTTGCTGCGATAAGGGCGTATATAAAACACGACCAAAGTAATTGGGATGAGTATCTAAGCAGTATAAGTTGTGCTTTACGCTCATCAATACATGCTTCTATTGGTACTTCTCCTTATTACATGGCGTTCGGACAACATATGGTTACCAATGGTAACACCTACGAACTGCTACGTAAACTTGAGATGTTGGATGACAGATCCATTAGTTTTGATCGTGACGATTCATTTAATATAGTTCGGGCAAAAGCTCGTAAAAACATGGCTAAACAACAGCAACGCAACGAAAAGTCATACAATTTACGTTCAAAAGAAGTTAATTACGTTACCGGCCAAGAAGTCTATAGAAGGAACTTCAAACAAAGCAGTTTCGAGAAGGGGTTCAATGCTAAATTAGCTCCTCCATTTGTCAAAGCAAGAGTAAGGAAGAAAACAGGTACTTGTTACTACGAGTTGGAAGATCTAACAGGTCGCTCAGTTGGGGTTTATCATGCTAAGGACATACGTCAATAACTGTCTTTTGGTTTTGTGTTGCTCACCTGCTACAAGCGGTATCAGTTTTGTCGTTGTCTCACCGGCAAATCTGATTTTAGCAGGGGGGTAATGTAGAGGCGCTTGTAGCAACCTTTTTCCTTTTTGTTTGCAAATTAATATTTTTAAGACCATATCGCAAAAACTGTTCTAAAAGTATTTGAAATAACTTTTCCGTTAGGGGTAATTGCAATGCCATCTGGAAGTCAGATAAAGAGTTAGTTCATAACATATGTACCTTTTCCATTTTGACGTTTAGTTTTTTTTCTTTGCACTGTTGCCTATTTTATTTTTCTAGAAAAATAACTGGCGCCTTTTGCTAGAGTTGTAATTCTATACCCGAGGCTTATATTTGCTAAAAACACGAGGGACTTGCACCATTTTGAAGCTAGAAGTCTTTGCGATAACATCGTGCCATAATAATTTTTTTTATGTAATTGGAGAAAATTTTTGATAAGAATTTTAAATTGGCAGAAAAATTAATAAAAATCAATTCGTGGCTTTATTTTTGTGCATTTGGGTTTTTTTAAATATTTTTTTTTTACAAAATAAAATAATAAACAGGTATGTTAATTTATTGGGTTTTTTTTTGTCTAAATTTTATTCTTCTATTAGGCTCTATTTTTTCTCTTCTTTTTCATATTTTTATAGGAGACTATACATTTAATTTGATTCATCATTATTTCCCTAGTACAAAATAGTACTAAAGTACCCAATTGGAAATTTACATCACTGCCTTTGATGTTACCACAAATGGTAAATTTTATTTTTATATATAATTTTTTTCTCACGGTGTTCATATACTAAAACTCCTGGAAACTGTTTTCCATATTAGGACTGGCAACCTTACATACATTGGAGTTATTAGCAGCAGTGGAAGGTTTGCAAGAAGAAGCAATTTTCTTTGTCCATGTATCGGCAGTTTCATCTTTAGCGTTAGTCCGAATAGTCGTCACAAAAAGTGCAAACAAATTAAGAGCCAAAATTCCCGTAAATTGGGATAAAGTAGAAAAAAAACAAAAATTTAGTCAAAGATTATTTCTAATTTGAAAGAAAATATTGTGGAAAAATTATAAATAAGGAAAAAGTGAAGTTAACATATTTAATAGAAAAGAAATTACATAAAGGTACCCACATAAATGTGTATATACGGGGAAAAAAAATAGTAAAGAAAAATTGCGAAAAAAAATATGTAACGGTTTAAAATAACCGCTAAAGTAAAAAAAAAAAAAAAGAGTATATAAAAAAAAAAAATAAATACGAAAAAAAGGAAAAAATGTTAAATTAACAAAAAGGTATATAAGAAGAAAAAAACCAAAGAGAAAAAGTGTATATCAAAAAAATGGCATGTTTTTTTAAAGTTCCCTATATAATTTTTTTGTGCAAAAATATAGAATTCTTGTAATACATTTGAACATATATTTATATGCCTATGTAAAGTTTTAGCTTTACATATTAATAACATCTTGCATTTATGTTATCTTATATTACAAGAGTTCTGTAAACCTAACAGCAGTTCAAGTTTACCATTTTTTTTTTTTACAAACCTTAACAGAAAGCACTAGTATTAACTCTCTTAAGTAAGAGAGAACCTAAGGCAACTTATAATTTACAGCATCACCAACATCGAAAGATCTTTCGACGAGGGAGCGAGGTTCAAAGCAAAATGTAAGTGATTTATTTTTATCATTTCCATTTCTCATTTATTGCATTTGTTTTTGATTATTTAATTTTTCTTATTTTTATTATCATGTTTACTTTTTGCTTTAAATTTTGATTTTTTTTTGATTTATTTTTTTTATTATTTTGCTTTATTTGCATTCTTGTTTTTTTTACATAATGTGGCCAACTAATTCTTAAAACTAATAAACTTCTAAAATATAAATAAAATTTTAAAAATATGTTCAATCAATTAATATTCACAGAACTACAATAATGAAAAATACTAGTTCCTTCTTTATAATTAAAGTTAAAATATAAAAATCGGTTGATAAAATAAATTCCAAAATTAGTTGACCACCAAAACACTATTTTCTTTTGTTTTTTTTGGTTTCTTTTTATTTTCCTTACCTTGATTTTTTTTCCCTTCCTAAAAGTTACATTTAATTTTTCATTTTTGTTTTGATTATGATTTTTGTTATTAGTATTTCGATTATTTAAGATTATTTTTTTGTTCCTTATGATTTCTTTTTTTATTATTTTTAATTTTATTTTAATTTAATTTCTTTTCTGTTAAAACATATAATTCTTAAATTTTTAATCATTTGTATGAAAAGAAAATGTTATCGACGGAAGTTTTGAAATGAATTTTTATAATAATAAATCAAAATAATTGAGATTTTATTTTGAAATGGCTTCTAACTAAATAGTTTGATTTTAAAGGTTACTTATGGGATAGGTGTATTACGCTTGGGATCATGTATAATTTTCCTTCGTTTTTACATGATTATGGTTGGGAGGGATTTTTATGTTGTGTCACCATCTATCACAACATCTTCGGCAGAAAGTCATGTCTCAGATAACAAATTTGCTTAGAACTTTTCTTCCTTCTATTCTTTATAACACCCATTTAGCATGTACATTAAAATTATGCTACTGTAGCCATTATATGTATGTAGGAGTAAACGCTGAAAAGAAACCCCCCCATAAGCCGACAAACCCATAGCCGGAAACAAGGTGCATGCTACCACAGCGACGAATTTACTCATACAAAATAATCTAGTCTATTTTTGCTTTAACAACGTTATATGCTACAAGAGCTAGGGTAGCTAGCCCCAGTAGATCAGTGGTAAATGCATGAGTCTACCAGTTTGGGGGTTGTGGGTTCGAATTCCATCAGAGACCTGGAAAGTTTGCTTAATTTTCTGTTTTTTCTTATCATTCTTTAAATTTCTTCTTTCCTTCCATCTCAACCTATTCTATCTGCCTCTTCAGGTAATACAAAGGGACCGAATTAAGCGGACCCAAGTGAGCTGTACCCTTTCTTTCAACGGCTGCCTGTTCTACCTAGCCTAACCTAACATAATCTAGAGATAAGAGGTATACAAACAAAAGGAGGAAGAGAGTATCAAGGTTTTAATCATTTTGAATCATTTTTCATTAAAGAAATACTTGAAAAAGTAAGAATAATGTTATCTTTAATCTAAAATAAAATTAATTTTGAAATATGACAAAATTTAAGATTAAAAAAGCTATTTTCTTAAAAATAAAAAACTTAAAAATTGCAATACTTATGTATTCCTAAGCCCGTTGCTGTCATATTTTTTCTGTTACAATAAGTGCTTAAGTGCGTATGTTTGGATGTTGACTTTATTTTGATAAATTGAAAGCAAAATCCCTTTGAAAAAATAAAACCATTTGACATATTAAAATCCGTTTCACAAGAAACATTTATTATTTATTATTATTATTTATTAATAGATATGTATGTATAATTACAATTCAGAGGTTTAATATAATACATATTTATTACAATCTATATATGGCGTAGCAATATTGCTGTAAGCCAGATTGGCAATAATTATTACATTGAGTGTTTAAATTTTCAAATATCGAATTCATTTAATATTAAATTTCTATACTTAATGCATGTTTCAAGATACTTGTATAAAGAGTTAAAATTTGTGCCATTTAATATAGTAAATACTTCATTATTACTAAGTGTATTTTGGCCAAAGTATATCTTTCTAAATTCGCCATATACTGGGCAAATGCCAATAAAATGCAATGTATTTTCAATTTCATCCATATTACAAATTGTGCATATACCATTAGTATTGCTTTTAAAACATCTAGCGTTTAGATTAAGGAGTCCGCCTCTTGCCTTTATTATCAAACTAGTAACTCGAGAGGAAAATTCAGCAGTGAGTTTAGGTGTTACATTAAAATCAAGTTGCGAATAGAGATCGTGAAACTGTGAATTTGAAGCAAGCCCGGCGAAGTCATTTTTGTCTTTTAATTCTAGTAGGGATATAATCTCTTTCCAGTATACACATAAAGGGTTGGCATTGCTAGGAGCAGAAAATTGTAGCTCGTTGCACAGATTTGACCATTCTTTTGCCCAGAATAGGTTAAGTTCTATAACTTTTTCTGCCAATATACGTGGTAGTCTTTGGGGACTAAGTGATAGTATTTTATTTATGTAGCAAAAGTGTATTTTTAACGTTGAAATAAATAAAGAACTTAAGCCAGTTTCTAAATACAACATATAGTTAGGAGTAGTGGACGGCAGGTACAGCATCTTTTTTAAGAAAAAGCGTAATAATTTTTCAACATCGTCATATTCTTTGTATCCCCAAACTTGCGCAGCATAGAACATTATGGACTTAGACGCAGCCTCAAATATTTTTAATTTATTTTTCTTAGATATTTTTGGATGATTTATATATTTTGACCAGGCGGATGTAATTGCTATTTTAGAAGCAGAAAGCTTATTATGTAGATGAGCCTTAAATGACAGGTTGTAAGTTATATCAATTCCAAGATATTTATAGCTGTTCACAATTTCAATATTTTCGGTTCCATAATACCATTTTAAATCCGCAGAAATCCTGGGACCGTTGCGAAAAACCACTATTTTTGATTTTTCCAGATTTACTTTTAAGCTCCACATTTGGCAGTATATTTGGAGAGAATTAATCATTTCTTGCAAACCACCAGGTGTTTCTGATAGGACAACAATATCATCGGCATATAGCAAGACTTTGATGTTAACGTTTGCAACATTCAGGCCACCAGGAAGGATATCGGGAAGATCATTTACGTATAGCGAGAATAATACCGGGCTGAGTATGCAACCTTGTTTGACTCCAGATTGTACTGGAAAAAAATCAGAGAAACTAGTTCCATCCCAAATACGGCTTTCTGTGTTTTCATATAAAGACATCAAAATTCTTATTATTTTGGATGAAAGGCCAATGCAGGATAACTTGTAGAACAGGCTATTTCTTGGTATCATATCGAAAGCACACGAAAAATCAACAAAAAAGGCATATGTATGTTTATTGTTTATTTGGTTAAGATTTACAATATTTACAAGGTTGAAAATATTGTCAACTGTTGAATAATCTTTCCTAAACCCAGCTTGGAACTCATTTAAAATATGGTTTGTTGTAAGCCAATAAGATATTCGATTTAATATAATATTATTAAAAATTTTGCAAAGAGTATCTATTAAAGATAGTCCTCTATAATTGTTTGCTAAATTTGGATCGCCTTTTTTTAATAATGGAACCAGAATAGACTGTTTGAAAGACAATGGAAGTTTCTCCCAAAGAAATATGTTATTAAAAACCAGCAATACCTCGTTTAAAAAGCAACGTGGAGCATACTTATAAAATTCATACGGAATGCCATCCTGACCTGGAGATTTGTTTAGTTGGAGTTTCTTTACAACAGTAAATATCTCACAGAATTCAAAAGGGGAGTCTAAAAAGGCATCTACATTATATGGCATACACCAGCTAAATGTTTGTTCATCATCACGGTTTAATAGGATACTGCCAAAGTGTGAAAGAAAGTCATCTGCGTTTAGGTTCCCTTTAAAAAACTGGGTTCGAGTTTTTAAGGAGTTAGATAAATTCCACCATTCTTTGCTGCATTTAACTTTATCTAGCTGCTTAAGGCTGTTATTATAACATGACAACTTTTTTTCAGAACATACTTTTAGGTATTCCTTTCGAGAAGAGTAATATCGAGATTTATTAATATTGTTATGACTTTTTCTGTACTTTTTTAAATTTTTTTGCATAACAGATCGCAGACGAAAGCATTTCCAATCAAACCATTTCTGTTTTGGCACGAAGTAAGTCTTATTCACTTTTGTAGCTTTGGCTTGCTTTATTTTATTTTTGATTGTTGTAACCATTTCATCTACCGTCATGTTAGTCTGTAGCAGCTGATTACTTGAAAGTATAGTGAGGTTATTGTTATATTGGATATGATTTTTACTATTCCAGTAAAGTTTTTGCCAAGCAGGCGTGATATTTAAACTATTCACGTCTGGAATCTTAATTTTGAGACATAAAGGCATATGATCCGAATATGGTTTTGATGCTACCTTGAAATCATCAACATACTGCAGAAAGTTATACGAACAAACACAATAATCTATAACAGAGCTTCCCATTATTCCACAAAAGCTGTAATCCCCTTGAACATCGTTAAAAGTTCTGCCATTTACAACAATTCCACCTATATTTTCTATAACATTCATCAGTTGTCTGCCTTGAGCATTAACAATTTTATCTTTGGACTGTCTTAAATTATTAATATGTGGTAAATCTTGTAATAAATTTTCGTCTAAAACTTGCTCTTCACCAATACGCGCGTTTAGATCTCCCATTATGCAAAATCTTGTTGGATTAAGTTCCTGTAGAAAAACTTCAAAGTTCGCCATATCGTTCCTCCAGTTTGTGCAGTTTAAATACTTAGGTATGAAATAAAATACATTTGCATCGAATTTGGCAGACAAAACTATGTTGTTTAGTACGTTAACAAACTTTAGAGAAAATTTTTTTTGAATTTCCTTTTTAAAACCGTATAAACACCCACCACTAGCCCTGCCATGTTTGTGTATTTTAGTTGCAGCAATCCAATGTAAACAGTAATTTTGAAAAAACGAAGAAAAATAAGTTTGTTTATTAGACATTACATGTGTTTCAAACAAGAAAAAGATATCAAAGTTTTTAATATAATTCAAAAAATTTACAAACTTTAAAGAGTTTTCTAGATTTGCTACATTATAAGATATTAAATGGCACGTATAAAATTGCTATTGAAGATTGGGGCTAATTGAACTATTTACATTTTCATTTTTATAGTTTTCTTTAAAATACACATCACACGAACATCCACATTCATTCAACAGGTTCTTTAAATAGTCGGAATCATTTTCAGACATCGCTTTTACTTTTCCACTTGACCATGTAAACTTTTTGTCATTTATAAAGATGCAGAACTCACCAAGCCGAACCTTTACACCAGTTTTAGTTTTAGATATATGTTTATTTATTTGCCTTAGTTTGTATCTAGCAGTTTGTTCATCATCAGTGTAGTCCTTCTGGATGTAGATATTCTGCCCCCTCAGCTTCCCTTTTGCCAATAGAACATTTCGAACTTGGCTACTAGTTTCTAGGCTAAACAAAAACGATCTACCTGTAGATATCATTCTGGCTGCGATTATATTTATTTCCACATTCAGAATATTGTTGCAAAGTTCCAAAAACTTATTTTTAGCTGCTAGTGTACTTGCACATAGTAAGCCACTCACCAAAACATTTGCAGTACGAGACCTACGGTCAATATGTTCAATACGTGCAGTAAGCTTCTTAATATCGTCTTTAAGTTTTATATTTTCCTGCTTTAACTCATCAATTTCAGATTTAATGGCAACCAAATCATCTTTCTTTGCAACATCTTTCAGTTTTTCATCAAGGAGATTACACAGTTTAGACCAAGAAAAAACATCTTGTTGATTATTTGTATCCATTGTTTGTAAAGGTAAACGTTTTTTATTGTTATCGTTTTGCTCAGGCGATATCGATAGTAACGTACGTTTTTTATTCATTTGACTTTTTTAAAGCATACCTTTAGGATGTGACAAATTAAATATAATACATATGAACAAAATGGTTGATTCGTTGAGTTACAGCTGATGTTTTTGTTTTGCCAGCGGAGCCCCAAGTATTATTACAAGAAGACAGGTACAAACTTAAATTTACTTTACCAGTCAGCAGGAGCTTATACGCCAGAACTCCAATAGGCCAGTAATGCTACTAAGCAGTTTAATAAATTGGAAGCAATTTTATATTGCACAAAGTTTTAAATCAGTAATTTTTAATTACCAAAAAATAAATTTTAACGATGAAAAAATTGCACTTGTTTACACTTTGAACACAGGGTTGCCACAAGAAACATTAACAATCTAAAAGTTATATAACGTGTTGCTTATGGTTTGATTTGCTTAATATTTTCGAAATATTTTTATTTAACTTTAAAGTGTATTTTGTAAAAACTCATTGTAAAATTCAACGCTTTTGTAAGAAGCAAAGGAGAGGAAGGCATGTATGGTGTTGATGACTTCTGCACTACACTCAACACTCAACAAGTGCATCTATTAACGTTCATTTAATAAAGCTGTTATTTCTGTGTTTCATTTAGTTTTTGTCAGGATAATAATTTTGCGGGTGTTGCTGTTCAATTAAAATTGTTTTACAGAATTAACCAGAAAGTCTGTTAAAAGAATTTAAAATTCTTTTCTCAGTGCAATTCACATTTCTTTTGGAAAAAAATAGGTAAAATATTTGGTATTAAGCTGTTTGTTTGACAAATTGGTTTTGTTGTCGTTCAATAAAGTGGTACCAAAGTAAGGATCTGTACTGTTTTTGCAACCCTTACATTAGAAGCAATGTATCCGAGTCATGCCTTGCATATTTACATTTCCATCTCAAGCAAACTATCCTTTATTATCTTTTCATCAGCCCTATAGCACTTAAATATTTTTGTCACACATCAATCAATTGCATACCTTGGTTGTAAATTTTTTATATGTTTCATAATATTAAGAAAAAAATTTCTAAGATATTCACCCATAAAAAACCAAAGCCTTTGTCTTAATCCTAATAGGGTTGGACTTTATTTTTATTTTTTATAACATTTTTTTGAAGGTAAAAAAATATGATGGTATTTCTACATTGGACTACATAGAAAGAAAACTCGCTTTCTAAAATCAAGAATTATATTCTTGAATTTATTCAAAATCTTTCTTCAAATTTTTAAGTACGATCCTTACTTACATTTTCTTAAATCAAGCCTATTCGGATTGCTTTAACAAATCAAGCAGAAAAAAGCTTGTTGTTTTAATATATTATTTTACATTTGAAAACAAAGTGTCTCGGTGGCCTAGAGGTAACGCGCTTTTGCTGCAGTGCAGAAAGTACCTGGTTAAAATCTCAGCTTTGGTAAGTACAAAAAATTAAGTTTTTAAATTATAAATTTAAAGTATCTTTAAAATAAAAATGACACATAAAAGTCTTCTTCTTTAATAAAGCTCCATATGTCAAAAAAATGATATTCCACTGTTAGATTAATCCCGTTTACGTTTAAATCAAACTGTTTTAAGCTGAAATCAATCCTTTCTTGGCTTAAATGTGGCTTAAAGTAAGAAATTCGTACTAAAAAAATTGTACTTGAAGTAAGAAATTTCGTACTTGATTTAAGAAAAACCGTACTCACCGTACTTTTGACACCGCTATGGCTTGATTTAAGTAAAGTTTACTTAGTTTATTCTTTGTGTGTACAACCATTGACATGACTGGTTCTAATGCTAGGGATTTGTTCTTATTTTTACACTTTATTTAAAGAAAACATGTCATTTTGGAGGGGTCAGTTGGCTTAAAACTAACACCTCATAACAGATTCTTGGCGAGTCCTGTATGAGCTCCTTTTGCATTGATTGCGTTAGATCCTGTTTATGCTTTTTGTACGTATGTGTGTACAAGCAAATTAATGGAGGGACCGGTATTTTTATTTTTTCCATAATTTTTTTTACCTTTTTTAACTATTTCTGTTTTGACGAGTATGCTTACCAATTGCCGCACTTTTTTCGTATATACTTTACAGTTAAATTCCTCCTTCCCATATTTATTTGGAAGTAAAATTTTCAAAATACTACTCATAAGTTATTCGTTGTAATACCAACTATCTTATTAAAAATCAAATATATTCTAACAAAGAAGAAAGTAAATTATTTCAGGTTAAAAATAATTTTAAAAAATTATAGCCTTTAAAGATATTATAACTAAAATTGTTAAACTTATTAAGACAATTAAAGAATCTCTTGGAAAACATGTTTATATACTAGACATCTGCATGACTATATTCATTTAATTGCCTATACACAACAAAAACAATATTCATTCAAACATTTTTCATTCTATGGGAGATAAATAAAGTTAAGCCAGTAACAACACAAGAAAGAATGTATTGTGTGTTACACTCAATGATACAAGAAGAACACATTCATTTTACAGTTTTCGTTTTGAATGTGTATAAAACACACTTGAAAATACAAAAACATAGCAAAGTCTCATTACAGTTAGACTTTTTATAAAAACAATCAGGTGTTTTTTCGAGTTAATGAATGTTTAACAACAACAATAACGACAAATTTGCAAACACAAATGAATAATAATTTTTTACACCAATCATACAGCAATATTCACACATTCTATTCAGTATTTATTTATATGAATGTATGGGTAATATTTTGTTTTCGGTTGAAGTTGTTTTTTATTTGCTTTCGCCTGTGGGTTCATTCATTTAGTTTGTTTAACATTGAATGAAAAACACTATGTTGTTGAAAAACAAACGAATGTATTTAAACGGCATTTGGGTGTAGTCAAGCAGACCTCTTTTATATACTGACATCTTGCATGCATTTGGTGACTGGTTTTGAGTATTCTGACGTAACTGTTAAAAGGAATGGGGTTTTCAGAGCGCATATTATTTATGCATCTGTTGGTATAGTTGATTCTGTGTTAAATTTAAAGCTCACTTGAGAGTTTGCAACAAACAACATTGTGGTAGAAAAGTAGTAAAAACCAGCCAGCTACTGCTCTTCTATAGTGTTTTTTATTTATAATTCCTTAATTTTTTTGGCACATGAATTTCTGGTCTTTGTTTTTAGTTTTACAATCTGTCTGCACATATATTACTTGTTTATTTATTCTATTTGTTCTCTGTTATTCTTTTTTTATTGCTTGCACATCTTTGGCTTTTTTAGTACGGTTTAAGTGACTTTATAACGAAATAAATTTATTAAATATTTATTTATTATTTAATTTTTGGAAATAATATATTTAATTTTCCTAGTGCTATGGATAACAAAAAATTATATTAAATTTATTATATTTTAAAATATATTTTATTAAATATAAATAATATAACTTAAATTTTTTCTTGCTTTTGAACAATTAACGAAATCTAAATCTTTGTAATAAAAAAATTTTAAATAATAAAAGTGAAGTCGTTGTTGTTTTTCTTTACAATATCGCTTTTTAATTTTTATTTATCTTAGAAAACAAAACTACAACTATTGGAGGAGTAATGTTTGTGAATGTTCTTTAAAAGCCTTAATAATTTATTGTAAAAATAGCTTCAGTGAAATTGCCGTTAATCCCTTAATAGTATAATTGCCAAAGCTTGGTAATTAAGCATTTTGTTATCCTTGTCATTAAGTAATTAAAAAACAATTAATGCTTTAAGATTTAAAAAAGAAGTAAGAAAAGTAGTCCCTTTGAAAACCAAAGGTACTATAAAACACAGCGTCCTCACCTTATTGCGGTGGATAATTTGTAGCAACAGTTATTTGCTTTGATTTATTCTATTGCTGGAGGCGTACGAGTTTATCGCCTTGTTAATATTGTTAATAAATAATTCTAGAAGTAATTAAAGGTATTTAAAAAATTATAACATACCATTAAATTTAAGATAAAAAAAACGGCAACAAGTAAAATTTGTATAGTCGGCTAAGCCCTACTAAACTATATCCTTCTTCATAATTTTCTTTGTTTTACTTATCAACATGTGCAAATACAAGAAGCGCTAAAACTAATCATCAGATGTTATTTGGCTCTCATTATTTTCTTAAAAAAAACTTTGATTTTGTTTTTATTGAAACCTTTAGAATTTTATTGGTCAAGTCGAAAAGATGATATCGGCCAAATGGGTGTCATCATAATAGATTGCCATAAAGGCTTGCTTTGTGGCGTTTTTCATCACTTCGGCGAGAACTTCGGGTAACAGTTTCTCGTACACATTTACAATGTTGCCCCTGAGGGCTCTTTTGCTTGTTCATGTAAGCACGGAATTTTATTAAACCCCACAAAAAAGTCTGGATCGGCTAAGTCGGGCGATGTTGTGGGCCAATGTAAATCGCTAAAACGAGAGATAAGGCAACCCAGAAACGCCACCTTTAGAATATCGGGTTTGGCTTGTGCAGTGTTTGCCGTTGCTCCGTCTTATTGGAATCACATGTCCTCCAGTTCTACTTCGCTCAAATGCTGCAAAAAGAAATTCGGCTAACGTGGCCCTATAGCGTGCATCGTCCACTGTTGTCGTTTGACCAGCGGCATCCTCGAAAAAAAATAACCCGATGACTCCTCCAGCCTGAACAGAGCACCATGCAGTCACCTTGATGACCGGCTGATGGCTGATTGCGAGGCACAGCGTCTGGTCAATGTGTCTGGTGACAGCTCGACATCCTCGTGTGCTGCGGCGCCAGTCACTTTTTGCAGCATCTTGTGTGGTCCCAATATCTTCAAGATTGGTGATCAAAGAGAGCAGTGTGTGTGCAGTCGGGGCCGGGGGATCAGCTACGGAATTCGCGCTGCGCCAACACCACAGACGAATTGTTACGCAGAAAAATAAACACGATTATTCCGCGTTATTTGGTAATGTATCTTTTTTTTACTTTTATTATACATCTGTCTAGTTCACAAATGTCAAAAAAATTTGAAATTGGCTACCATTAGCAAAAATAGGGCGATTTCTTTTGGCCCACCTGTACGAAGCAGATAAAAAAGGGTCAATAAAAATTTTACTTATTTGTTTTGCTTTAATGCTTAAAACGTTTCCTAATTGATTAAAAGAAAGTAAAAAATGTTTAAAATTTGTTACTCTTATTCTATGATTTTGTTGACAGAAATGTTAAAAGTTTTTTTCTTTCTTCTTTGTTAGTTTTTTTCACCGTTTTCAAAATACAAGAAGAAATGACAGAAAAAATTAAAAATATTAATTTATGAGTTGAATTGATGAGCATTTTTAAAGCCACAATATCTCTTTGCAACATAAAATTGTTCGTTGATTTTTAATTGTGTATATGCATATGTATGTATGTAAGCCTCTTTTGTTGTTTCGGTGCTATTACAAACATTCACACTTTGTTACGAAAACTGTTGCCAGAACTTTATACAATTGGGTTGATGGTTGTCGATTTAAATTGGTAAAATTTAATGAGGTCAGTTAATGTTTGTTTTCTGTTGCACCACGAGTATTAAAAAATTTTGGACCTTTAATGATTTGGTTAGCATGTGCGTTCACATATGCGGTTACCAGTTGTTCTTTGATGTTAAACGTTAAATATACATATATAAACAAATAAAATAACAAAAAAAAAACGTTTTAATGACAAAATTGGCAGCAGAAATACTAAAAAATTATGAGAAAATATGGTTGACATTATAAAATAATTGGTCGTAACCTCATTTGTTTGTGTCGCTATCATTGTTGCCGTATATGTTCAAGCATGTGTAATTTTTTAACTGAATAAAAAGCTGCAATTGAAACAAACTATTGTGTCAATTTTTGTTTTATACCACAGCAAAACATACATTATTTTATTTTTGAAAATGTTAGTGAAAGTTTTACTAAAAAAATGGCACAACCCTGTCACAGTTTGTATAAATTTTTTTTGTGTCGAAAACCTTCAAAAATTGCTTACGAATTTGGAACTGCACGTAAAAACACGTTTTCAACAGTTGTGGTTAAAAGTTACAAGTACTTGAACAAAATTACAAGAACTTCAATACCAATACCAAAAGTAAATATTTCATATAAAACCAACCAAGCTAACACACACAAACTCAAAGCCACTTAACAGATCGGCAGACCTTTCGTGGGTCGACTACCATTTACAACTCTCAAAAAGCCAAATTCAAATAAGACAATTATGCGGACAAAAACAGGAGAAACGTTAATACAAAAAAAAATTAAATCAGGACAACCAAGAGGATTTATTTAATAACCACATGCATATATAAAATGCCAATTAAAATTAACAATAACACAACCATCAAACATTTAAGAACTTTTTAAAACATATGTGTGTGAAAACACAAACACTCGTTTATATGAAACTTTTGCATGAGTGTGTTTATTGCCGGTTTTTTGGCCTTATTTTACCCGCAAACATTCATGCATTGTGTCTGCTTGTAGTTGTTTTTTTTTGTATCTTTGGCGACGTATTGGTATACGACAACCATTTATGGCCGAGTGCTTGCAGTTTGTGATTGCAAAAGTATTGTGTGGATACGAGTGTTGTCATGTGATTGTATTCACACTATATGAAGAAAGTTGTTTCTTTTTTTGTTTAAGCAAGAAAAAAACATAGAAACTTTAATTCAACAAAACGGACAAAAGAAGAGAATCAACAGCTAAGATTTGTAGATTAAAATAAAAGTTAAGAATTTTTTTTATTTCGGTCGGCCGTCTTTTTAACTCTCATTAAGATGCAAGTTCAAACTTTTAACCTTTTTTGAATATGATTTGTTCACAATGATTACATGGTCTGCGTAGCAAACTGGGTCAAAATCTCCATCAGTAAATATCCCTCGTTAACTGTTTATTAATGTAATCTACAGAAGAGGCGAAAGAATGCTACCTTATGGGGTTCTATGTTCCACAATGTCCTCAGTCCTAACACAATACAATCCGCATGCTATTGTCCTATTCTCAAGCGTACAACTGATCCAGTCTCTCAGTACCGGATCAACTTGAAACTGGTCCAAGAATTAGATAAGCGTGTCTCTTCGTACATTATTGAAAGCTTCCAATATCAATGCCTACTGCCAAGGTATACAGCTTTTTAATAAAAAATTTTTCAATAAATCGTGTTTGTTACTTTGTATTAAAATTTTTTTACAGATATTTCCTTTCCAAAGCCATGTTGTTTTAAATTCAACCTTCTATGTGGTATCTTGCTCTTAACCATATCGTCGACAATCCGCTCCATTGTCTTGAGCAGGAAAGAAGTAATGATAATGGGTCGAAAGGCCTTCAGGGTTCGCGTAACTCCCCTTGCCAGGTTTTAGTATGAATACCACCCTGGCTTTTCGCCAGTCGCAAGGGAAGGGGAGTATGCAAATGTTAGACGAGCAAAAAAATCTCTACCAAATAAGTCGATAACACGTTAACCTTATTCTGTAGAAGAGCCGGTAAGATACCATCCAATCCTGCTGCCTTGAACGATGAGAAGCTTATTGTCGCCTGCTTAACCATTTCATTCATAACAATAGATCCAGTACGACTAAATCACATTTATCTTTTTTCTAACTTCCACAGTATGTACAAACAGAACGCAAGTCTAGTAGCTTTTGTGAGTAAAATTAATTCTATTTTGGAGTAAGGCCAGTATATGAATCGTACCCAAAAATACTACATCCTGCAGAATATTTGTGAACACTTCATGAAAGGAAATGGACAAATCATTTTTTAAATTCAGGGAAATATTTTGTGGGGTAATTTCATAAGCAGTTATATGTCCTATATCCAAAATAAAAAAATTTTTATAGTTAAAATTATCTCTTAATGTTAAAAAAATAAACTAAAGTGTACCAAATTTAATAACTCAGTTTGCAAATTAATATGATGGATATTTAAAATATATTTATTACAAAGCGTAACGATTTATTTTACAAGTTTAGTGATCGGCACTAAAAGGAAACACAACTTATAATACGAGATTTGTAAAAAGTTTGTTTCGGCAAAACTTAACAAATGATTTTAACTTTTTGTTCTCTGTACCTTTTTTTTAAATTAATACAAATTATTTAAAAGCGAACCAACAAAATATTTAAAATTGAGTTCAAACGAATCAATCCGATATTGTGTCCTCTTTTTTTACACTTTTTCAATATCATTGACTCTATTTAAGTTACACATGGAATAATAAATCTTTATTAAAAACTCGTTTGCATTCAATAAAAAACTCCCATAAAATTGTTGTTGGAAATCCAATACAATAATGGGGGTGTTGAGGGTAACTGTAGTTACGAAAAAAGAAGTGCAAACAAAGTTTACAAATATCAAATGTTCTAATAAATGCAATTTTTGTTGTTTGTTATTTTTTCAACTTTTTCTATTGTTGCTGTCAGTTTTTCTTGTTTACCTTTATGAGTATTTGCTTATACAGATGTTGTTGTGTTGATAAATGTTCAGTATTTTAACAATTCTTTTGAGGAAATATGGTAAAAAATTAACAGGTTTTAAGTTCTGGTGTGATGGAGAGACTTTTTACTGAAAAAGATTAAGGTATATACACATACATATATGTATGTGCGTGTATGTTTAATTATTTTTTTTTTTAAATATTTTAGATTGAGTATGTCTCTTTAAAAAAAGGAAAACCGTTCGATAAAAAAATTTTATTTTAAAATTTTTGTAATTTTTTTATTTTGGGGCGTAACTTTTCTACACTCGCCCCTTTTACCTTTTTGTATACTTGTTATTGTAAAAGGACCTAACTAGCTTTAACAAGTGAGATTTCGAAAAATCATTACACACTAGGTGCACCTAAATATGTGTTTTTTCAGTTACAATATGACTTAACTGTCATTACAAACACTCTAGTTTTAGTTTGGCTAAGTAAGGCGATGATATTGTTTTCTTTTTTTTCTTTTATTAAAAAATTCTATATTCTTTTGGGTGTAAAACATTTTCTGCTATTGCTGCCTCTTGCCGTCTTCATCATTTACGCTATTGTCAGCATTATTGTTGTATTATTTAAAAACAAAAAGAAACACAAGAAAATAATTACAACATAATAGTCTTTTTGGAACAAAGATAACAATCTCCTCAGATATCATAGTTAAAGCAAAATGAGGGCGAAAGGAAAAAGAAAGAGGAATATGAAAGACAAAAGAATTAATAAGTTTTTTTTTATTTTTTAATGCAAGAGTGCGAATAGTTATTATCCATCATTACTTATGTACTTAAGAATGTATTAAGTATTTAAATGACTTTTTTTGTTGGTAAAAGATTACTGCATTATTGCTATAATTGCTGTAATTTGATAGTTATTAGTGGAGGCAAGAAATAGAGTGTTAATGATGACTGCTGTACTTGCTATTTTGAAAATTCTCGATAATGAGTGTAAACGAAAGCAATCGAAAATAATAACAAAACAGTTTTTTTTTTAATTTTTTTGAATTAAAAAAAACAGCCCTTTATTTTTTTCAATTTTAAAAAGATATTGTCAGCTTATAAACAAATAATCAACAATAAAGCCATTAAAACACTTAAGATAATATTTATGATAAAAGAACGAACAATATAAAAGAAGCTTCAATTGAACTCTTTTTATAGAAACTGAGTTGGCTTAATATATTTTAGCTAAGAGTATCGGTGTGATATTAACGGCAGTAGCAGGTTTAAAAATGATACAAATATTCGCATCCTTTTTCTTGTCATTTTGATTGTAATTGCCTTTAACAACACAATACGTATTTCGTAGTTTATGTTTTAGAGTTCGCATTTAATTGTCCATGTTTTTCTTGTTTAAACATTTATCTCACATTTGAATCATTATCATCATTATTGTATTCATAATAGATATAAAGATATTGCAATGAAATGTTTTGTTGCATTTCGCTTCATTTTTAGTTCACGTTTTTTTTTTAATTATGGCATTTAACCTACATATATTATTACCTTTTGATTGTTTAGCAAATAAAAAAAACAAATATTTAACCTGATTTATCACTTACAAAAAGGTAAGAAAAAAAATAAATTGCAGACGAATAACATATGTTTATGAAAAGTGAAATTGATCCAAGGACTAAGTAAAACGTTAAAAGAAAAAATAAAGATTTAAATCATGGGATAAGTAGGTCGTTCGATTAAGTCTTTTGTTCACAGAATACAAAAATATCTGGCCCATCAAAGATTTGTTGGCATAAGAACTTTCATTAATGAAAAGTGTGCCAAAAGCTATACAAAGTTTTATTTTCTGTCTGTTTGATTGCTAACAATGAGTAAGTAAGACAAGGCCTTTAAAAAGAAAAACATATGAATAGCTGATTTAATTTTTAGAAAAATAAAAAAACCATTAAATTAATCAATCGAATTACTTCCTTCTATTAATATTAAAAATTAAAAGGATTTATACTAAAAGTGTTAAAGAAGACTCTTATTAGATTCAAAGCAACAGGATAACAATTTTTAAACATCAGACAACTTGTAAGAAATTTAAAAACCACTAGATGGCCTGCATTGCTGCTTAAAAAATCACAAAGTCTTTAAAATTAGTTTTTACATAAATAATTTATGCTTCCTATGTAGGTCTATTCATTCTTAATATTTGCTTAAAATCTTAAAGAGAACTTGTCTCTACTACGTCTTGAAGTGATTAAAAATATTTTATAATATAAACGATATAAATCCTTAAACACATACGCAAACACATGCTTGTTTGCATTAATATTGCCTGACATTCCTTGGTATTCGCTTAGTCATTAATATTATCTTATCAATAACCACACAAGGATATACACATGAACCTACCCATGGTCTGAATGAATACACGAATGTAAGTAAAATCCAATAAGCTTATTTATAAAATTTTTTTATTTAAATGGATATTTAAATTTCCTTACATTTTTTAATTATTCATTTAAATAAATTCAATGGTAAGAAAAATTTCATGAGAAAAACATTTCTGAAAATTAATTTATTATTGTTTAGTTTAAAATTTAATTTAAGGCAGTAATTATAACAATTTTTTTATTGTTTTTCTTTTTTAATGCCTTAATAAACATTCAACTCGCCAGAAATGAACAAGATATATAAAACTACTTCACTGCATCAAGTAATACATCAGCATCAACTGCACTTCTTGATAAACAATTTCCATCTTTTTTTAAAATCAACTCCATTGGCCGATGTTTTGAGGAAATAAAATTTTGTGTAAATTTAGCGCAACTGCTTAAAAGATAGAAAATAAAATTTTTTATTTTTTACTTCTAAAAAACTTTTTCATATTTGTGTATTATTAAATATCCACACAAGATACAAGGTCAGGTTAGACTTAGAACGATTAAGGCATGTCCGTTCATTTATTCTTGTAATTACTGTTCAGATCGCATTTTTAAATATTTTTTAATAAAAAAGTCTTCTTGTGATGAGTATAAATTGATACCAATGAAACCAAAAAGAATTTCCACTTAAAATAATAGGAGTTAGAGCTTTTCTATATTAAGACAACGATATGTGAAGATGAAAAAACTTTTTATATAATTTCTTTATTTTTCATTATATAACATTGCAATTCTGCAGTATTCAAAAAATATATCTTTTGTTGCAACAACAGTCAACCACAACTTATAACTATATTGAGCAATTAAGATGTTGTTGTTTAGATACAAATTTTATATTTAAGAAATGGTAAAAAATTAATATCCATTATTTCTATTCTATACAACTTAATTTACAACTTTCATGCAATAGAATGAATACAATGCAACATGTATGATTTTAGAAAAAAATTTACATGCCTGACAACTGCAATGTCACAAGAGTAATATATAGCAATTAAAGTTGCAAAGCAAGAATGACAGCAACTAGAATGTTAGAACAAAATAAAGTAATAAAATCTCTACGTCTGTTTAGATAAATAAAAAAAAACTAGTAGAAATTTGTGCCCTTAAATATGTATATGATATCATGCATTTTTGTTTATTTGTCCGTTGATGTTTTATTTCTAGCTTTATAAAATATATTTTTAAACAAACCACAGAGGTGACTAAAATTTATGGTATATATTTTTTTGTAATATCACATTTCCTCCCTTTCATATAAGTATATATGTATACATTGATATATATATAACACTATTTACACACAAAAAATAATGGTCTACAGCCCTTCTGACCCACAAAAAATGTGCCAAGGAAGCAACCAAACGAATAATTACAGCGAACTTACAAATATTTATATTCGCATTTTATTTTATGTTTTACTTGCCCTTTTTTATTGTGTGTTATTTAAAATGTTAAAAATTATTTCCATAAAAGCCCAATTTTATAGTTTAACACCTCTCACATGATGAAAAAGTTATTCTTTTATACAAAATGTTCAAAATCATTTTTGTTAATTTTAAGTTTACTGCGTTAAATAAATTAAGATTTCAACATAAATGTGGTTATGAAAAAAAATTGTGGTATTAATTTTTTTACTACAATTTTTCATATGATTGCATCAATCATATAATTTTTCTTAAGAATTCTTAGTCGTAAATTAAAGGTGAACATGAAGCCTTGTATATTTTACTCTAAATCGTAATAAGTTTGCTAAGTGCTTATGATACTTAAGCTTTAATTCTTTAAAACTTTTGACTACGTCTTTCGACAAAAAAAAAAAATACTCAAAAAATATATTTCCTTTTGACTGTATAATGGATAGGTTTTGCCTGGTAAACAAGGCACCTGTGTAATATGAAAAATTTGCTCTTTAGGTCAGGTAGGCTTACTATTTTTGTTCCTTTGTGATACGTATGAAAAGTGTAAGGGAAAAATAAAGAAAGGTAGGGAAGTATTGATAAGAGAGGTCCAAAAAAGGCTTATATATGGTTGGCAATAATGGCCCCGCCCAGTGCGACCGAACACCCACAAGTGTGGCCAAAAGATCGAAAAACAAACTTAAAGTTAAAAAATTGTTGATAACTGTTTACCTACAGAAAATCCCGAGGTTAGAAAATTTGCTTAAAAATTTCTTTTTGCATGAGCATTCTGCGCAAACGGAATACTACCGAGTGAGAGATCAAATGGTTGAGCCTTACATATATACATATGCCTTAAAGTGTTTGTAATTAAGAAAATCCAACGCAAAACAAGTAAGAGCGCTATATTCGGCTGTGCCGAATCTTATATACCCTTCGCATTGGTCTTTTAATATACCCAGCCGAGTTATTTTGCACTGCAAATAATATAATAAAAATATCTTGTGCGAGTTTTAAGGTCCATAGAAAACTTTACAAAATTTTAACGTTCGTATGGATAAAGAAATAGATGAGGAATGTTTGAGGTCGACAGTTATAAAAGTTCTCGACATTATTCATATTAAAAGGTTAATAAAAGTTGTTTATTTTTATGGCATGTTTTAGTCCCCCTGCTTCTCTCCAACTTGTTTTTCCAAAATGTATGAATTATGTGATTATTACTTTGTGTATAACATTCGAATTCGATAGCTGTTATAGTTTCCCAGATGTAACGAATCGAAAACTTCATAAAAACTGTTAATTTGTATGAGAGCCACCCCTTTTCCTGTCCTACCCAAAAAACTTGTTTCCAAAGTGTAGGTCTTATCATGCAATCACTTTTCGTAGATCCCTAGTAGTCGATAGCTGTTATAGTTTCCGAAATATAGCGTGTCGAAAATTTTATAAAAATTTTCAGTTTTTATGGAAGCTACCCCTTCTTCACCTCCCAACCAAAAAAATTGTTCCTCATTGTAGGCTTTGTTGTCCAATTACTTTTTGTAGAACATTTGATTTCGATATTGGTTACAGTTTTCGGGATATAGCATATCCAAAATTTCATAAAAATTGTTAATTTGTATGGGAGCTATCCCTTGTTTACCCCCCAACCAAAAAATTTATCTTCAAAGCGTAGTCTTTGTTGTCCAATTACTTTTTGTAGAACATTTTAAGTCGATAGCTCTGACAGTTTCCGAGATATAACGCATAAAATATTTCACTAAATTTGTGAAATTGTATGAAAACTACCACTTCCCCTGATCTTATCAGAAAAAAAAAATTTTTTATTATTTAGGTCTCTACTTTAAGAGTATCCGTGGCAAGTTGTGTGGCAAGAATGACTATACTTACTGAGATATATACGGATATATGCACGGATTTTGTCCTAAAAAAAATTGGTTGTTTTGGGGTTTCGCTTATATCTCGGTCAATAGTGAACCGATTTTGCTGAGTTTAAATAGCGATTGTTTGCGGGATATATCTAACAGTTTGGTTCTAATAGCTGGTCTGTATCTTTTTATTTGGCTTCGGAAACTTGATTTCAACAGACGGGCAGATGGACATAGCTATATTAACTTCCCTATCTGTAAGGATCCAGTGGATTGCAAGTGGATAATAAAGAAATTACAAACGGAATGACAAACTGATATATACCCTTATCACTATGTGAAGGGTATAAAAAGGATCATAAAAGTGCAAAAAGTAAAGTGAAAATCTTAGTTAAACATTTAAAGTAGTGAATTGCTACAGGAATATTTTCCGGTTATTTTTTTTTTGTTCATATTTAAAACAAATTTAAAGTGATTGAAAAAATTTTTATGTGAACATTATCACTCATACAAATGTCCTACCAAAATAAGTGTGAATATTTGCGTATTTGGCAAATACACAAATATGCTAAATAATCTGACTTAAGCTAATCAGAACTGCTGGGCAGTGAGAAATGAGTTATTAGCTCAAGCCAGATTATAATTATATATACTCAGAGAGTATTACAATTGGGGTTAATTGGGGAAAATAAATAAGAGCTTATTATTTCCTTTTTATTTAATATATATTTATTGGGAGGCACTTATATTTACCTTTAGAGGTCTAGGGAGTACACAAAATATACATAACAACGTATTCCAAATTTGCACAAAACTGTCCGCACTGTTGCTGAGTAGCAATATTAAGTGAGTGTACAAAACCAAAAAGAATGTAATAGCCTTTGGCGGGTAAAATGACAGTAGCAGCTTTCTCAGGTTTCAGTGTGGACAACTTTAGCGATATAAAATACGGGTAAATTCATAAACTATAAATATTACTAATTTAAAAAATTTTATAAATAAATAACAGCAATAAATTAACGTTTTATAATGTTAAGTTTAAACTCTAGTTTAAACAAAGTGTTTTTGGGGAAATTGGATGACGTCATATTGGGTCAACCAGTTTGAATTTGCATGTTGTAGCTACGGATTTGTTAACAGTGATTCAAAAAAACCCCACATGCCAGTCTTAAATTTTGGCCCAATTAAGGGGATTTGAGCCGCATATACATACAAAAAATTGGTATCAAGTAATTTCAAAAAATTATTTGACTATAACCAAAAGTGTATCTTAAAATGATTTTCGTTAAAGCAATTAAATGCGATATTTTGTTCTAAATTTTCGTAGGTTTTTACTTTTCATAAATTTGCAAGGGCTGGTAACAAATACTTATATTTTGTGTAGTTACAATATGTGGTGTTAATGCAGTTTCAAAAAAGATTTTTGTTTTTCAAATTTTCCTAAAAAATTTATTGCTAATATGAAGATTATTTTGTCGTTCCTGCTTTTGTGCATTAAAATCACACCAGAATTGAAGTTGCTGACCCCTGCGTTTCGGTAAAAAGAAAAATGCTTTCAGCCTTTATTTGACAGAAAGTTACTACGAATACCAAACCCCCTGGTATAAAAATATTCAATAATAATAAATAACTACTTTTTTAAGCCCGAATCATAACTTTAATAAAGTGCGACATTTTATGAATAATATTTAGTAGTTGGTTTTACAAAATTCCTTATAAATTTAATGTTATACCTTACAATACTGAAGTTTAACGAATTTTGCATTGAAAGGTTATTCTTAACTCCTGATTTACCTTCACCATTTTGTTTATCAATATTTGTTCAAATCATTTGCTTTTTCCAAAATAGATTACAAAGCAAAATACGAAGATTTCAATTGATTATCTTAAGATTACTTTACAATCATAAACAAAATGAGAAAAATACTAAAAAACAGCAAAATAAAAATATAAATATCAAAGATTTTTTCAAAAAATAAACTAAAAAGAGTTTAAAATATTCAAGGAAGTTGTACTGTGAAAGGTAATAATGAAAGAAGAAAGAAATTATGCAAATTTTTTCACGTTTATCTCATGCTTCGCTGAGCATTTGGTTTAGGAAAATAAAGCAAAAAGGAAATGAAATAAAAAAGTGATAAAGGAGTGACCGATAGAAAAAAAAAGAAAAACAATTTGTAATCACAGACATTTTAATATTTTGTTCATCTGAGTTCTACCAGCACACATAAAACACTTATACACAAACTTAGTTTAATAAGGAGCAAAAGCAGAAAAAGCTGTACAAAAAACTTTTTTAAATCTTTTTCTAAATCCATATTTTTATATTCTTTGGCAATGGCTCTAAGTGCAAGTAAAATAGCACGTTTGGTTATGCTGGTAAATAATAGAAAAGTGTTTTTTATGGTCTGCTTCTTTATGTAGTTATTGGTTGTGCTGGAAATTTAAAAAAACTTAAAATTTTTTTTATTCAGTTTTTCTTTTGTTTTTTTTTTTTTTGGGAAAAAAAATTAATTTCTTTCGAAAAAAAATTGGAAGCTAAACGCTTGACATTTACCAGCATAAGAGGTGGAAAACATTTTAAGGATAACAAATTTTTGTGCACAATAGGTGCACAGAATACGAGAATTAAATTTTTTGTCGTTCTTTTTTTCTGTTTTTTATGCTGTAGAAGACAAATTAAAATTACGTTATTCTGAATGGAAAACAATTGCAAAAGTTGGAAAAAACATTTACGGAAATGAAGTAAATCTCGTTGGATAATGGTTTTTTATGTTTTCTAAATTAGTTTTTTATAGAAGAAGCAAAAATTGAAAACAAATTATATGGTTGTAAGTAATTAAATTGAAACATAACTCGTTATGAATATTTTAAAATCGTAAACGATTTTAATTTACTTAACAACAAATTTATGCTTACTTCTTTGTTAATACTTAAAAATTATTTATATTGCTAATCAAATTACTTTTAAAATTGAAATCCAACGGTTGTATAAATGGTGTGGGCGTGGTTGCATACACACGCTTCACTTCTGACCCCAACAATAGGTAATCTTTTTTCTAGCAGCAAGTTCCTTTTTCCAATTCTTTAAAAGTTAGTTGTAAAAAGATTGATTAAAAATTGGCAGTGATGTCTTCCAGCAAGATTCCAGTTACTTCAGTAATTAAATGTTATGGTTACGTCTGATCAAATATTAAAAATTTGTTTAGATAAGATTAACATATTATTTTTAATAATATTTTTATATAAAAATAAACAGATATAAAAATTTTAATTATGCCAAAGGAAATAATACACCCTACAAATATATAAAGGGTATTCACAAGGTAGTCATAAAGCCATATGTCTTAAAAAAATAAAACGAAAAAATACTACTGTTGTAAGCATCCGCTCATAATTAAGTGTGCTAGTTTAAATTTGAATCAGCTGCTGGAGAAAACAGAAAAATAAGTAATTACAAAAATATTTTTAAATTAATGACTGCGACTTGTTAATTATATCAACGGCTTCACTAAAGAGTTTCGGCCGCCCGGCTCAAGTTTCTACTGTTTGTGACAAAACAATAAACACAGTTCAAAAAGTCTTATTATTATAGAGCTTTTTTCTTTTAAGCACAATAACAATTTTTTTAAAATATTAAAACTTTAAGGCAATATGACTTGATAGCACACCGTTTGAATACCCCAATAAATTTTAAAATTAATATTAAATACATATCCTTAAGTAAAATTTAATCAATAAATAAAAAAAAATATGATATTAATATTTAAGTCGGTCATAAAAAATAATGTTTTTACCTTTTGGCTGCAATGTTTTTTATAAAATTAAAAAAAAATATATATAAAAAATATTTCAATAGTGAAACAAAAAAAATTTATTAATGCGAGGTTTAAAAAAGCTTAAGCCTGCACAAACAAACACTTGCACACAAATTAATGGCCATATTTTTTTAATAGAAACAATATAATAAGTGTATATGTACGAACACGTAGTATACATTTGACAATTAAATTAGAATTTTCTGCAAAAAAATTTTAATAAAAAACAAACATTTATGAAATCAAATCCAATAAAAAGTCAAACTTTTAAGCATAAAAACAAAGTATATATTTTGTTTCAATAAACACAATAACCTTAAATGAGATTGTATTTGAACATTCCGATAAATCAAAATATACACTGACACAGTGGTCTACTAACTATGAAGGAAAAGTGGGGGCAAGTGTCCCTATGTCACCACTTTTTTTGTGGGGCCTTTTTTTTCGACATTGTAAACAACGCGTCTAAATTTTTATTCTTATGTAGCTTTGATAAGAAGGAAAATAACTGTCTGCAGCAATTGAAGGTTTCAATTCGCCGCTAAACGCAATAATGCATCAGTGACATAATTCTCGTTTTTTTTCAGTTAAATGAGAGACTCATGTGAAATGCCTATAAAAAAACATTGCCTAAAATATAACTAGTCTGTAGTATTAGAAGCTAAAACTGCTAAAAGTACTTGTGAATCACTAGCTCCAATGTTTACATATGATCCCAAAAGAACTACCTTGTCAATAGAATCAATGTCAGTAGCAGATTTTTAATGATTCACAAATGATAAATGTTTGTAGTAAAAAACATTGCGTGGGGCATAGTTTGTCAGTAGTACTGGTTTGCAAGTCAATAGTGAATCACTAGAGTTTCACTACTGCCATTTTCTGCAGGGATGTTGCTCACATGAGTGCAGATCTGCTCAAGTTTTGAGTGCGCAAATAGAATAACTAGTGTGTAATTGAAAGTGTACTAACCAGCTGCTTTTGGCCCCAAACTAGTTTCATATCTGTACTTTTTTCACTTCTCGAGTTGTCGACCAGGTTGTCATAGGAGTCAAAATAGTTAAGTTGCATATAGTCATATAATATTTAAGATACACTAAGTCTAGTTAATATACACTTATTCCACACCTCAGTCGATACATATTTTTTTTTGCTTTCGTTCCTTTTTGACAGGTACAAACCTGCCAATTTTTCACAAAATTTTTGACTTTTGTCCTTCGTTTTTATATTTTGAATCTTAAGATATTAAACGTAAACAAACATAAAACATGTATAATGTCATAAATTTTAACACATTTAATCATATAAGTAGAATATAACTTAAATAATAAAATATTTTATTCCTTTAAATTACAGACTCATCAAACGAAGAGACTATTTAGTTACGTCCTATTAAAATTAAATTTTTATTTGTTTAAACTGCCAGGAATATGGCCACACTAAAACTTATTGTAAGTTGCCTACTGTTTGTGTTGTGTGTGGGGATCTGCACGATACGACCAAGTGCGACAAGCCAAAAGATGATCCTAGGATAAAGAAATGCAGCAACTGCGGGGGAAACCACACTGCCAACTATAGAGGTTGTCCTGTTTTTAATTTAGTTAAGCGATCAACTAAGCCGAACATAGTTCCTGCCCCTCCCCAGCCTTTAAATATACCAACTACAAATATGCCTCCATTGGCACAACCAGCTACAAATCAAGTTTCTTACGCCGCCGCATTAAAGTCTAACCAGCCTAATTCACGTAAGCCTACCCAGCCTACAACACAACAAGAAGTGCCAACTAGCGAACCAACCGGGCCTAATTTTAGCCGCCTGGAAGCCGTAATTGACAATATGGTCACACAATTTACGCAGATTATGGCGCAAATGGCCAACATGATGCAAGAAATGCAAAAAATGCAGTCTGCTTTTCTGCAGGCTATGCTTAAAAGACCATGAACTGCCTCAGGGTTTGTTTCTGGAACGCAAACGGCATCCGCCAACACAAAAACGAGCTCGAATATTTCTTGATGAACCAAAAAATCGATGTTATGTGTATTTCTGAGACTCATATGACATCTAGAAGCACTTTTAAAATTAGTGGTTATTCTTTTTACGATTCAAAGGATCCTAGGGATAGATCATGTGGTGGCTCGGCTATTCTAATCAAATCAAGAATTAAACACCAATGGTTGGGTGGCCTCTCGGAATGTTATATCCAAGCTACGAACGTCTGCATTGATGAATTTTTCCATAACCTTGTTATTTCATCAGTTTACTGTCCACCCAGATTCTCCATAACGAAGGATCAGTACAACAGTTTCTACAAATCATTAGGTCCCCGCTTCATAGCTGCTGGAGACTATAACGCTAAGCACACATACTGGGGCTCCCGCCTAATTAGTCCCAGAGGTCGTGTCTTGTATGACTCAGTGTCGGAAATAGGACTTTTCGTTATTTCAACTGGACAACCAACCTATTGGCCAACTGACAATAATAAAATTCCAGACGTAATAGATTTTGGCGTGGCAAAAGGTATATTACCGGACCTTATTGAGGCTGAAGCCTCCTTCGATTTATCTTCTGACCACTCACCCACAATTATCACTATTTGCAGTCCTCACCAAATAGCAACTAGTGATTTTTTCTTATTAAAAAGAGTAAATTGGTTAAAATATAAAAAATATATCAGCTCTCACTGCTCGGAACACATACCACTAAAAACTCCCCAAGAAATCGATGATTGCCTAAATATCCTAAATGAAAACATTAAAAAAGCCGTTGAACATGCTTCTTCAACATACCGTCAGGTCAAATACAACAAAATTTTTTCTGTCGATGTTGAGGAGCTTTTATCTGAAAAAAGGAGAGCGCGAAGAGAATGGCAACAGCATAGATCGCCCCAACTTAAAACGAAGCTAAAAGAGTGTACAAATCGCTTAAAAAACTTGCTGGAGGTACACAGAATTGCATCAATTAAGAAGTATTTGGAAGGTCTAGACGCAACCCCTCAAACAAATTATTCTCTATGGCGATCAGCCAGTCGTCTCAAAAGACCCGTAATCGCAAAACCACCACTGCGCAATCTAAGAGGATCCTGGGCTAGAAATGATGAAGAAAAATGCGATCTGCTCGCAAGCCATTTAAGAAACGTGTTCACTCCTAATACATGCACTGACGTGAGGGAATTACCGCCTGTTGTTTCTAGACGTCCTATAGAAATACGTTTCCGATATTCAGATGTGGTAGAAGCTATTTCTAACCTTAATGATAAAAAAGCTCCTGGCGTTGATAAAATAAGCAACAAAATGCTCATTGAGCTACCTTTTACAGCAAAAAGAATAATTCTTTTTATTTTTAATGCCATAATACGGCTTGAACATTTTCCACCAATATGGAAAGTTGCCTTAATTAATATGATTCCTAAGCCTGGTAAAGATCCTTCTAAGGTGGAGTCTTATAGGCCTATAAGTTTGTTACCAACTTTGTCAAAACTGTTTGAAAAGCTGCTTAAAAACAAGCTTATTCCGATCCTGAATGAAAACAACTGCATTCCAGATCACCAATTTGGCTTTAGAAGTCAACATAGCACAATAGAACAAACTCACAGACTGGTGCAGGTTATAAGAAAAACTTTCGAGGAAAAAAAGTACTGCTCCGCGCTTTTTATAGATGTCTCTCAAGCTTTCGATAAAGTATGGCACGAAGGCCTGTTAAACAAACTAAAGCTAAACCTTCCAGCTAATATTTTCAACCTACTAGAAAAGTACATAACCGGTCGACAGTTTAAAATCAAAGAGGGAAACCAAATAAGTTCTTCTCAAACAATAGGGGCTGGTGTACCTCAAGGGAGTATACTAGGTCCAGTTCTGTACTTGCTTTACCCAGCAGATATGCCCACAAACAATCTTACTCATACGTCGACATTTGCTGATGATACTGCTTTCCTTAGTATTCATAAAGACCCCAAAGAGGCCTCAAAACAACTTCAACATCACGTAACCCAAGTTGAAAAATGGGCAAAGTTATGGGGAATAAAAATAAATGAACAAAAATGCACCCACGTTACTTTTACGTTACGCAAAGAAACGTGCTCTCCAATTCTTATTAACAACCATATGGTGCCTCAACGAACCGAGACAAAATATCTTGGTATTCACCTAGACCGCCGCCTCACATGGAAGCCTCATATAGATGCGAAGTTGACGCAAATGAAACTTAAAGCTACACAAATTCATTGGCTAATCGGCAGAAACTCTGTGCTTCGTCTTGATTGTAAACTTCTACTCTACAAATCGATTTTGAAACCAATTTGGTGCTACGGTATACAATTATGGGGCACTGCTTCCGCATCCAATATAGAAAAAATTCAACGCAGGCAAAACAAAATCCTAAGAATGATAACTGGTGCTCCTTGGTATGTTAAAAACAGCAACATCCACAAGGATCTACTAGTTCCACTAGTTAAATGCGAAATCCTGAACTATGTGGACAAGTATTTAAATAAGCTGGAAGCTCACCCAAATCCGCTCGCCCGAAACATCCTGCAACATAGTGGGCACACCCGCCTGAAAAGGAGGGATACTATTGCGCTTATATGAAGCTTGATAATTAATATGAGAACTTAAATTTTAGTCTGGCACTGGCTGGACTTATATTAACTACCTAGTTTTAAGATTTGAACACTTATTGTTAGTTCGCCACAGGCGAAGATTCAATAATAAATATATGAAACAAAAAAAAAAAAAAAAAAATTTGTTTAAAGGGAATGTTTGTTTTTATGAATTTATATGGAATGAACACTGAGGGCGGAAATCGTAAAACGAAATGGTTATAGATCATAAAATTGACAGATGGTAAATTTTAATGGCATATGAAGTGTCAATGGTATGTTTTAATATTAATTTATTTTTGTCTTTTGGTTTAAAGTGTTTGACACTGTAGCGAGTGGGTATAAAAAAGTAACACTTTGTTTTTATTTTAATACTTTTTCGTATATAAAAATGCTGCTTGTAATGTCTGATTATTATGACAAACATATTCATAAGTATGTTAACATTTAGTTAAATGTATATTTTAAATAAATATGTTTGTTAAAAAATATAGGATATAAGAAAACACTGTAAATAATAAATATTTTCAAATTTTCAATGAAAAAAGCATGAATAAGAAAATACCCTAGAATCAAGTGAAGTAAGCCATTATAATGGTGTAAAACAAGATTTTTTAAAAATTAGATGTTTTTAAAATTTTGATTTTTGTTTTTTTCCAAAAAATTATAACTATTTTTTGATTTAAACTTTTTTGTCGAGAAAGAATTTTTTAATGAAATAAAAACTCAAAATTAACGATTATTTCTATCATAAAGAATTTTACTAAAATTTAAAAATAATTACAAAATTCCTTTTTTGAGCTCTAGCTTATATTATGTATTTAAATAAAATTTAAAGTGCTGATTTGTGTCAAATAAAATATTTGAATAAAATATATTTTCTCGCAATAATTAACAATAAAACTTTAATTAAAAATTAGGGAAAAATAAAAGATTTCTTAGGTTTTTATTTAAGTTGTTTTTATATGATAAAAGCCATCTCTTTTTTCATATAATTTTTTAATAGCAAAAGTTCGCTTATTTGCGGCCCCTCATATTAAAATAATTTTAATTATTGTTTTGTTACAGATTTGTTGCCATGTCTTAAGTTGGATAAAATTTATATTTTTTCATCAGTTTTTTTCCAAAAAATAATTATTGAAAAATATTTTCTTAAAAAAAACTTTTGTTTTTAAACACAAAGTTTTGATTCTTGATTTTTTGTAAATTTTTGTAAAAAGTTTGTTCAAAGTTCTTTCGACTTAAAATTCTATAATAAAAACGTATAAAAGTAAGTTTTTTTTACTTTTGATTTTCGAAAAGCAATCAAAACTTTTGTTTTAATTTCTTCAGTTTTATTGTTTTTTTAAAAAGCAAAAACCAAGTAACAAAAAAAAAAAACAGAAGTAAAAAGGCAAATTAAGATGTTTTTAAATATATTTTTTTCCTAAGAGACAAATAAGTATAACGATTAAAAATAGAATAAAAAAATACAAGTTGCTGACTTGTAAATGATAATATCTTTCAATGAAATTAAGAAAAGGTAAAAGAAGAACAAGGACGACCTTTACACAACTTTACCGTAAAAAAATACCTTTTTGTTCAAACGCCATTGTAATAATGCCTTTTGTTGTTGCTTCTTAAAAAAATAAAAAAAAAATTTAACTGAAAATAGTTTTTGCAAAACTTTTGCTGCTTTTCCATACACACAATGTTGATTTTTTTCTGTATTAATTTTAAAAATAATTTTTTGTGGCTGCTGTCATTGCTGCAGCATCATAAAAATTTTAAAGCTGTGGAAAAACCAAAATATTTTAAACTTTTTGCTTCGAAATTTCTTGTGGCCATTTAAAAATATTTTTAAAAATGAAAAGTTAAGGACTAAATCAAAAGACGTGGATGTATATTTATAAAAAAAAAATTTGTAAATTTTTTAAGATATTAAGTATTTTTAAAAATCGCAATTTAATTTTTTTAAATACGCAGTAAGTGTACATTAAAAGAAAATTCTGACTTCAGATATTGTAATCAACTAACCAAAATGACAAACACTAAAAATACAAAAACCTGAATATATGAACAATAATTTGGAATTTTTTCCGCTTCTAGCAAAAATAGAATTTGGTTTTAAATTGTTGAATTTATATCGACCATGACCTTTAAGCCTTTTGAAACAAATTCCCTCTTTTATCAGTGATAGCTTTTCAAGCTTATTAACAAATCCAAAGTTTTCCTAAAGTAAAGGTTATTTCTTAAAACTGAGAAGTTTATAATTTGTTGTAATAAATGTTAAAAGAAATTTTTCAAGAAGATGGTTTCAAGCTACAGAAATGCAAACAATTTTTGCATTTTTTAAATTGTTGAAATTTAAATTTAACAAATAAACTTTGTATTTTGTATTAGGAACTCTTTAAAAAATTTAAACTTCGGCCCAACTTAAAAAGATATTTCCGTTTAACTTTTTGGATACACAGATTTATAGCTAAAGCTATTAACAAAGTTTTTGTTAAGCCATTTGCACTTCAGTGTATTTTTCCATTTCTCCATAGCCTTTCAAAATTTTTAATAAACCAATTTGCGACGGCAGGTAATAAAAAATGTTATTGTATTTACAACTGTAATTGTAAGTGCCAATTTTAAAATAAAACAGTTTTATTTACAAAATAGTTGGTAAAAATATCATAGGTTTTCCATTATTTATTTCTGTTTAACATGAAGTTAAACAAACAGGCGATATTTACAGCAAAGAAAACTATGACTGTTCACTGATGATGAAATCTTTTGCTGGTTTCGAAAATGCATTCTACTCAGTTAATGTCGGTGGAAAAATTTGCTCTTCCAAATAAAATTTCTTTAAATTTAGTGGAAAAATTTTTATTTCTTCTAAGTAAAAATAAGTTAAAATATAAACTAAAGCTAAAATAATAAAAGAAAAAATTTTGTCTGAAATAAAAATTTTGTAGATTTTTTTTGAAACGTGTTATTTCAAATTTACTTCTCACCATAATAATATTATATATATTTTCCTTACTTTGCATTTAGTTATAAATTTAAGTAATTTTAGTTTTACATAAATTTAAAATTCTTCAGTCCACTAATAAGAAACTGATGCACATACAAACATATCAATGTGTATGTGTTAGTGTTTGTTTCATATCAAACCTCCCATTTGCAAAGTTTAATACTACAATTTCATTATAAGGTCAACATATTAAATTTTTAATTAGTAATAATAATGTGCATTACTATCTTGATGTGGCACGTTTTTGTATAATTTTCCTCTTCTTTGTAAACTTTCCTTGCACCACTTAAATAATTGCAATTATTTTCCTTTTAGGTTTACAAGTCATTTTTTCTGGTTTCAAATTGCACTATTTAACTTTTTTCTTTGTATTTATTTTTTCAGTTATATTTTCATTTTTGTTGCAATGTTAATATGAGGTCGTTTACAATTTCTATTGTCTGTTTGTCTGTGCATTTGCTTGTTTGACATATCTTTGTTGAAATATAATTTATTTTATTTTTGCCGATGCTGTTGCAGTTTGGCTGTCTGTTATTGGAATTTTCATTGTCCAGCCTTGGTAAAATGAGGCCATTAAAAATACATTAACAAACTTTATGTATTAAATGAGTTTTAAAAAAAATTTATAATGAAAAGCTTTGTTTTGTTTTATACGCCTATACATGTGGTCATACAGATAAAGGTATTTGTATTTCCGTTTTTTCCAAGAGAGAAAGAGAGACAGAGTGGTAGAAATAAAGAGTTATTTGCAAAGTAGTTATTTATTTCCTGCAGTATATATTGTATACTAATCTATTATAGGAGACAATACCTTTTTATCGTTAGAGTTAAATATGTAAATAATTACATTTAAACAATAACATATGCATTCGAAAGAACCTACAAATATGATAAACATTTTAATTCACAAACAAAATCTTATATTGGAGCAAAAACAATAATATATATGAATGGATGAAAAGTGAAGCGGTACAAAAACAACGAACAAAATTCTAAGAAGTTAAGTTACAAAGTACGTTCTGTGAGTTTCAGGTTGTTGTAAAATTTTTGATCACTAAAAAAAAATAATTATAAAAATAGACCTAAGTCTTAAAAAAATAGAATTATTTTTTAATTTTATAAAATATTTACATCATTTTGGGAAGCTTGTGGAAGGACTAATGTGAAAGTATCATGTTTTTAGATTTCATATCTACAAACGTACAAAGGTTTTTTAATAGCCAACCCACCTGTTTATTTTCCAGGACCTGTGCTCCACAACAAGTCTCTGCGGGCCGATAAGGGCGATAAAACCTTACACGCAGTATACATAGACTTAGTATCTTTGCAAGACTAGCGGCAAAGTTATCAGCCTAAAGTCGAGTTTGATATTTTTTGTTTAAATTATTTTTAAATCTTATTCAACGCTTTTGTCAAAACTTTAGCATTTTTGTCCCATATTCCTCCCAAGAATAAAAGTAACAGTAAAAATTTAAAACTAAGTTTTCCTAGAAAATTATACTAGGCTTATGTGGTTTTTAAAATACACTTGATGAAGTTTTTTCCTACTTGCCCCAAACAACATTGATAATATTGAAATGTTATTTTCTTTTTGATTTATTATTTTGGTTTTGTATATTTACCAGAAAATTTATTATTTTCAAGTATTCAAGACAAATGTGATGCTACATATTTGTTAAATTTTACAACTTTCTGAATTAAAGCACAATAATGGAATAGAAAGAGAAAAAAATTTAAAGTGGCTTAAGGTAAATAAACCGCACAATTTTATAGACTTGAACAGACTAAACCGCAAATTTTTTATTCAACACAAAACATTAGGGCTATACAAGAGGTCCTTGTAAAGCATTAAAAAAAAATTTTCAAAATACTTTGTGTCTTAATGTCTTTCTTTAGTTATAAAAATTGCTAATCATAAATTGGTTTTGACATATATCTTGTTGTACAGGGTATTTGTTATTTTTTTTCATTAGAACGCGTTTTCGAGGGATTTTAGTTTACAATGCTGCTGATGTTATTTTGCCCTTCATTAACTCTCTTAATGTACGTAATTTTTCTCAAGTTTTTTAAATATAATTTTTTCTATGTCTTGGTATGTTTCATTTTGATTTGTTTGCTTTCTTTGCTCAAACTGATTTATTTAGAGGCCAAACAAAATTAATGTCATCATTCAATTACAATTGATTGAGCACATATTTTCTTTTGATTTGGTTCAAACGTAAAAAAATAAACAAAATGAAAAAATAGAATGAAAAACATTTAACCTTTGTTTCAATTTTTTGATACTTTTACCAAAAAATTATTATACATTTTTAACCTCTATGTTAAACTTAATTTTATATATATTTTACTAACAGTACGGATATAAATACAACATTCAGGAAATAGCAAAAAAAGGTAACTGAATATATATTTGCATAAACGGTAAACGTTCCTTGATGTGCGCTACATATAGCATACTTTCACGTGCAAAAGAAAATGAAAATTGTATGTCAATAAATTAAATATACTGTACGTATGTGAGTATGCAAATACTTTAAAGCATATAAATTTATGCAAACACAATTAAAAGTAAAAAAAAAATAAGAAGAAACATTTTTGGATATAAGTAAGTAACCACTTGAACCCGCTGTTCTTCGGGTATGTGCCTTGCTGAGATCAATAGGAAGTGATATTTTCTCTGGAACATGTTTCAGTGATAAAAAAAAATTGGTTTTGCTCATTGACCATCTTTTACTTGGTGCCTATAGAGAAAGCCCGTAGCACTATGTTGCCATTTGAGAACAATTTTCTGTACGAGGTCCATTTTCTGGAACTAGGAGTCACCTAGAAATAATTATATGACTTCTGAGTTCTTTTGAAGGCTTTTAGTAAATAAAAAACTAATTATTTGCAAATGAAGAAATTAATGTTTTTAGTTTTTACTACATTTTTATTAGCGTTAGTTAAGAAAGGAAATTTTTATTGACAAAACAAGATTTTTACCGATACTAGCCGAGTAGAATGCATTTTCGAAAAACAGCTACGATTTTCATCATCAGTACTCTTTGTTCGGTTATTAGTTATTAACTTGGTTGTAAACATCAGCCATTTAACCCACTGATCCATGTGGCGAGGTGAGTCGGCACGAAGTTTTTTTCAATCACTGTTTTAGTATTGGTGTTTCAAGTGTGTGTAACCAGAATTAGCATTTAAGTTTACATTTAAGGAGTTGTAAAACAGTGTTTTTTCCTTTAAATATTTTTTAAGTATTAAAAAAAAATTAGAAATTAAAATACGTTTTTATTACTTCTTATTTTGTGCAAAATAAGCCAAAAGAAAATTAAACTTATAAAATAAATTTTGATTTTGCAATAATCACAAATTTAAAATCAAATCACAAATTTAAAAAAAAAAAAAACATGACTACAATTAAAAAAAAAACTTAATCAAGTTTTGTGTTCGTATATAAAGTTTTAATTTTTTAACTTTTTTCTTTGTAACTGTTAGAAATATTATGCATTTAAAACCTTTTGCTTAATATTTTATAATTAAAGAAACTATAGGATTCCTTTTTTTAATTTTTTTTTAACAAAGCCTTAGTGAATTTCAGCAATGAAATTATATTATACTTTTTAAAAATAAAATAAACAAATATGTTTTCATTTCTTTCATTTTTATAGCATAAGGGAAATTTTATTTTTCTAAAATACTTTTGGTTTAAAATAATACGCCATTTACCTATTTTTAGCGCATTAGAAGCAGCAGCAAAAAAGAAAATAAAAAAAAATATATATATAATATATTTTAACAAGCTCTTCTTTCTGTTGTATTGTATTTAATACAAAACGTTTCTCTAGAGTATCATCTTTAATAATTATAATATTTTGGTGTTATTTTACCTTTAGAAAAATTCTGAGCAATTTTTTAGTTTATTTCACCAACTCTTAGCGAAAAGCAGCAAAATGAAACTAAATAAAAAATTAGCCGTTTGGTTTCCTTCCTTTTGCAAGGCGCTTAGACTTCCGTATTTCCTTATTTTTTTGTTAAGTGAGATGTAAACTAGGAGTAGGAATGGTGGTAGCGCCAGCAGTAGCAGTAGCGAAGGTGGCTGTATTGTTCACTGTAATAATAAACCAAAACGTCAAAAACGACTCCCATTGTCCCGGTGTTTGCATATAAATTATAATTGAGGTATTCATAAGGTAGTCATAAAGTCACATGTCTTAAAAAATAAAACGAAAAAATATTACTGCTGTGAGCATCCGCTCATAATTAAGTGTGCTATTTTAAGTTTGAATCAGCTGCTGGAGAAAACAGAAAACTAAGTAATTTCAAAAATATTTTAAAATTAATGACTGCGACTTGTTAATTATATCAACGGCTTTACTAAAGAGTTTCAGCCGCCCGGCTCAGGTTTCTACTCCTTATGAAAAACAATAAACACAGTTCAAAAAGTCTTATCATTATAGAACTATTTTCTTTTAAGCACAACAACAATTTTTTTAAACCATTGTAAAATATTAAAACTTAAAGACAATATGACTTGATAGCATACCGTTTGAATACCCCAAATATTTTTTAAGTTATTATTTGTGAAAATTCAAGTAACGAGCAAGTTTTTTTATTTTTATTATCAATATCATTATCATCGCTTTGAAATGCTGTCAGAAAATTTGTTGCAACTTGAGCTTATGAAATTTGTAATCATCACTTGAGGCGAAATAATATAAAAAAACAGGTTGCGTTCGTAATTCAGTATAATATTTCTATTTTGGGCTTTTTATATACTTTTAACTAACATAGTTTGGGTAAGAAAAATATAAATGAAAAAATAATTGCAAAGAATTTAAGAGCCATACTTTTTGTCAATATATAGATGTATGTATGTGTATGTATGTGTGTATATGTAAACAAAATGAAAAAAAAAAACAATTTTCAACAATGTGTCCCTATTTTAGCTGTCATCTGCTGCAACTGATTTTTTTATGCTTTAGGAGACCACTGCCTTATTTCTTTTCCAAAATTTACAATTTATTTTTGGTTCATTCTTGTTTTTGATGGAATATAGCAATCGTTTGGATCATTTCTAACAAGGGTTTTAAGTTAATGTTTAACCTTTTTTAAAAGTTTTTTTTGTTTTCCTAAAAACTTTTTTTCATATATTTTTACTTTAATTAGTTTCTTTGTGTTTTTTTTATTTCAATTGTCTCCAGATCATTTTTTTAGTTAAAAATTAAAAAATCTTTATAATTGTAATTTAAGTAATCAAAACTATTTTCTTATTGGCAACAATCCTGTGTATTAAGATTTGAAAAAAACATTTTTTAATATCATCGATTTAAAACGTGTTTTGAAAAAGCAATTAATATAGTCATTAAAAAGTAAAAATCTTTTAAATATATTTTGAAAGAAAATGCAGTTTAAAAATAATCTGAATGTAAGTGGTTTAAAGCGACGAATAAAAGTTTTTAATAATTGAGTACTCTTTACTATTTATGAATGCTGAAACTATGTAGTTTAAAATGAATATAACCTCTATATTTCATGGACAGACAGTTACTGAAAATTAATGAAAGTAAAAACGTAAAAGTTCTCCCTTAACTGTGTGGTAGATGCCGGTGGTTATAACTTGCCAGAATTTTGGGGCAAAATCTAAATTTTTTAGTTTTACTTTAATTTCATTTAAGTTTTTGAAGGATATTGGCGATTTTGAATGCAAATTCCTAGTATTTAAAAATAATCAATGATCAATTTGCAGATTTTTTTTTTTTGCTGCACAATGTTGTATAGTCAGTGAGTTGTAAATTAGATAAGCTTCTACATATAAAAAACACGAAATTTTTATGTGCTCAAGATACATTTGTTAAACTATAAAGCATTGCCTTAATAGTATTATCCTTAAAAATACCTTTTATGTTAAATTTTCTCTATATTTAACCTTAAAGCCCTTGAAAGTCCTACTGTGGAACTAATTATATTATCAAAATATCCTTTATTGTGAAATTTTAAATAATTTTCATAAAAAAAATCGTCATTAATTTTGTAGAACAAAAATTGCGTTTTAAGGGTTTTTTGTGGAGACAAAAGGCGGTGGGGCGTGGTCAGAAAATTTAGTTGAAGATTTTTTCTATTTTACTATGCCTAAACGTATATGTGGGCAAACAATAACTACACACAAAAAATTATTTAAGAAAACTTTACTTAAATCAAGCCATAGCGGTGTTAAAAGTACGGTGAGTACGGTTTTTCTTAAATCAAGTACGAAATTTCTTACTCCAAGTAAAATTTTTCAAGTACGAATTTCTTACTTTTAGCCACAATTAAGCCAAAAAAGGATTGATTTAAGTTCGGAACCGTACTTTATGTAAGCGTGAAAAAGATTGATTTAAGCCATAAACGGGATTAATTCGAAAATGAAATGTCATTTTTTTGACTTATGGAGCTTTATCAAAGAAAAAGAATTTTATATTTTATTTTTATTTTATAATTTATAATTAATTTATAATTTAAAAATTTAATTTTTTGTATTTACCGAAGCTGAGATTCGAACCATGGATTTTTGTACTGCAGCACAAGCGCGTTACCTCTAGGTCACGGAGACACCTTGTTTTCAAATGTAAAATAATATATTAAAACAATAAGCTTTTTTTTGCTTAATTTGTTGAAGCAATCCGAATAGGCTTGATTTAAGAAAATGTAAGTAAGAATCGTACTTAAAAAGATTTTGGATAAATTCAAGAATAAAATTCTTGATTTTAGAAAGCGAGTTTTCTTTCTGTGTACTCTTACATTGGGACCAGTGTGCATTGTTAGAATTGTAACTATTCTTTTTTCACTAATTCATACCAGTTTAACCCCCACCTCCCCCCCAAAGGTATTTAAGGCAAAATTTTTATTAATTTTTGTTATTAAGTACCTATTTTGTTACAAAGTTTCTTTAGTTTTAGTTCTTCTTTATTCTAAGTATTATAAACCGATTCCTTTCACATGCATTTCACACTCATATTTATATTTGCTTTTTCCCCAGCAGTAAATTACTTTTTAGCAACTCAAAATTTGAAAATTATCAAACTCACGTATGTAAATTATTTGAAACTTATATTTTTGTTAAAGTCACAGAAGTATGTTCCTTCGTGTAAACATAAATTAAATGTAAAAACAATATTATAAAACACAGGTATTACTAAATATTCTTTTAATGAGCAAATAAGTGCAAGTGTGCATGTGTCTGCTACATGGAGTTAATGTTTATTTAGAATTTTTTTGCAGTAATTTTTACTAAAATTACTTAACACACATATAAAAGAAATTAAGTTCATTAGCTGTTAGTTTAGCAATTTGAGTTGAATTTAAGTTCTTTTTTTGATAAGTTGGGGAAAACATTTAGAGCCATTAAACACAAAAAGAGGATAGTTTTATAATTCAATGGATTTAAATATTTTGTTTTAAAAATTTTAATAAAATAGTAGAATTACATTAAGAGAAAAAGAATTTATGACTGTTTTACGCTGAAAATATTAGAAACTGTTTCTACAAGAAAAACCATTATTTAATTTGTTTTCCCTTTATAAAGCGCCGATAAAGCACCCCACGTATTTAAATTATATGTATTTTCGCAAAAAGCATTTAACTATTATGAAGTTTTATTATCTTGAAATTGTTCTAAGGTGCTTAGCTCTTACTTTGATAACTTATTTACATACGTTATTATTCCACACGTAATTGTTAAATACTTTTGATGTTGCAATTACATTTTAGTGTTTTAGTTATTATTATTTAATTGTATGCAAAATATGAATATTTTGAGATAAAAACTAAACTTCAGCGTACGTGCATGTGTATGAGAATCAGAAGAAAACTTCTTCTTATATCCACCAATAAATAGGGAAAACTGTCAAAACTATTGTTTAGAACTGCCACGATTAAGTGTGCAGGTAGTTTTGAAGTTTCTTTTGTTTGCAAAATTATGCAAAAATTACGCATCAGTTTTTTAATATTTAACTATAGCTTCTAGAACATGTGTCAAAATCGTATTTAGTTATTTTTTTTAAAAGAAAAATAAAAAATAATTGATTTTAAATTGTGATAAAATATTAATTTAATTTAAATTTCTTTGTCATATGAAAAGTATACCTTTTACATCGAAACTTTAATTTTTAACATTCTAAACGCACTTTATACTCTTTATTTTACTCTTAAATTAACATGTTTAGTATAATAAAATACGTAATGTTTTTATTGTTGCACTATATATGTACGTTTATTACCAGTGCTACGTTAAATTACTTTATGGATTTTAGTACATCCACCCTCTAACACGACTACCACTTAAGCCTTTTTCAGCATTAAAATTAAGGGGTAAGTGCTTATGTATTGAAGATTTTCCTCTAGACTCTGTATTCTCTATTAAAAGCCAGAAAATTATTTCCGTTTTCTTAAGATGTGGTTATTTCAGTGCAATATAAAAGTAAATTTTATAAATTTTCGCAAGCTCTTTTTCAAATGGTACTGGGTACTACTGCTGCTTAAGCAATTGCTGTTAAGACATATTTAACATTTGCCAATTGTATTTACACACCCACATACCCATTTTAAAGTTTAGCATCCCTTCTATATTAATATCCAACCTCCCCTATATACTTTGCCCGCTGGCCTTTTACAATAAAGACAGCGACAAAGTTCAAACATTTTCATTTCTTTACTCATGGGTAAACATTTAAAGCCATAATTTAGTGCAAAATGTTATTTTTATACCATTTTATGGTCATTAAAAATAGTTGAAATTAAAACTAAGATCTCAAGCATTAACAGCAAATACAATTTACTTAACTTTATTTACCTACTTCTCCCCCTTTTTTGTATTCAATTTTCTTTATCCGGCATTTTTCACTCATTACTAATTATGGAGATATTTTAGTACAAAATTTTTTTTAATAAAATTCAAAAAAGACAGGATAAAAGTATTTTTTGGTGATTTTTTAAGCCAATTTTAGAGACAGAATATTGTTGCGTAACGGTTTATGATAAACATTCGCTTAAAAAAAAAAGAAATTAAAAATTTTTTTTAACGTCAAAAACTTTTTAATTTTCATATTAAAAGCTTAAAAGGAGTTAAGTTTTCCAACAAAAATTAAGTAGTTTAAGATTTTTAGATTTGATTTCCTGTGCTTCAAATTTTTTTCATAAAATTTTTTTTTCTAATTATTTCTGGTTCGGTAGATTTGCGAAGGGTAATAATGAGAGGCACCCTCTTTTATATATCAGAACTACTTTTAAAGAAAAATAAAAAATAAGACGACACTTTAACACTAAAAATAAAAAAAGAGATAGTTTAGACTGGAAAGGAAAAACTAACTCAATTATCAGTACGGAAATAAAGCCCTGAAATTTCTGCTTTAAAGCCTATTGCCCTTAAAGGACAATTAACAATAAAAGGATATTTTAGAAACATATTTTTTTTTACTTTTTAAGATAAATATTTTTTTTGTTACACAGTGTAGGTTTCAAAAATGTGTTAAAAAACTTCTTCTAACACATTTTTTTGAAAAGAATTAAAAGAAATGCAACGATAAAAAAAAAATTAAGAAAAAAAGGATGAAAATTAAAAACAAAGATTGATGCGAAGACGACCTAGACACCAATGACCTAAAAGGATTTGTTTTTTGTATATTTTAATTGACTTTTACCTTGACTTCAAACATTGTGCTGATTTTGTGGATGTTATTTATAAGCTGCAGGAGTAAAAAAAGGCCAACAAAACTAACAAAGAAAACATTGAGTTAAAAATTTTAAATGATTAAACTTTATTTTTTTTTTTTTGTAAAAAATAAAACTTTAAGAATGATTTAGCTTGAAATTTAAAAAATTTAAAATTAAAATGTAAATATAAGCATAAAAAATTTTAAATATAAATATTTTAAATTCGAAGTTTTGCATTATTTCTTTCTTTTATTATAATTATTGCTGTATAACCCTAATAGGGTGTTAAAAATTGGGAAAGTTTCTTAATTATGGAAAATTTTAAATTCAAGTGCTCAGAGCAAGTAAATTATTAAAATTAATATTAATGTTAATAAAAAAAGTTTTTATCGAATTAGTTATGTTCCTAATAAAGGTTTTGAAAAATTTAATAAATAAAATATTAAGGATTGCGTAAACTGCCTTTGTGTTTTCAGCAATAATGGAAGCTAAAATTAAAAAAAAACTTTACAGCTTGCATTCATAATAATTATTATGGTTTTTAAGGGCTTAGTTGACAATTATTCAAACAAGTGTCTTATTGTTTATGCAGCCATAGGCATTTCGATAATTATTCTTAGTTTCTCTAATAGTTTAAAATGCATTGGATTGACAAGCTTTGGGCTTAGTCCAATTAAGCTTATTTAAGATAATCTTAAGAACTAATGCTGATGTTAGACGTACTCGTTTATTCTGCTCAAATATTTGATTTAATGATTGAAATTTTCACATGCTAAAATCTTACACATTTTAAATTAAGATTAAGTTAAAGACCTTGTTCCGAAAGTTTTAATGCAACATCTACATACAGCATTCTACTTATAGTTTTATATGAGGGCGAGTTTTTTTATATCCTGAAAATTTTATGAATCATTTTTTTAATAATGACTTTTTTCAACTTGCTCATAAAATTATCACAATTTAGCTTTGAAATTCCTGAATAAGTTGTTAAATATTATTAGTAATAAAGATTTTAAAAACAAACAAAATTAAATTTTCTTACCTTGTCCTTATGGGTCTTTTTTGTTTAAAGATCAAGGCATTGTAATAAAAAAAAATCAAACTGTAGGTGGAAGTGTTTTTCTAAATCACCACAAAAGAAACAGTTTCCTTAGGATAAACAATAAAATGTTTTCCTTCCTAAGCAACAACAAAAAAATTATGGCAAGAAAACTTGAAACGAAATAGCTAGACTTTTTAAGAGGAGTTGACAAAAAAAAATTTAAATAACGCAAATGTTGACACTTTAGATGCCAGTGGTCATAACAGGCCAATTATTTCCTTTTGGCTGGTTTTAAATACAAAGACAATGAAAGACATCTTCAACAATAAAATGAAACGAAAAAATTATGCCTTTTAATATCAGCAACAATGATTTAAAAACGCTAGTATCAGTATCGCTGCCTTAAAATGAAAAGCGCAAAACTTAATTTTTTTTTATTTCAATTACATTGCATATTTCATAAGATAATTTCCTATTTAAAAAAATAATCAACAACAAAATCGGCTAAAAATAAAATTTAACTTGTGCTTTTTTTTATTATTTGAACCATAAACACATATATGCATAAAAAAATTATTATTTAATTAGGAAAAATAAAGCAAACAATTCTAACAAACAATCTTAGGTTAGGTAGAACAGGCAGCCGTTGAAGAAAAGGATACAGCTCACTTGGGTCCGCTTAATTCGGTCCCTTTGTGTTACCTGGAGAGGCAGATAGAATAGGTAAAGACGGAAGAAAAGAATACATTTAGAGAAGGATAGATAAGAAGGATGAAGCTACCTACCAGGGTCTCTGGTGGGAATCGAACCCACAACCCCCTGACTGGTAGACTCGTGCACTTACCACTGACCTACCGGGGCACCCAACAACAAACAATCTTGCAAGCAAATAATTAAAAAACTTAAATAAAATATACTCTGAAACATGATAGATATTACCAAACAAAAGGAAAAAAAAAATAAATCAACAATTTGTCTAGTCCGTTTTGGCCCTTTATTTTCACCCATTTAAACTTATTCCCGTAAACAAAGTTCCCAAGGTTAAAAAAGAAATTTATATAAAAAAGTAAATTATGCTTGAGCACACAAACACTCGCCCATTACTTTGTAATTGACATACCAAATATTAATTAAGGTTTTTTTTTTAGTAATTTATGATTAAATGTGAAAACAATTTTTAAGTAAGGCGACAAGTTGTGGCAGTTTTTATATTTTATATTTTATATTATTTATATATAAGCAACCAAAAATGATTGGGAACATGCTTATCTGCATTAACGTTAAAAAAACTAGAGAAAAAAAATATTCTAAAAAAATCGCAGACTTTAGCAGTAGTTATATAACAATAACTGTCAAAAGAAATTGCAATGCTTGCCAATCATGTGTCAATAACAAAGTTTTTTAGTTGAAGTTGCAAAATGTAAAAATTAAATTACTATCACTAGCAGTTTTCTTTTTTTATATTCTTTATTAAAATTAAACTTTTGCAAGCAAGCATGGGCAGTGTATTGAAGAAATTATTAATTTCATTCTAATGGGCTGAATGGAATTGTTAACAGAGGTCTTACTTAAATCTTTTTTTACATTTTTTTTAAATATTTTTTATTAAAAAAATAAAATAATAATAAAAAAATTAAATATGATAAAAAATTAAATAAAATAATTAAAAAAAAACTAAATGAAATTAGATTTTAAAAGGGCAAATCAAACATTACATAATTTTCACCAGAATGAAAATAATTTCATTAAAGAGTTTAAACCCTTTTCCCTCAATATTTGCAGTTTTAGAATCGTAAATTCTTTTCCTAAAAAGATCAATAAAGACTTGTGGGTAATTTAAGAAAAGTACTTGAATTTCAAATTTCACGTAATCAACTCAAATTTCACTCTTTAAAAATAATACGTAAAAAAGTCCAAGATTCAAGCGAAAAAAACAAGGAATTTTATTGTTAAAAATAAAAATTTTATATATGGGGGATTTCATGTCAAGTGACCCAACTTTTTTTCGATTCAAAAGAAATTTTAAGAAATTAACACGATCGGTCAAGAACTCTCTGAGCTAGAGGGGTTCAAAATTTGACCTTTTCGGCAAATAGGTGTTTTTTCTAATACATGTAGTTTATTACCTTTTGCTTTTAACAAAATTCGTCCCAAATACTTTCGATAGATTTTTTTTCAATCTTCCAGAAAAAAATATTTTTAAAATTAAAAAAAATTTTTTTTTCCAAATGTGCCCATTTTTTTTTTTTTTTTTTTTGCTCAAAAGAAAGCTTAGGTCTTTCCTTTGAAGAGCTTGGAAGTCGCTTAGTGGGATGCGAGTGGGATATCTATAAAAAATAATGTTTTGTAACTCAAGGTAGAGGTTTTCAAATTTTCGCGTATATTCTATTTTGATTTTTTGCTATTTATGTAAAATTATCTCTTAAGCAAAAAAAAAAAAAAATATTTTATGCCAAGAAACAAAATAATTTAACCTTTCCGATGGTATTCATTGAAAATATTTAGAAAACGTGTTCTGACATTGCCATATAAAAGTGATTTTATTCCAGAGGGGTACCATTTTGTTGGTAATACAGAGTCGAGTGTATGAGACTTTATTTGGTACTTGCATACCGTCGGAAAGGTTAAATTATTTTGTTTCTTAGCATAAAATATTTTTTTTTTTTTGCTTAAGAGATAATTTTACATAAATAGCAAAAAAATCAAAATAGAATATACGCGAAAATTTGAAAACCTCTACCTTGAGTTACAAAACATTATTTTTTATAGATATCCCACTCGCATCCCACTAAGCGACTTCCAAGCTCTTCAAAGGAAAGACCTAAGCTTTCTTTTGAGTAAAAAAAAAAAAAAAAATGGGCACATTTGGAAAAAAAAAATTTTTTTCTAATTATTTTATAAAAAAAAAATAAAAAAAAAATTTTTTTTAATTTTAAAAATACTTTTTTCTGGAAGATTGAAAAAAAAGCTATCGAAAGTATTTGGGACGAATTTTGTTTAAAGCAAAAGGTAATAAGCTACATGTATTAGAAAAAACACCTATTCGCCGAAAACGTCAAATTTTGAACCCCTCTAGCTCAGAGAGTTCTTGACCGATCGTGTTAAAAAATTGTATCTAAACTACTCTCTGCAAGAACTAACTTTGGTCCAAATTTCTTTCCAACCGAAAGACATCGGTTTTAAAAGTTGGGTCACTTGACATGAAATCCCCCATATATTAAGAGTATGCCACATTAATTATAAATGTAATGCTTACAATAATTATTTGTTAACATTAAAATTTTATATTTAAAGAAAATATTTTCCAAAGAATTTTTATAATATCGATTATCTTCAGTTATAAGAAATTTTATGTGCAGATATAGAATGTAAACATTAAGTGGAATGCAATTAACAATTAAGTACACAGACACAAAAAATTATTTCTTTTGATGCACAAATTCATAAGTACTTTTAAAAATCAAATTCCTTAAAAAATTCAAACTGAAATATTTATTTATTTTAATATGATTGGGCAGATTATAAGAAATAGCATTATTTAATCTAAAGCAGCGAGTGCTTTATTTGTGTAAATTAATATTAAAACAAATTGTACTGATATAATGTTATTAGGAAATGTTTTTCTTACATTTTTTGAATTAATACTTGACTAAGTATTTCATTATCTATCTGTTTTAGAAAAAAAAGCTTTAAATTTTTTATTAAATAAATAACGCATTCAAATAAAAAAAATTTTTTACAAGTAATTCAAAATATTATTATGTTTATTTACTGTAGAACCGAATAAAAATCATAGTTTTCTTTATAAAATAACTTAGATTTAATAAGAAAGAACAAAACAGAGATTTTTTAATAGAATATTGGGCTTATTCCAAAATGAGGTAAAAATATGTTAAATATATAAAACGAAAATTTAATAAAAAAAATCTTTTCGATATTTTAAGAAGTATATTCCAAAAACTTCAAATGTATTCAAAAGTCTTAAGAAATCTATAATCTTTTCGCTCAAAATTGGTAAAACAAAATATTATCTAAAAAAACAGTTTTTCGTTTAATTTGATTTTTACCAAGTTTCAAACTTTTTGAGATTTTAAAGGAATAGCAAAATTTTGAATAACTAAAGAAATCGGTTCTTCCTTCTATATACAATTAAACTAAAAAATTAATGTCATTAAACCTATGGATTTTAAATAAAAAAATATAATTTTGTTTTTTATTTTCAATTTTTTAGACTTATTAAGAGTAATAAAATGTACTTTTCATTCTATTCATCTGCTTAATTGTCATTTCCAACATTATTACATTTCATATTCTATAGACATAAATATTACTTTATGCTTTATTTATATTTGTTTATGTTTTATTTTTCTTCCCTTTCTTTTTTGTACATAAATGTGTTTTAATGATAAGTATCATTTAAATAAATCTCATTAATTACTTAAGAGTTGGACTTACTTAGGGTTTTTATGGAGCAATTTTAGTTTATTAAGAGAATAATAGCAAAGAAAACGATTAAAAAAATCACAGGAAAGAGAAGAAAATATGGAAAAAGGGAATTTGAAGTTCTAGCAAAAACTAGAGTCAAGTGCTTTAGGTTAGGTTAGGTTAGAAGGACATGCAGTGAGAAACGCTCACCGCATCACCCAGAGACAATTTGTCCATTGTGATTGTCCTATAAGAAGGAAAGAATAAAGGAAAGAGTAAATAGAAAAGATATGCCCAGATATAGGAACATGAAAGATATAGGTAGAAAGGACAGAGGTTAGAGAAGTAGTAGTAGTAGTATCAGTGTCCGTCACGAGTCGTTTGCCGGTTGTCTATTTGGCACGTGTTTTGCCCGGATATTAGTTGCAACTTCTCGCCAGCCATGTCATCCCTCTTGCAAATCCTAGTAAGACCCTTGGGTTACAGTCGGCGAGCGCAGAGAGGTGGTCATAGCAGGGTACACCAAAGTACCGGTTCCTCCTCGTAGCGATCGCCATCATCGACACAACAGGTGCTCCACAGTCTCGATCTCCTCTTCGTCTTCGCATAGTCGACAGAAATCGATCGAGTTTGGCTTCCAGTCACAAGGCCGGTGATCAGCTTATAGTCCCTCTTACCCAAAGATAGAAGGGGTTTCGTCCGGTTTTCCGAAGCTGCTTTCCATAGGGATTTTTAGACTCTACATTCAGCAGTATTCGTCTATTTCTGGTTCGCCAGGACTCTAAAGTACCCATCGATTATTCCGTAGAGTTCGCACAAAGGGGGAAGGATCGATGTGACCGCCCCAGTGGCCGGTAGTTTGGTTCCTTTCCGTGCCAATTCATCGACATTTTCGTTACCGTGTATCTCGAAGTGACCGGGAACCCAGCACAGCCTTACGGCCCTGCCAAGCTCCCGAAGCGCCGTCCTGCAATCTCTAACGGCCTTCGACCTTACAGAGTTTGAACCCAAAGCCTTTAGGGCGGATTGACTGTCCACGTAAATGGTGATCCATTCATTATGGCCTTGATTTGTGCATCCAATTAATCTTGCGGCCTCCTGTATCGCAAATATTTCCGTTTGGAAGACACTGCAGTGATCGCGTAGCCTGAAAGACTCCGCAATGTCAAGTGCTTCGCTGAAAATACCAGCTCCAGTACCACGATCAGCCTTCGATCTATCAGTATAAACGACTACTCCTCCGTACGGAACGTGGCCACCATCCCATACTGACCTTTCAGGAATGTTTATCACAGCGGCAGAGTTGAAGTCCAGGTAAGATGGCAAGTAATCCGTCCTCCCGGCTAGGTCTCTTAGCTGCTCAAGCCTCCCCATTTCGATCAATATGCTGGCATGTCCCGATTGAGAGTCGCAAAGTGCTCTAGGCTGAACTAAACTTTTTGTTGACTACAATAAGTTTAGTTTTCTTTCACTGGGTTAATCTAAATTTATATTAAAATTTTGTATTTTTAACAATTTTGAAAATATTGTATTGTCTTGTTATTATTATTTCAAACTAAACCTGTTCTTCTTAAACAAGTTAGTTATATAAAAAAATGACGAAAAGACACAGCAAGTAAGTACATTTGCTTCAGCTTTGAATTTTTTTTTTTTCTAAATGTTCATTTGATTTTACTACAGTCGACAATTTTTTGTAAAATGAAGTTTCTTAAAGATACAAATTTTTTGAAACAAAAACAACTTAACATCTGTAAAGGTCATTACTTTGCAAACAAGTCATAAATATTTAAAAAATGTTGCTTAAAGAATTGCATCTCTTTAATTTGATGCTTAATATTAATAATGGTAAAAGTGTTTTCGCAAGTTTCTTTCTTAGAGCTTTTAAATATATTTTTTTCAGTTTTTGTTATTATTTAAATGCTTTCAGCTTCTACTGCTCTTTAAGCTTATTTTCCTTGGTGATGTTATTGTGGATTTTTAAAGCTGATTTACTCAAGCAGGCATAAAGTGGACATTAATTTAAATAAAAGGCATGTCTTAAAAAAATCTAAAATGTTAAATGTTAATAAAACTTCTTACACAGGCAGCAGCAATATACTCGTTTAAGTATTTATGAATACAGATGCAACAGTTGTCTTTTAAAGTGGCGTCTCATTTCACTCCTTAACATCGTTTGCTTTTACATAAATTTATAAGCATTTTTCTAAAAGGTCATTATTGTCCTTAGGCATAATTTCAATTAGAGATTTATTATATAAAAGATAAGAGCCTCTTAAAATGTGCTCTTAAAATATTTACCATAAACAAAAAAAGTTAAAAGCCATAATTTAGTTCTCAGAATGCTTTTCAAAAGTGAGTTAAATTTTAAACATAATAATAACAAAGGCTAAAGTAGCTAACAAAATCATTTTTATTAAGACATTATATTATAAATATTTTTTATGTTTTTAAGTTCGTTAATAAACAGCACTTAATGTTAAACAAAATTGAAAGTTGTTGACAGATTGAAAATACCTAAAAACAAACGTTTTTATTTGCGTTGAGTACCAACATGATACAAAGAACCAGGTAGTCTGGGCCGACCAGCTGATTAGTGCCAAAATGTTAAAATTATGTTCTCCCTGTGAAAATAAAACAACAAAAATTATTACTCATCGTTTTTTTTTTCTATGAGATGTTTTTGACATTTTGGTACTAATTTGTAGTTGTTGCAGGGACGAGATTACCTGATTAGTTGTATCATAAGTACCAAGTTCTGAAGTTATTTAAGTCATTTATTATCATTTAATTTTCTCTTATTTTAATCTTGAATATCTTTAAGCGGTGCCAAAACATCGTTCCTTGACTAAAGCCTAAGAGCAGAAAGTTCTTCTTATATATTACCCAGGTAGCCAGGAGGTCTTTAATTAATAATGCTGATTAACATTCGACTCCCAAACGAATCTCCATAGAAGAGTTACAAAAACAAAACAGTGATATTTTTTTTTGTTTTTTTTTTTGCCTTTGAAAACACTTTTGAAAATGTTCGCCTTTTAACCAACAAGGACGAGCATTTCAAGAGTTTTAAAATATATCATCTCTCTTCTGTGGAGCTGTGAAAGAGTCTCGCGAATGAATAATCTGCGTGTAATAGACTCTTTCATGCGAAGCATCTTTCACGTTTAAAATCTGCCATCGTCGGCGATTGTAAATTTTCAGAATGGGATTTAGGAAGGACCCTTCTGCAACTGAAAAGGCTAGCTGGGTAAAGAACAATGTACTAATATACTTATACCCAGCCAGCAATTTTTTAAGATTTAAATCAAATTAAAGCTTTTTTCGGAAGTACTGCGCGATAACAAAGGCGATATATTCGCGTATTTTCTGAACCTAAAACCCACCTTTGTCGGGAGAAAAATGTAGCTTCTCTATTCTTGATAAGTCGATTATGAGCCTTTTTCTATATTAGTTAAGAGTAATTTCTGAATCATTTTTTGATCATTTATAACTCTTTTTTATTTAGTTTTTGACTCTCAGTCATGTGTATAATCCCTTACGATTCTTTTGTGAGAAACTCAATAGTCTGTTTATCCTGGGAGAAATAAAAATTTTTCCCTTTTTTTTACTTTTTTTTAATTTGCGCTTTTTCCAATATTTTTATTTCTTTGGCTGACAATGCCTTCTTTATTTAAATTTAATTTTAATATTTTACTTTAGTAAACTGTAAATAAAATGTAAATTATATCACACGTTTTATGTTTTTTCATTATTTCACTTTCAGAGCAAAACGACCTTCACTCCTGGATTTTACCTTACTCAAGCATACTAAAAGATTGTTCCGTTATAACTTAAAAAACATAACAAGCAGTATTTAGTCATCTGCGCAATATATGATATGTTTTTCTTGTAGCATTTTTCAATCTTTCAGATGAGCAGAATATGATAACAAATAATGGAAATAGTAGTCACATTTTAAACGTCAAGATGATTAATTTGAGACTGATATAAATTTTGTTTTTGTGTTAGTGATTAATCCGTTTTTGAGCACAAACTGTACTCTAAGAAGACTCAGTAAACTGAATTTTAAAAAAGAAAACGATCTTTTAAATGCTAGCTGGGGGCAGACAGTCATTTGGTATGATTAATATTTTTTAATGTGTTTTACAAAGCGAAAACAAAAGACACACAAATGTGTACATACTAATGTATGAGCTTTAATATTTTCGATAAATCAAATTATAAAAATAACAATGAAATGTATAATGCTTAGCAAGATAGTCAAAAACTAATTGTATTGAAAATGGGAAATAAAGAAAACCTCAATGAATTCTTTGTTAAGAAGGAATAATAAATGTTGAGAATAATAAATGTTTGCTTGTGAATGTGTGTCTGAAGTTAAATATTTAATTTGGTTTTAATGCTGAGTTATATTAAATTATATATTTACGATATGTTTTACTAAATGTTTACTTGAAGTGACAAAATAACTTTATTATTATTATTAAGTCAATATATTTCTTGGAAAAATTATGAAGAATTTAAACAAGTTATTAAATTTAGTTTATAAAGTTGTAAATTTAATTTTAGTTATTTAGTAAATAAATATTTTATTTAAAGTTTTGTTTGTCTTAAAAAAGATATTTAAAATAATATAATGACATAATAAGTAGTTAAGATTCATTTTCTAATAAAAATTTTTTAAATAATAATTTTTGTATGTTGCTATATTTTGGTGAAATGTGCTTTATAATAATAATTCAAAAATTTGTTAAAATATATTTAATAAAGTTTTTCCCAACAGCTTTTTTTACAAAATATTTTAAAATTATTTGCTTTAAATATAATTAAAATTTTATATATTTTCACACTTATACCCGACATTTGTAAACATTTATAATAAGCTGCAATTTCACATTAAAAAAAACATAGTCCTGTCAAATGTCACGCATAAATGACAGCATTAGTAACAGTAAACATAATTGAAATGCATACAAACACATGTAAAAGGGCTTTTACACTTCAACACATACATTTACAATTAACATACGTTTGCATAAATTAAAAAAAAGGAAAAAAAGTAAAGGTAGGCAGCATTAAGGACGAGGTAATAAGAGAGAAGCTAAAAAAGACTTTTTTGTTGCTGACAACAACACGTAAAATATTATTTGCGTGAGTTTTTAAACCAACATTCTTCATAAAATTCTATTCTCTTACTTTGGCATGTTAAAAAACTGCAAGAGATGTCATCGTTGGGATTGTTTTCCTTCAGTGTTTTAACCGAAACGAAACAAGAAGTAAAACAAACTTTTAATATATTGAATTCGACATTGCGTTTGTTTTAAGCAGGTCAATTTAGTTACAAGTTCGATAAGTTATAAGACAATAATCTTTTGTTTTCTTTTGAAAAACACAAAATAAATGACAACGTATAACGCACAACGTATAACGCTTAACCGCAAAACACATAGTTTATTAGTTTTTACGGTAAATACCATGAGTATATACAATATTAAAGTTGGTTGGTAGAGCTTACAACTCTTAGATAACAATGTATAACTTTCTGGATTTGTTTAAAGCAAATATTTTTAAAATATAATTTTTTAAACTTTTTCATAAATTATTATTTATTCTGTGTTAAAATAATTTGGGATCTAAGGCTTAAAACTTCAAAAGTGGAATACAATTACCCGCCTTTCATTACGTTTTACTGCAAAAATTTTTTTTGTACAGAGATATAATATTTTTGCCATATTTGTGTAGTGTGCCGAAAATCTCTGGTTTGCTGTATAAATCGTTCTTACTTATCCATAAGTTCTAAAATATTTTTAAAATTTTTTTCTTCTGTCAAGTCAAGCAATTGGATATATTTTCCATATGATTTTTAAAAACAAAAAATAAATATCTTCATGAATAAAAATTCTAAGCCACATATGAAGAAAAATATGAATAACAAGTAAGTGATGCAAGGACGAATTATATTACTTAGTTTGGCTTTTGTGGCTTTCAAAAAAAATATTGAACAAGTTATGCATGCGAAATTGGTAGCTGTACACAAGAAAATACTTGTAATAGTTGTCAAACATCTTGATGAAGATATTTAAGACGGAATTTATGCGCAGCAAGGAGATAAGCTCTGCTCTAAGAGAATAAATTTGAATAGAATTCATCTAAGAAAAGTTTAGGAAAATATTTGTAACAAAACTTATTCCGTATTATTTTCAGTGTTTATTATTTTATTATTTTTTTATACTAATTTGTTTAAAAAATTATTTAATACAAAAGAAAATATATCAAGCATTTAAACTGCAAAAAAAAGAAGGGAAAGTATAATTATTTTTTAATTAAAAATTAAAACTCTTGTGAGTATTGTATATTTAAATGTTCATTCATTCATTGATGAGTAGAAAAAAATTTCTCACTTGGCAGCGTCAGCTAAGTGGTAGTTTGCCGGCGGCATAATAATTTTTATTCAGAGAGCTGTATTTGAGTGTGTTTAAATATATTGTTTTGAGCACAAACGTTTTAAAAAGTGCCATCTTATGTTTTAATATTTAGTTAAAAAATTAAAATGAAAAATTAGAAATTTTCGATCATATATAAAATGTAATCTTAGTATGCAGTTTCATTATCAACCTTTATTCAAAAAAGTACCTAAAGTATAGACCAAAATGACTCAAATGTACTAGTGAGTCTACACAGGCAATGTCTACATAAATGGTCTCACAAGAATCACCTAGTCAATAGTACCAACGTCAGTAGTCAATTTTCAATGTCACGCAAATGTAAAATGTCTTAAGTAAATAACATTGCTTGAGGTATAATAAGTCACTAGTTCTGGTGACAAAGTTAATAGTAAATCAGTAGTGTTTACTAAAATAACTTATATGTAGTAACAAATATACAAGTCAATTTCAGTTTCAACGAGTAGTGAAAATAATAGTTTATGTTTAATCATTTATAGCTTTGTTTCTGTATTTTATATTTTATTACACTTTGCCTTTGGCAAAGTCGATTATTTAAAACATGTTTTTTATTTTATCTCTCTTTTGACTGGTTTAAACCTATGCTTTGCAATACCGCTGGTCTGATTCCAACTAGTACATAACCATTCCTAAACGTTACTAGTTACAGCTCTAGCAACAGGGATATTATAAAATTTGGCAAATATGTATATGTTTGTATATAAGAATATAACACTTTTTCAGGGAACTGTCGAATACCAGCACTATTCTGTTTAAGTTATTGAACGCGAAATTACTAAAGGTTAACTTTATTTAAGCATTGTACACTTATATACATATTTTAGAACTAGCGTTCAAGCAAACTGTATTTATATAATTTTGTAATTATTATGCTAGGCTCAAAATCAATCGGTACTTAATTACTTAATTTTTTTTTTGAAATAAAGATACTAATATATTTTTTAACCTTAATCTTAGTTGTAATCAGCAGCTATTTAACATACTAGCCTAAATGCCGTGGTGTGCCAAAACGAAGTTTTTTTCATTTTTAAACTGACAAACCAAAGAAGCCTTTTATTTTATTCATAATACTAACTACATTTAGTGACTTAGCTCTTTAACCATCTATCAGATTGAAATGCTACCGTATTTTATGTACAATTTTAAATTAGTATCACCGTGCCGTACGTGATAACAAATAAAATAAAAAATATTTATTTTCATACAATTTCTTCTCAAAATAAGAAATTTACAAATCGTTAACAGAAAATTTGCATATCTCAAATTAAAGTAGTTTTTTTTTCATTTTTGTCACAAAATAAAAACAAAATTTTTAGAAATTGAACATATTCAGAATTCTCTGAAAATACCTGACACTTTATTTTTTATTAAGTTGGTATCAGACATCTTTATATAAAGTTCTTACAAATTGATTGTTATTTCTTTTCTGTAAAAGAAAATAAAAAAAAGAGAAAACATAATTTAATTTATAAAATTCTTTCAGGCTTATCCTTTTTAGAGATAGGAATGACATCTTTAAAAGCTTTTATATTTTTTATTCTATTTAAAGATCTGTTATTAATATAGTATGAGTAATAGTAATAGTATAAACACGTAAGTACATGAACAAATGTTCTTCCTTATGACTTTAGACTTTTAGAATGAAACCCAATATATATTCATTTTTTACTACTGTTAAGAGGGACTTTAAAAGTAAATATATATAAAAAGTTTGCAGATTAGCACTCTGTTATATTATTCAAACTGGCCTAAAAAAAAGGAAATAAAGAAAAGCACAGCAAAAGTGTCAAATGCTTCATTGATTTTATAGGTTAGAAATTAACGAGTAACACAAACAAAAAATTATATAAAGAAAAATAAAAATAAAACTTAAACCTTTTTCAGGTGAAACTTTATTAAGTTTTTATATAAACTTACCTATTTACCCCTGTCACTTAATAAGTGTGAAAGTGTGTGTGTTTATTTGTTGATATCAATGTGTATCAAAAAGCACTACTGTTAATGGTCTGGTATGTGTTGTATTGTGTGTACTTTGATTTAATGTTTAAATGTATACCCAAAGGATAATTTTACTTAATTCAGTTACTTAAGTTAAAGAAAAGCCAACAAAATAAAAACGAATGGCACTAAACTAACACATAACTAAGCCTTTACAGCCAAATTTACGACATTAAACCACACGGGTTATTTTGTGTGTGTTTAGTGAAACTTGGAAAAAGTCCCCTACAGGCCTGAGTCGAAATCAGTTAAATTAAATATTTAAAATATTGAAAATAATTTGGTTGGTGTCTTGCTTATTTTAAAGATTTATTTAAATATCATTCCCAGTTAGCTTTGCTACCACAATAATTGGGAAAGCAGGCTTTCACTGGAATAAAAGGTAGTAACCACCACCGGTACATTGTAATTTAGTTTTTAACATTTATTTAGTTTTTTTTTAATTTATTTGTAATTGTTTTCCATAGTAAAAATTAAAAAAAGTAAAAAGATATGAATTAAGTTAAAACAATTATTCTTAAAACTACAGGAAAAAGATCTCTATTATTTAATTGAATTAAGTAGGATGAATGTTCGTGTGTATGTGTTTTTTATTTGAATCTACTTCATTGTATTTGTAAGTTATTGTATGTCTTGTTGCCAGCATTGGCCAATAAACCAGCTTAAGAAAAATTTAACATTAATAGAGTTTAGAAAACTCAAACAAAGGGATACAAAGGGATTTCTGGGGTCAAATTACCCATTAAAAAATGTCAAACGAAAAGAAAAATTAGTTGCTAAAATGTAGATGCAAAAGTTTTAAACTTCCATAATTTTTTTGTATTCGGTTTTGTTGTGAACTTTATTTATTTGTTTTTGAATTTTTTTAAATTATTTTGACTACGCTGAAATGCGTTTATATCAACTCTGTAACTTGGGGTATTCAAACGTTATGCTATCAAGTCATATTGTCTTTAAGTTTTAATATTTTACAATAGTTTAAAAAAATTGTTGTTGTGCCTAAAGAAAAAAGTTCTATAATAAGACTTTTTAAACTGTGTTTATTGTTTTGTCATAAACAGTAGAAACCTGAGCCGGGCGGCCGAAACGCTTTAGTGAAGCCGTTGATATAATTAACAAGTCGCAGTCATTAATTTTAAAATATTTTTGAAATTACTTATTTTTATGTTTTCTCCAGCAGCTGATTCAAATTTAAAATAACACACTTAATTATGAGCGGATGCTCACAACAGTTGTATTTTTTCGTTTTATTTTTTAAGACATATGACTTTATGACTACCTTCTGAATACCCAAATTATTTAAAAAATAAGCCATAGAAGAAAGTTAAATTGATTTTAAATTCGCTAAATAAAATATTATTTATGAAGATAATAAAACCAGCCAACAAACTTGACATTTTTCATATTTTTATTGATTTCCTAAAAAAATCACTGCTGTCAATCAGCCTTGCCTTAGTTTATGCCGCAACAGATTTAAAGTTTTTTTAATTCACGAAATTGTAAAATTTCCAAATGGGACGAGTGTAATGGTTTTTTGAAACTAAGTCCGATTTTATGGTCAGCATCGTCATTCAGTAAAGAAATCCAAACACAGAATACTATCCTGTACTTTCCTTTTTTAAATAAATTTTTCGATTTATTTTGCGGTTGAAAAGTTTTGCAAACCCAGCAAAACTAATAAAGGTCAGTCATCAGAACAAAATAAAATTAAGCAATAAAATCTTTTGAAAGCTCCAGAAAATAAACGATATACAATAAATTCACAAAACAAAAATACAAATAACAAACATGTATTTTAAACTGAAAATTAAAACGGCAAGAATATTTTTGTCAAGTTTTGAAAAAATTTGTGTTTATTTGCCTAAAATGAGCTGTAAAAAGGGTGAAGATGTTAAGAAAGATTTAAAGAAAGAAAAACTAAAAAACCTTTATATATTAATATAAAGGTCGAATTAATATACAACAAAACTCAAAACTAAAAAACTTTCTAAAGTATCTGTGTCATTTTCGAAAATTCGTATTTTGAATTTATTTTAAAATAAAAGGTTTCTATAACTTTTAATAAAATTTTTTCATAAATCTAAGTCACTTTGTTTTATACAAATCGAGTTCTTGAGTTCGTTTTTATTTGAAATGAAATTAATTTTTAATTTTTTTTTAATTTTTAAATAAATTTCCTAAAAACAATAAAGTTAAGCCTTAAACAGGTGTCGTTCTATTAAATTACGCAAATTATAAGGAGTCCTATCGCATGTTGTGCCTCAAGTTTGTTTTCAAACATATTAGGAGGGTACAAACCTTTTAGGGCTACAAAAGTATTTGCTAAAAAAAGATTTTCAAATAGATGATATTCGGAAAAAGTTATTGCCTAAAGCTCTTAAGGTTTTTAAAACTCAATATAATTTAAAATGCTTAAAATAGATAAAAAAAATACACAAATATACAGATACATATATAGAAAATGTCTTACTTTTGTACAAGATAATGTAAGTTTGTGTGTATGTATATGAATATTTGTGGAGTTGTCTATATTATATGAATAAGTGGATCAAAATAAAATAAGCTTTAAAATAAAGACACCTGGATACTTATTAAACTTCTTAAAAGGAATAAAATCACCAACGACTATACGTGGATAGACACACACACACATATATATTACTACATTAACCTTATTAAAATATTTATATTATTGAAAAATCGTACACGTTTTTTTGCAAAATGAAAATGAGATTATTATAATGAGATTGCGAAAATAACCAAAAGTATGCATGTTCCTTTGTATGTATATGTGTGTGTACTTTCGTAAGTCAGATAAAAAATTTCTACGATTTCCATGACATCCGTATAATTAAAGTCATTGAATGATGAAATATTTGCCGTTTTAGGTTTTTTTTTAAATCCATTATTACTGATTTAGCGCTTTACAGCTATTTAAAATTAACAATTTACTTTTTAAAGAAATCAGTTTAGTTGTTTTAGTTTTTTAATAAAAATGGATAATAGTCTTAAGTTAAGCCATAAAAATGAAAAAAAAATAATTTAAATTATTATTTTTTATTTTGGCAAAGCTTGTGATGTTTAGTCGTTTTTTATGTATAATTTGGTAAAATAATAAATTATATGAAATTGTTACTTTAGTTGGCCATAAGTTAAACTGTATCAAGTTAGAAATTTTTTTATTTACTTCTAAAGTTCTTGACTCCCATAGAATTGCCACAACCTTAACGGTACTTGTAAAAGTTTTTTATAAATCCTAAAATATTCCTGCTTTTAAAGCACGTTTTAAAAATTTGTATTCAAATATTTTTTTGGTTAATTTGTTTGAAATGGGCTTTTGTTGCCATTAATGTATAAGAAATTACAAACGTGACTTTGTTACAATCTAATGTATTACATTTTCATTTTTTCAAAACCATTTTGTTGTGTTAAGGGCTAAGAAATTACCTTTATCATTATTTATGATGTCATTAACTGAAATTAAATGAAAAAGGTCCTTTAAATCAAGTCCTGCTAATATTAATAGGAAATACTTTTGATATAAAAATTTAAAACCCTTTTTTTTACTTGATGTTTTAATAAAGGTATTTTTGTTGCTGTTTTTTTTATTAGATTTATATATTTATTTATTTGGTTTTTATTTTTGACAACTTGTCATGCATTTTTAATGATCAGCCATCAAGAAAAGCGGTTGGAAAATATGGAAACATTTTAACAAAAAAAAAAAAACAGGTACACACTAATACTTATATACAAATATATGTATGTGTGTCAAATCGCTAAATACTAGGTAAAAAGGTAATAAAAATTGTGAGCTTATGATGTCATAAAAAATATTGAACACAAGTATTAAAAAACAAATTTGTTTGAATGGTATTGTAAGCAATTTCTCTTTGTTTTGCCCTTTCATACTGGGCAATAAATATGATATAATTGAACATAAATTTCAGAAAATAAATTTAAATAGAAGCGTACAAAAAAAAACATTTTTTAAGAGCTTTAGCAAAAGACAAAATATTTATGGAATTTTAATAAATGATAATTTTATAAGTAAATTTTAATAAACAAAATTTTAAAATTCTTAAAAAACTGTATTGAATTTAAAAAGTAAATATATTAACCCAGCAAAAACTTGGGAGTGATTAGGCATTTCAAATTTCTTACTTTTCAACTACTATTACATACCGTCTGTATCACTTAGCATTTGTTAGATAACGAGCTATTTCTTACACAAAATTTAGGCAGATAGTTTCAGTTTAACAATTTTTTAAGTTTTTCTAACTTAGTATTTTAAGCCAGTTTTAACCAAAACATCGAAGAAAAATATTTAAACGCAACATTAAGTAACTAGGGTCCCCAGGAAAATGTTATTTTATTGCCAGTCAAGAAAAAACTTGTGAAAGTCCCTCTTCGTAAGCGTTTCATTCCATCTGAGAGATGGATTAATGCTTGTCCGTTAGTCAAGTGTTGCCAAAGAGACTTTTAATGGAAAAATGCATAGTGTATATGAAAAGTAAACTTCGTCCTAACTTACAAAATAAAACAGAAGGAAAACACTCATACCGTATCCCTTTCTTTGTTACATGTGAGTTAAATAGGTGAGGTTTACAACCAAAAGACACTACTACCCTTCAAAGAGTACTGATGATGAAATTGCGTAGCTGCTTTCGAAAATGCATTCTACTCGGCAAGTAGCGGTAGAAGAACCTGATTTTTTCAAATAAAAGTTTTTTTCAACATTAACGGAAAATATTAATTTCTTCTAATAAAAACAAAATTATATGAACTTAAGTCAAATTAAAAGCAAACATTATTATGTATAAACTTTATAACATAAATTTAATGAGAAAAATAAATTGGCATATTTTTAATATGAAAAAAAGTTTCATAGAGCTTGTTAAATTATTTAAGTAATATACTGCACTTTCAATCCGGTAACAAAAATTTCATATTTTTAGTCTTTCAAACCCCATCAACATGTATGTGCACAAAGAATTTGGTTATAGTTTCTACTGTTTTATTTAAAATAGTCAATTACATGCTCTAGTTTTAATTTTATTATTTTTTTCCAATACTACTGGTATCCAATAGAAGGCAATAAAAATCTTACATTTGGCACTACAATATCAGCAACTAGCAGAATTGAGAAAAATAATTAGTTTAATAATAGGAACTAATTGCGGTGTATTTGTAAACCCCCATTCAAATTTATTACTCAAACAATTGTTTTAAATCCCTACTAAATGTAGAAATACTGCAAGGGATTTGATGCTATTAAGGTAGCCTTTGCAGCAATAGCAGCTGTAGAATTAGCGGCCGCAGTGTGAATAAGCATTTCCATATACAAAGCAAAAACGTTTGCAGTAAAATTCAGTTTCATAAAAAAAGCTGTTGTCACATTTGTCAAACATTTTGCCTCAAAAGCATGATCACTAAAAATTTAAATTTAAGACTCCTTTATATGAGCCGCTTATTTTGAAAATGGCATAAGTCACTTTTTTAAAAAAATCGAGTTAATGGCAATACTTAATACTATTGAACGGTATTTTTTATATCTTTAAATATCTCGACTTTAAAAGAAAGTGACTTATTCCACTTTCAAAATAAGCAGCTTATATATTGGAATACATATTCTAAATATTGTTATAATATCAAATACATTTTTTGCCATTTATTTTACCATGTTTTATAGAAAAAGACTTTGAACAATTTTTGCTTTGAATAGTGGTAACACCTTTTTGACTAAATATTTGACATGTCTGACCAGAGTCTAGGTTTATAGCTCATTTTGGGTATATATAAAGCCTTAGTGCTTGTGGTGTGGTTCAAATTTATTTCCAACTAAGAAATCATTGCAACAGTGGCACATACAACGATATTTGATATTATCTTGACTGACATTTGTGGCAAGCTCCAAGTGTTTTTGATTTTTTCAGCTCAAAAAACTTTGAATCAGTTTTTTTGCATTGTTTTATTTTTTGTTTTAATTTTGCTGTTTTCTGCTGGCTTCTATGTAATTCACTTCATACTACATTGAGATTGTCGTTTTTGATGTTCATAATAATATCATCATGTTCGTTAGCTGATTTGCCCATATTTCTTAAGTTGTGTTTTTTTGTAGCAGAAGCTATTACCATCAGCTCCATTACCACATCTACGCCTTTAGTTTTTATACCATACACACACACTTAATATTCTTTTAAGTATTTATTTATTTTTATTATCACTTTCCTCCTCATTTCGAATGCTTTTTCTTATATCAACAAATATCTTTTATATAGGAAAAGAGTTATCTGAAAAGATTCTGCAATTGTTTCCGCTTTTTTTCTTAAGACCGATAAGTGGTGTGAAATTTTCTTACAGCAACCAAAAAAAAAAAAAACAACTAAATCAAGCAGCAACCAAAAAATATAAATTTTGTAGACATAAGACTTACAGTACTCTTGGAAGAAAAAAACACTTTTTCTGTTAAAAACATCTTTAATTTGTATGTTTTACTTATTCACTTCCCTCACTTTTATAGTTATTTATGTATATTTCTTGGTACTTGATTAAACAATTTCGGGTTGTTTTTAGGGTTTTAAAGTCATTAAAAAAATTTTGTATAAAAACTTAAAACTTTGAAATTTGGTGTTATATCTATGTAAAAAGGTTTTTTGAAGCTGGCAGAAATTCAATGGCATCTTTAAAATATTTTTAAATGTTTATTTATTTTTAAACGTTAATAATAATTATATTGAAAATTTGCTAAGAAATAAATATGTATTTTGGTTTTGGTATTTCATAAGATATGGTTTTTAAAAATATTTCAAAAAGTAAAATAAATAAAATTTTTTTAGTTATATTACACTTGAGCTAAAAGTAAAAAAAAGTAAACAGTAATTTTTTTATGTTCTTATAACACCTTTTGAGTCGACTAAAGCGTTGTTGCCCTTTCGTTCGATTGGGTTTTCATGTGTTCTTGTGACCAAAGTACAGGTCGCAGTTTTGAAGGTATTTAAAAGAAATTTAGTATAAATTAGTTTTTTTTCTTGCATTTTTTGACATATCCCCCATCTGCATGGTCTTCCGCAATTTCACTGACTTAAATACTATTCTTCAAAAAATGTTGCTCATGTCTTTTGCTTAGGTCAACAACGATCATATTGAGCAAAAATATGATCGATCCATTCTGTGTGTGCAAATGTCCTCCTGGAGCTTGTATTTTAGGATAAAACTGACACTAATTTTGGTCTGCCTTACAAGTATGCTATAGGATATAGCATGTTCGGGCTTGACCAACTATAACTTTCTTGCTAATTTTCTTTTCAATTTACTACCAAAAGTACGAATAGTTTTAAAAGACTACAGGTCTTCCTGATGTGTATAAGTATTCACTTTATAACATAACTATGAATATTATATAAATGCAAATATTATTGGAAACTTATATATAATATAAATTGTTTTCTTGTTTATAAAAGTAATAAAACTAAGCAAACGTCTTTTACGAGGACTATAAATAATAAAATATTTTCTGTTATTAAAGAAGCGCAAATTTATAAGAAAGCGAAGAAAAAAAATAATATTTTTCAAATCAAGGAAAAAATTGTAGTTTAAATAACTAAAAATGTCTTCAAAAAAGTGTCAACCAAAGAAAGTAAGAACTTCACTCAATATATTATTTTAATTAATTTTTTAATTTTTTTTTTTTTGTTTTTGAACAAGAATTCTTTAAAAACCATACAAACGCTTCCTCAAGCAATCAATCCTTCCCCCTTTTTTCCTGCAACAGTTTCTGTTCTACTTTCTACCTTCATTTAATTTTATGTCATATATTCAATTGTCTGTGGTTCTTTATCTTTGTTTTTTTTGTATTCAATAAGTAGCGAATGTAAAACATACTGTTGTTTGAATTTGTTCGAAGATGCATTTAAAAGGCATGCAGGGCTTCACAATAAAATATCACAATTATGTATTGTTTAATGAATTATAAGAACATGGAAACTTATTAAGTGTAAATATTTATGCACATCCATAAAAATAAAAAAATACGGGGAACGAAAAAAAGAGACATGCTTAAGTCAAGTGCGCGATAGGATACAAAAACATTATTCTGTGCACGTGTGCATAGTTATGTGTAAATGTGTTTATTTAAATAGAATCATTAGATTCTTTAAAAAAAAAGCTTTACTTGATCTAAAAATATTAAAAATAATAGCTTTGCAACGTGATTGCAAACAAATACGATTGTTATAAAAGTACTAAACAATTTCATAAACTCATCGACACTAAAAAAATGTGCCTTTTTATAGAATTTTATGTAAAAACAAACAAAAAACATAATCACACAACTACACAAACACCACTCGTGCCATTTTTTTTTTTTCAAATTTATGAATATGATCAAAAGAACAAGCTGTTGAAAGCTAAAAAGTAAACAATTTTGCAAAGTGTTGGTATTAGCGGTTAAGAATAGAAAAAAACACATTTATTACAACATATTAACTTGTGTGTTTTATATTGATCATACATATAAGGGTGATGACAGACATAAATTTATTTGAAATCGTTTTTGGCCCATTCAGCAACAATTTATTATATATGTATTTTATAAAATAGGATCAATTTCAGCACCAAAACAAACGTAAAAAATAGTTTTTCTTGCGTTTTTAGGTTTGAACACGCAACCCTGTAATATTAAGCGAGCGATACGTTAGTTCCTCAATACCTTAACTAATTTTCACAAGAATCAGGTAATATTACTATGTATTTAACAACAATATATTAGTGGAATTTAAGTATGTCAAAACTATCATCGTACTTATTAGGATTAACAATAGGGTGCTGTTTTATATGTACACACAAATATAGAGACACACACACACATACACACACGCTTTTAACTATGTTTGTCAGAAATCTCATAGCATTTGCTTAGATTTAAATTCAACACATGCAGGTTCGTCTAAATGTGCTCATATTTGTGTTGGTGTAAATATAAACAAAGAGTTTTTCATAATATAATTTCAAGGTTTATCAATATATGGGATAATCGCTTTAAATTACAATCCTAATGTGACATCATTTATTAACTTTATCAGAATGTTAACAAAAATAGTACATTTGTATTAGAAATTTTAAAATTGAGATAAAAAAAATGAAATAATGTGATAAAGATTGTCTCTTTAGTAACTTATAAAGTGGATTAAGTATGTGGTTACTTATTTAAAAAGTTAATATTATTAGGGATACGATTATGTTTTCTGATGTTGAACTTACTTTCGAATTTGGTAACGAGGAATATCTACTTAATATTAATATACCATGATTGGCACTTTTTTATTTTGTAGTAAGGAAAAATTACAGGCAGAAGTGCAGCAATTGCTGTTTCCCATTTTAGTTGATAGAAATATAGCATTTATACTTGGCTCCCTAGTAATAATACCATTGTAAAGATTTTGTCTGCAAAGTTTAGTGAGATCTCACAAAACACTAGCAAAACATTTAATATATTACCTTTATCAGAGTTTAACCCGAAGCCAAATCACGGCTTCGATTAGAATTGATATAAAAAATTTTTTATTAGAAATCCTATATTTAAAACATTGGCCCCGCTCTAAGTTGAACTTTATTGTATATAAATTGCTTTCTTACTTAACCAGGACTACGAAATTTGATATGTTCGTATCTTTTGTTGCGTTTGGACATGTTGGAAAGCTTTGACGACTAACACTTTGAAGGAACTGGCTTAACAAACAAATGCTTTTCTTATGGTCGGTTAAGTAACTTATATCCTCTAGGCTTTATTTATGAATATTATAAGGGCTAAGATGAGTTTGAGTGGACATCGTCCTTTGCTGAGTGACCTCAAAAAAAGTCGATTCTTTTGTATTTGTTTTTGTCTGCTCTATTTTTGGTATATTTTAGATCCTCTTAGAGATGCTGCTTGTATGGCCTTGAGAACCATTGCTGCCTACATATCTGTAAGGATGATAAGGGAGAATGCGCTATCGTGGTGAATGTGCGTATCCTATGTTGTTTGTATGAACATTTGTCAGTGATTCTGATAGGAGTGGAGCTATTAGCCTCAGCCTTTAAGGACTCTTTGATTTTCTAATATAAAATAATATTTTAGAAACACTTCTTTAAAAAGTTGTGGCTTTTGCGCATGTTTTTTTAATCTGTGGCTTAAAGTTTAGTTTTCTGCATATCGCAAGCTCCAGATATTTGATTGACGGTGTAGAGTTTTTCGTCCAGTTACCCACCGTTTCCTTGACAAACTGAATTTTTTTCATGTTTAAATTTTGTACGTTTTTGGATTGATACATTGGACGACGTAAGCTAGTCTTGGGATTATAAATTGCCTCTCATACCGCCGATCCTACTTGCACGATATATACGACATATAGGATGCCTGGACTGACTTTTTGTTTCGGAAGCTGTTTGCCTTCTACTAAGACTATTTTTCTGCTTGGGAAGTAAGTTTATTTTATTTTCACCAGATATTTCCGGATGTTAAATTTTTCTGGAGAGCTTTTTTAACTAGCATAGTTAAACGTGCAGCGGGATTATTGCACGTATGTTTGTATGTGTTAACGTGTCAGCGAAAATAGAAAATAAACATACAAAAACATTCCCTAAAAAAAACATTGAAGAAAGTGTCAATAAATACCCACAAGGATACAAATTCAAAAAGAAATAAAAATATACGTAAGTTCAAATCTAGCTCCTGTTTTCTTTAAGAGGAACCCACATAATAGTACGTTTCCATTATAAGCAAATTAAGTAATTTTGAGGAAATAATGTCGAAGTGTTTCCATTACGTTGTAAGTGGACTTGTGTTCGAATTTAATTTGACACTTATTTTTTAATGTATTTTTTAGCATAAAACAAACAATAATTTTGTTTAATAACAATTTACAATAGTAAAATAAAGAAAAACATATTAATTTGGAATATCATTGAGTTTATATTATATTATGTTCAACACAATAAAAACCTACCAGGGCGCACGTATATCAGGCGGCCTCGGTTAATTATTAAGTAACGGTATTTCGTTATTTAGATATAAAATTTTGTTATTGTTTGTGTATTTTATTCTTATTACAAACAACAACTGTAAAATTCTAAGAAAAGATCAGTAGGAGGAAAAAAGAATTTGTGAGTTTTTGCTATCTTGACATTCTTATGACAAATTAAGTTGTTTTTGTAGAACTGCTCCCACCTAATGCATGTTCCTTGCAATCAGCTGTCTTTTTTTCGGATTTGCTAGTCACCAGCAATGGTTATCACAAAGTTGAATTTGTAATTAAAGCCTTCGCGCAGTGTTGCATATACAAATTTCGACATAATCTTGAGCAAATCAAGTCATTTGAGATGATTTGCTCATATAAAAAATATATGGAAATTTGAGAAAATTAAATGATTTAGCTCAAATCACGTAGATGGAAACGCACTATTAGACATCACACTATAAATCACACTTCAAGATTAATTTAAATGCGGAGACTGACAAGTGCGTTTTTTGCTGTTAGCTTAAGTGTTTTAAAATGTTCATTAATTTTGACTAGAGTTATCTTGTGCTGACCTCCTACAAATACTTGTTAATAATATTGCTATGATTTGTATGTCTTACAAATAAAGCACACATCTTTAAAGAAGAGGCTAAAGTGTAGGGCATGTAAGTATTCTCATATCATTGACAACACAATACAAGAAGAAAATAGAAATAAGGATATAAATACAACTTCTTAAGGATTTATTAAGTTTGACTTAATACAACGAGTTATTTTTTTAAAAAATAAATGTTAAATATAAAAAAAAATTATATTGAACCTAGACAGATTACTAAGGTCTTAAAATAAATACTACTTGAGAAAGTACATTGGAGCTTTAATTAGTTTTCTAAACAAAAAACAACAACGTGTGCTAACATACACCTTGTTTATCTGCTTCCCGGTTTTAAAACAAACGTTTTGTAATTATCATCTCCAGGGCATAGGAATTGTGTACTCACACTTACACCATTACGTGTTTGTTTTAATATAAGAACATTTATCTGCCTGAAATCTTATTAAAATTTTACAGTCATAGGCAATGGTTTTTGTTTTTTACTTTTGCTCCATGCATTCTTATAATTTAACTTTAAATCAAAATTTGTTCTTAGAATGTCAACACAAAAATACATGCTTTTAAATTAACGGTTACATATGTATATGCAAATGTTACGAAATCAAATATTTTCATATTCAAACAGGTTTTAGGCTTAGAATAATTTGAATATAAAATCTCTGTTGCTTTCAACAATTCTTAATTATATTTAATATGAACTTTTTTACCTTTCTCTTGCTTTAAGTCCCAGTTGTGTTGTTGTCGACATTTTGTAACGTTTTTTGTGAATTTTTTATATTGTTTTTATGGAGTATATGGGGGATTTTGTTTTGAACAAATTCGTATTTGACGGAAGATGATATTTTTTTAAACACATTTTTAATACAAAATTTTGTCCAATTAAGTGGTACTAAGAGCATATTGAGAAATTACGATACTTTTTGCAAATGTATTAATAAGAATATTTTTGATTTTTACCATAAAAGCCCTTAAGTTTGTTTTTTATATTGAAAACATGAAACAACCCCTGTGCGAGCTGCTGCATGTGAATTATTTATTTTTTGTTGTTCATTTTCGTTTATTGTCATGTCAAGTTTAACTACCATGTACAACACAAATTCCTTCCGCTACGCTATATTATGTTTCCTTACATTCTGACAGTGTAATTGTATGACAAGTTTTTTCACCCTACACCCAAAGAGTAATCGTATGCTTTGCACCATCTTTAATATGTCTTATAGCAAATAAATTAAATATATTGAAATTTGTGTTAATTTGTACGTTTTATAATCTAAATTTTATAATTTAAAATTTTTATTATTAAAAATATTTTTGTGACAACAAATTTATAGGTTATTTTTTTTTTTTTGAAATTGTTGAAGTACGAAAACATTTAGTTTTTGGTAGTCCTTATAATATATTAAGTGATAACCAACGGTTATCTAACCTTATAAGGGAAAAAGAACATCAAAACAGTTAATTAGGAGTTTTTGAAAGAGATCTTGTATGTTTTGGCTTTCTTTCAATTATTCTCAGAAAGCTTGCTGAAGTTATTATAAAAAGGCAGACGATATTAATGAAAATTTTTAAGAATTTGGTTGATAACCCTGATGATTTGATGTAGGAACTAATAAAATGCAAACATACAAACTCAACCTACAGCAAATCTTATAAATAAAAATGTTAAAAAAAAATATTTTGTGAAAGCATGTTTATTATTCGTCACAGCCGGGCAAACGACATTTACCTTATTTTTTTTAAGCTATAGGGAATGTATTCGTGTGTGTATTACGTATAACAGAATTTTTTTTTTGCTGCTCAACTCAGGAAAATTGTTACATTGTGCCATATTGTTACTGTCATTGTTGTTATTATCTCTTGTTGTCTATTGCTGTTGCCGTTTCTGCTCTTCTTGCTGATAAGGCTACCGGTACGCTTTTGCTTTTGTTATTTGCTATAAACCCATATCAAATTAATGCTTCGCTAATTTAGTGATATTTTTCCTGTTAGAAATGTTTTTTATTTTCTTCTTTTTCTTTAAAAGAAGTTCTGTTAATCTCTTTAAACGTGAACCGGCAATTTTTATTTAGATTTTAGTCCCTCGTTATTTTAAAGGAATTTGTTTTTTCTGACTTTATTTTTTTTATTTTCTTCCCCTCTTGCACATTAGATTTCGTTTGTTCTTAAACTCCCCAGGTAAGTGGTAAAATTAGTCAGTTTTTGTTTGCTGCCAGTTTTTTTTTGTTTTTGATAACTTATCAACTGTTACAGGTTTGTTCGCTAAATTAACTTTTTTGTTAAAGTATGTCTAAGTAAAGTAAGAACTTTAAGAGAAATTGTTTAAGGCAATGAAATTTATTAAAAAAAAAAAATATTGTTTTCTTTTAAATCAAATTAAACTGAATTTATCTTTAAGTTAAGATACCTTCAGTTACTTAATGAGAGTTTAAGTTTTTTTGTTAATAAATTTACTTGAAATTTGTTTCAATATTTAAGTTTCTTAACTTTATATTAAGTTTAAGATTAATGTTTTTTCACCTAATTATACGCTAAAATGTTAATGTCATTTATGAGTTTTCAAATCTGTGTATGTGTGCGTGACAATGATGGTGATTATTATTTCAGTCAGTGTGTCCATAAGTTTGAATGTACATTGTATCATTTATGGGTGTTGGGCTAACAAGTTTACTTCTTATATTGCTAACGACAACACAAATATTAATAATGATGATGTTGTAGCAGATGATTATTTTTTTCAAGTTAAAAACATTACATGGCAGCTCATATTAATATTTTAATGACAACGTTACACAAGTGATAATTGCTTTGGGTAGTAGACACAAATATCGTACGTAGGCAGTGTTGCCAGAAGAGATTGAATTTAAGCTGATGTTTAAAAAAAGCAATTCACTAACATTTTAACAACTTTTTTAATTGCTAAACTTACACGTACATTTAAAAGCACACATGAATAAGTCTCACACTCTTTTTAAATATTCAAATTGAGAATTTTTTTTTAAATTTTATAAACTACTAAGGCGTTTGGGTGATTGAAAAAGAAATTATTATTATTTCATTTAACCTATATTGTTCCCTTAGCGGGTAAAAAATTATTTTTGCAGATGCTTAATCCTAAGGTAAGAAAGTATTACCCGGTAACACCGTTTTTAATGCTAGAAGACCTTATATTATAATTAATTTAAAGTGAGGTCTAAACTTTGTCTGTTGTAAAAAAAGGCTGAACAAAAATAATGTTTTAAAGCAATTTGTTTTGGTAATTGCTTAAGATCGTGTGTAGATAAGAACATTTTTAAACAAAATATTAGGAAAACCCCAGTATTTTAAATTTGCAGATAATTTTATTGTTTAAAAAAGGTAAAATATTTTTTAGCTAACTTTTGAGTCAGGACATTTGTTTGTGGGTATATTTAAAATATTTTTCAAAATTTTTTTAAAAATTAATTTTTCAGTTTAAGTTAGTTAATTTTGACTTCCTGCTTAAGCTAAAAAACTATTTTTAATAATGAAAATATTTACTAAAATAAATTCATGTTGGCCGTCCTTTCTTTCAGTCTATTTTGTGCATTTTGATTTTAGATTTTGGTCTTTAGAGGCGTTTATTAGTAGATTTTAAAAAATAGTTGCATTAAAATGGAGTATTTCCCATTGTGTTAAAAAACTAAACTACTAGTATCAAAATATAACAACAACAATAACGAAAGAAAATTCATTTAAATTTTTTTTTTAATTTTAAAGTTTGAAATTTTGTTAACATATTGAAAAAGGTGTCTATATATATATATATATATATATATATTTCTTAGCATTTCTATATTACTTAGGTTGTCAGTATGCGAATTCAATTAACACTACCTATTTTAACAAACTTGGATTTAAAAAAATGCCAATCAAATGTTGTTTTAGTTTATTATAATCTAAAATTTTTGGCTTCATTGGTTTGGTTTCCCAACACACACAATCACAAACCAAAAAGGACACGTTACGATGCACAATGCAGAGCGCGATTATATTAAGTAATAGTTTTTGATTCAATGGCAGTTTTAATAAAAGTATAATTGGATGTAGGTAGGTTAGGTTAGGTAGAACAGGCAGCCATTAAAGGAAAGCATACAGCTCATTTGGGTCCGCTTTATTCGGTCGCTTTGTGTTACTTAAAGAGGGAGATAGAATAGGTTGAGATAAAAGGGAAGAAGAAATTTAGAGAAGAATAACAAAGAAAGAAAGAACAGAAAATGAAGCAAACTTACCAGGGTCTTTAGTGGGAATCGAACCCACAACCCCCGACTGGTAGACTCGTGCACTTACCACTGATCTACCGGGGCACCTGGTTGGATGTTTGTATTTATTTAAAATCTTTAAAGTATCTGGTAATCGCTTTTAACAAAACAACACTCGTTTTACTCCTTTTGATTTTAGCAGTTTATCAAAAGGCTAATTTGCTTTTTATATAAAAATTTAAAATGGTTTTTGTTTAACTTTTTTACACATTAAAAAAATGTTCATTTACATGCGTATGAACAGAGATTTCAGTTTTGATTTAATTAAATATTAATATCTTTTTGTTTATTTGTGTGCATTTAATTTTAATAATGCTTGATGTCCTTTATCATACTATTATGAAAGAATGATTAAATGCAAAACTGAATCCATTCGGCACATTCAGCATTGACATGGTAAAACAAACAGACAAAAATGGATTAAAGTGAAAATATTAAAAACAAAGATTGAAATGAATGAATACTAACGATGAATTATATTTATACTGAAAATGCTTGTAGTATCATCATTCAGTTTATTTCGAGTTCTTAAAACAAAAAAATATATGAGAAAGGAAAACTTATTTATGTAAAAATAAAAAATGCCAAGAACAGTTGTCACCCTTAAAAAGTAGTACTGAAAAACAAAAGTGCTTTTAAAACCAATTATCAGCAGCAATGTAAGCAAGTAATGCTGTTGTAAAGTTGTCGACAAAAACTATATCAAATGCTTGCCTTTACATATTAATTCATACGTATAATGATTGTTCAGTTTTGCTTATAGCAGTAGTATCGTCGGTAGCGCTCGTATTGTTTATCATTCTAGTATTTGTTTTTGTTTATTAGCTATTAAGAAAATAACGGAGTTGTTTCCTACTAATTAAAATAATATTTTATTTCTAAATGCAGGCTCTAAACCCTTAACATAAACACACTTCTTACAGCAACAATAGAAGCAGAAACAATTGTATTGGAATTTTTAATTAAATTGAAAACGCTATTATTTGTTTAATGTTGTACAATGGAAAACAACAAACAAGCTAAGATAGAGCAAAACTCAGAAGAAGGAAATAGTAAGAAAGGAAGTAGAATTGTCCTTGGAGACCTAAACGCAAAACTACGAAAAATAAATATTCTTAATTAATGAATTGAAAAATTTTGCCTGAACGGAGAACCACCCCGTTAACAACTAAGGCTAACTGACTTTGAGCGGCAAACAATGTGGTTGTAAACAGCACCGAAATTTGGCATGTCGATGTACAAAAGGCCCCATGGCTGTCACTGGATCAAACAACAAAAAACATGGTTGATGATGTTGGGATGAATGGAAGGCATTCATTCAGGTATGATAAATTTTAAAGGCAGCAAAGGTTTAATCAAGGAACAAGTAGGACAAACAAGAGTCTTTTATTCAACAAAAGATAAGAATTAAATTTTTAGTGAGTATATGAGAATGTTCAGAAGCCAAAATGAAGCCCATATACAGAGTGTAAAAATTAATGTGAGTCAGTTTAGGGGCTACCAATTCACGCAGGACGTATTGCTTTAAAGTAACCAATATTTTTTTTTTATCAAGAATGGTATTAGGAAGTGTTTGTGGTGAGTAATAAATATCTCGTTTTGAAGAAGTAATTGGCCACCTGTATCCTGCGATATTATTTACGAGAATATTTTAGTAGGGATACGTGAGCTCTCTCATCAGTAGGAAAACAAGCGTCTATTACAGTCTAAAAAACGACATCAAAAACAACACAGGAGCTCCCATTAGAGCTACTGAATTACAGTTTCTCATTTAAATGACATTTCTTTAAAAGTGAGTTGTTAAATTTTAAACAAAGCAAAAATACTTCTGTTCTATTTTGTAATTTTCTCCTAAAGGTTGGAAAATTTAACTAAAAACAACTGTTAAAATAAATTAAGTATAAAGTTATTGTAAAAAAAATGGCACCTTAGGTTCCTTAAAAATTAAAAACGGTCAATAGAGATAGTTTTTTTGGAAAAGTCTACTGACACAAAGTTAAACTAACATCTTTCGTGTGATGCATAATAGTGGTTTTTTCTCCTCTTTCCGTTGATGGAAGCCAAATTTTTTTAATATAATTTTGCTCTAGTTTTTAATTAAATATTAAAATTGTTATAAATAATGTTAAATATTAATTAATTTATAAATCCCATTAGAGTTTGAAAAAGGGTACAGACATTTTGGTTAAAATCAGCTTCTCGATGTTATTAAGCAAGAAATTAAAAAAGTAAAATGTGATTAAGAACAAACACAAAAGTAATAAGATTATAGAAAAGTCATAAAAAAAATTTTGCAACAATATCTATTTTACATATCACACTCTATTTATAAAAAAATGCAAATTTTACTTGGGCAGCGAAAATAACGAGTATAAACGTTTAATGATAGTTAAATGAAAACTGTAATTTAAAATAATATTAAGCGAAATACAAATTATGAAAAATTGTATAAATTTTTATTTTGAAATAAATACAAATTTATGTATTTAAATAATTTTACCATACAAAAAGATTTTTTTATATCTTAAAATGTATCAAAAACAAAATAAGTAAGCTTTGAGAGTAAAAATGTTTGGCTAAGAATTTAATTTTATTAAAAATCTTAAGTTATGTGTCGTAACTGCATGCAAAAATATAATAAAATTTAGTTCAGTATATGGTTACCAAGAAAACAAAATTCAATTTTATTTCAAAGGTTAACGTTGCAGTTCATTATAAAAGTTTAATTGATTTTAAAATTTTTTTAGTTTATAAAAATCCACCAAATCTTAAAGGAGTTAAAATCTCTGTCATTAAAATTTTTGAAAAATAATTCAGAGATATGTTGGAATATTTTACCAGCTTAAATGAAGTTGGATTATTTAAAACTGTTTAACTGCTCTTGTTTTCAAAAAATGGTTATCATAGGAACACAAAATTTCCATATTTAAAGCAGCACTGGCTTACTCGAATTTTAGGTAATTTAAATGCATAACGTTGCTAATCACGGCGTTAGGTTGTTCTTGATTTAAATAGATTATTTTAAAGGCAGTTTTGTATTGTGATACTCTACAGAGAAATCCTGCTTTTAAATTAAATCGAAGAAAATTTTAGTTAAACAAAAACTACAAATATACTTTAAAAGGTTAAGCATATATTTAACCTCACTGCGTAAAGGAATACTCACTTTAACTTTTATTTTAATTTTGTACCAAATACGTAGTTTTTTTTAGAAAGAGACTTGTATTATTGTTAATAATTTAGAACGACTCACAATGTCTTAGTTAGGTTTGACAAGGATTATTGGTCGAAGGCATTTTCTGGATAAAAAAAATAAACGAAAAAACCGAAAGAATTTTCTTAAGCCAATTAGTTAGTCTTATGGTATTGACAAATTTTATCTCAATTAAATTAAGGCATTAATTTTATGTCAAACTAATTACAACTTTTTATTTAGTCTAACAAACGAAGGTCAATAGGAAGACACAGGATAGAATATTGACAGGCTAGACGAACATGAATTCAGAGAATTAATTAGGGCAAAGTATATATACACCTAATCCTATTTTAACGAGTTATTTTTTAATACAATACTGAATTTGTACGGCTAACTAAACTAAATCTTTCCTAATTTTTTTTTTGTTTTAGTTTGTTAAAATCATAAAAATAAATCAAAAAAACATTGTTTGAAGAAAAATGAATGAGGTTTTGTGTTCCATAGATATATTAATCTCTTATACCACCTATCAGATTGAATATTCTATATTTCTGAAATGTTATTACAAGGCAGACTGGTCGAAATACAAAACTCAGCTTTTATGATTCCAAATTGTTTTTGCTTTATAAAATATAATAAAAATAAAATTGTGTTTGACATAATTAAACTTGTCTTCTTGTCACATCTAAAAACCTCTTTTAATAATACAAAAAAAGTTGGAGAAAATGTAAAAATGGTTGTTTAAATTACATAGTGATAGTGACAGGGAATTTAACATTAAAGTTGATGACTTTAAAATGCTGTAGGAAGTGGTTTCATAGATATTGAGTCTGCTTAGTGAATTATCTAGACAGAACTTTTTGATTTACATAAAAAAATCTATTTATTAAAATCTTTGAATGCATTAATTTTATTGAAACAGATAACTTCAGCTCCTTTGCAAGTTTTTGCTTAATTTTTTCTGAAGAAAGAAAGGTAAATGCTTTATTAGGAACCCAAAGAAACCCTGTTTTTATACCCTTCACATAAGTGATAAGGGTATATATAAGTTTCTCATTCCGTTTGTAATTCCTTTATTATCCATTTGGTACCCCAAAAAGTATATATATTCTGGATCCTTATAGATAGGGAAGCCGATTTAGCGATGTCCGTCTGTCCGTCTGACCGTCTGTCCGTGTTAGGGTTGAAATCAACTTTCTGAAGCCCCCCGATACCGCATAGACCCGAATGTGGTATCAAACTGTCACAGATAGTCGCGAAAAAATAGGTATTGAAAATCAGCAACATCGCCCGATAAATGACCGAGATATAAGCAAAAAACCAAGACTACCTCGTTTTTTTTTGAGTCTACAACAACAACAAAGAACAAACTTTTTCATGTAATAATAAAAAAAACAACAAAAAAAGAAAACAAAACAGAATCAGTCATGTCTATATTATTGAAACACACCCAAAACAAAAATTTTATTAGTATAAGTGTACATACATATAACAGCGTTGCCATACAAAGCTTAATTTATACATTTTTAAATCGCTCCTACGGCTTCCAGGGTTCTCCTACAAAGGTAAAATGTAAGACCGACCCAAATTATTTTATCCATCCAAACATTTTTGTGGAACATACTTACTATCTATCTCCATCCCCTGACATGGTTGCCATACAAAATTTTAAAAAATAAAGTAAAAACCGCTACAGCTTTCCCGGAGTCGCCCGTAGAGGAAAAAAATTTATCACAGCCCCCCATTAGTTTTTCCTCCCAAACATATTCCTAAAATATACTTACCCCCTATCACTACGCCCTAAGGGGGTTGCCATACAAAATTTACAAAAAGGATATGAAAATGCCCACAACTCCTTCAGAGTTGGCCTTAGAGCAATAAAGTGTACGACCGACCCCCATTAGTTTGCCCTCCCAAACATATTCCTAGAAAATACTTACTCCATATCTCAACGCCCTAAGAGGGTTGCCATACAAAATTTGTAAAAATTAAGATAAAAATCCCTACAACTTCCCCGTCACCCGTGGAGCGTTAAAAAACGACACCGACCCCTATTTAAAAATTAGAAATATTTCATAAGTAAAAAAATGGATAAAAATAAAAAAAGTTTGGAATTGCAAAAGGTCAATATGAAGGGTATATAAGATTCGGCACAGCCGAATAAAGTGCTCTTACTTGTTTTTATTAAGGGAACTAAGTTTTGATACAATTTAAAATACAAGCTTCATTTACCTTAAATTTTGTAGATTTTTTATTCCTGAAGTTTTATGTTTTTAAATAATCAGATGACCCATAGGCTAAAAATTGTGAGCGAGGTAATAACAGATTTTCTTTTAGTTTCTTGTTTTCCTCCTTAAGACTATTCAATTCGTTCAATTATAAAAATAACTTAATATCCTCCGAAAATAAACTTAACTTAACTTTAATCCTACCAAGTATAAAATTTGCATATAGATACTGGGCTTATTATTTCATAATATTTACAAAAAAAGAAAAAAAAACACATAAAACTATTTAATGCGATTTCAATTAAATTTTTTTAAAAGTGTTAAATTATTCCCATACAAGTTACGTTTTAATTTGATAAAAGTTTAGACATCTGTCATAATAAACCAACAATTTTTTTTTATTAAAATGGGGCTTAATCTATGCTTTTTGATATAACGTATGATAAATAAATATCCTTCAAAATAAATAAAGTATACGGCCCATGTGCTTGCTTCAGTTTTTAAGTGTAGCAAAACTATCAGAAATATTAGTTTCAAGGATTTTTATAATCCAAGACATTTATGCCTGTATTTATTATAATAATTATTGTACGTTTACAAGGGGCTAATTTAATTATTCAATTGATACTTTTCATATAAGCCTTAATAAGTCTACAATAATGTTTATATATTCATACGTTAAACATTTTTTAAAATTCAATTTACTTAAATAAATAAGCGACTAGTGAAATTACTCATCACTTTTATTTTTATGAAAAACTTTCTATGCTCATTTTGCAAATTGTCTATAGAGTAGTCTCTCCCTAAGTTAAAGTTACATAAAAACTTTAAAAATATTAAAAAAATGTACTAAGAATATACACAAATACCATCACAAAAAAGGAAAAAGTATGAAGATAGAAATTTTTTATGCTGAAGATTATTTTATGTCGCCAGCAGGTAGCAGTTGTCTAAAGTGGCAGAAAAGCAAAGAGTACACTCTAAGAGCAACAACGAATGCTATTTGCATTTTAAATCAACTTAAATGGGAAATGACAACCACGGACATATAAAAACTTATAGATATACAAAGATTCATATTTCCTATGTGTATTAAGATATTCATGTATATATATTTTTAAAGAAATTTTCTTGGAAGGTCTTAAGACTAGTTGTAATATTTATTAAAGAGTACGCATTTCCTACATTTCCACAAGTGTCAGCGTTTGCTTTAAAAAAAAATTACAGACCAAGCAAAAAAAGAATAATCTATTCACAGAACAAAACAAAACCAAAGTTTTAGCAAAACCAACTCTTAACATTTTCTTTTAACTACCTTAAATGATATTCCGAAATTAAAAACCATCAGTATAACTCAATATTTATTTTAAACTAAAATACAAAATTTTTGGTATTACAATTATAACTAAACTTATACTTAAATATTGTAAAGGTATGTTTAATTATCTTTTAGTAAAAAATTAAAATAAAATTATTGAATTAACTATCTTTTTGTATTTTAAATTTTTTAACAGATATTTTCATTGTAATAAAATCAGGGTGTTTCAATAATATACAATGATATAAGGTGTACGTTGGTGCAATTAAACATGTGTTCATTTATTTTAGTGTAAAAAACAATAAACAATCTAAATGAAATGACATTTGTGATAGTTTTAATAACAATAGAAAAAAAAATTAATTTAAAAGGAAAAAAACATACAAAAACAAATTAATAAATTGAAATGCAACTGGTTCAATATTGATTATTATTTTGTTATTGTTAATTTAAATTGATTTAAACGGCATAAAAAACATAAATATTAATTTGCTGAAAAAAAACAACTTAAGTGTTTGCAATAACTCTTACATTTTTATACCCTTCACATAGTGATAAGGGTATATATCAGTTTGTCATTCCGTTTGTAATTTCTTTATTATCCATTTGCGACCCCATAAAGTATATATATTCTGGATCCTTATAGATAGGGAAGTTGAAATAGCCATGTCCGTCTGTCCGTCTGTCCGTCTGTCTGTCTGTCTGTCTGTCTGTCCGTCTGTCCGTCTGTTGAAATCAAGTTTCCGGAGTCAAATAAAAAGATACAGACCAGTTAATGGTGTCAAACGATTACAAATATCCCGCTTACAATCGCTATTTAAAATCAGCGAAATCGGTTCACTATTAACTGAGATATAAGCAAAAACCCAAAACAACCCATACTTTTTAGCTTAAAATCCGTGCATATATCCCTATACATCTCAGTAAGTATAGTCACTATTGCCACAGAACTTGGAACAGATACTCCCAAAGAAGGGACCTAAATAATGGAAAAATTTTTTTCAGATAGAATCAGGGGAAGTGGTAGTTTTCCTACAATTGCAAAAATTTGGTAAAATATTTTATTCGCTTTATCTCGGAAACTATTACAGCTATCGACTTAACATGTTCTACAAAAAGTAATTGTACACTAAGGGCTACACCTTAAAGAAAAAATTTTTTGAGTGGGGGCAAAAAAAGGGGTAGCTCCCATACAAATTAACGATTTTTATGAAATATTCGATACGCTATATCTCGGAAACTATAACAGATATCGAAATCAAATGTTTTACGAAAAGTAATTAGGCCAAGGGCTATGCTGCAAAGAAAAATTTTTTTGGCTGGGGGCAAAAAAACGGGTAGCTCCCATACAAATTAAAGATTTTTATGCATTATTTGATACGCTATATCTCGGAAACTATAACAGAAATCGAAATTAAATGTTCTACAAAAAGTAATTGGACAGCAAAAGCTACGCTTTGAAGTAAAACTTTTTTTGGTGGGGGTTGAATATGGGGTAGCTCCCATACAAGTTTACAATTTTTGTAAAATTTTCGATACGCAATATCTCGGAAACTGTAACAGATATCGAAATAAAATGTTCTACAAAAAGTAATAATCTAATAATTCATACGTTTTGGAAAAAAAAAGTTGAAGACGAGCAGGGGGACTAGAACATCCCTTAAAAATTAACAACTTTTATTAACCTTTTATTATAAAAAATGTCAAAAACTTGTATTACTGTCGACCTCAAACGTTCCTCATCTATTTCTATTATCCATACGAACGTTAACATTTTGTAAAGTTTTCTATGGGCTTTAAAACTCACTGGGTATATTAAAAGACCAATGTGAAGGGTATATAAGATTCGGCACAGCCGAATATAACGCTCTTACTTGTTTTAATTAATATTAAACAAAAGAAATTGTAATATTTGTGTTTTGGTTTTTATAAATAAATTGCAAAGTAAAACATTTGAATAAAAAACAATAAACTTAAAAATAATAAAAGGATTATAATTAATACAAAGCAAAAATTTATTTTCAGAGGAAAAATCACTAAAGCGTTAGCCGTGATATTTCAAATATTCTGGTTGGGTAATATCCTGCTTTACATGTAAAACTTTTTTATTTTATTACTGCTATAACTCTGTCAAGGTTAAAAACGGTTACTGTTAGTAAAGGTTAAACTGGCCAATGCCGAAAAGAAAAAAAAAATAATATAGTAAGTATGATTAATTTATTATAATTATTCAGTTTAATTTTGTTTAACACTCTCCGTTAGCAAATAGGTACCTGCTCCCAAAATAATTATGTCAAAAACATTTAATTTTGTAACTAAAACATTTTTCTTTTTTGTTATAAAAATGACAAATAAAAAATGTTTTATTATTTAATAAGACTTTCGGAAGGGGTTGTTTATCCATTAAATTATAGACCATGGATATCACTTGTTTAATTCATAGGTAAGTTTATAACTACTTTTAACTCAAGATATTTAAAACTTTGCTTTAATATATCGCGTATTAAATTTATTGTATTTAGCAACCAGATGAGTACAAAAATGGAGTAACAAATACTTGCGCTTTAGAAAAATTTTAAAATTTAAAAAAAAAATGCTTTCCCTTCCAGGTGCCTTTACTTATATTATATGGCAGATTAATTTATGTGTATTAAATTAGCAAGAATAAATTAACAACTTTAAATTTACACAAATATACATATGTATGTTGATTTTGCTTAACGTATTTGGAAATTTTTTTAGAAAAGCTGAAGCCATAGGGACTTTTTTAAGGGTTAATATTTTCTAAATATTTTCTTTTAGCTTTAACTAAACAGAAGGCCCAATATTATCCTGCAATTCTCTTAACCTTTTTGGTTTTGTTTATTTTTAATTTTTTATTAATTTTGTTGAATATAGTATAGTAAGCCTACATATATATTTGTTCTTTTATCACAAGGCTTAGCATATTCTTACAGTTTAACCTTGAACATTGTGTTTTCTTTTAAATTACACATTATCTTTTCTTAAAAAAATCTTTTTGTTTAACCTAAGACTAAATTAGTCTGCTTTTGTAGTTTTTTTTTTGAGAATTTAAATAGATTTAAAATATTTCTTTTACTGAAGAGCTTCAAGTATTTCTAATATTAATAAACATCCTAAATTCATTATAATATATCAACAATTGTGTTATTTTTTATTCTTGGTATTTCTGAATTATAAAATTTTACCGCTTGAAATTACAATCTCATACTCATAGAAGCACTAATAAACACTTTAAACCGATTTGATAAAATCTGTCTGGTTGTCTGTATTCGTATTTAGAAGGTGACACCTTTTATACTATGTTTATGTTTATTAACATTTGCCCCCTTATTTTCTAAAACGCAACGCTCTAAAACAAAAACAAAATGTATAAAAAATATTTTTAAATTTTAGTTTTTTCCATACAATTGCTTTGTTACTATGATTTGCGTTTTACGTAGTTAGGCCCTTAAATTGTTTTTATTTTATTTCATAAAATATTATAAATTCAAATTTTTAATCCTTATGAACTATGAACATACTAAAACGCAATTTTTGTCTTAATAAAAATTAGGCTTTCATAACATTGTTCCTTTATACAAATTAATAAATGTATGTATGTCTGCATGTATGTATGAATACCTACAAAGTTTAATAGAGAAAATTTTACATTTCTTTGTCTATGCGTAAGTGCTTAGAAAAAAAACAACAATAGCTAAAGTATCAACTAAAAGAGCAACACATTAACAACAACAAAAATACATTAATATTTAAAACTGAACTGATATGTATAAAAAAGTCAAAGATCAACAACAACTACCATAATAATAATAACAACTACTACGGCAATATAGTTGTAACAAGAAAAAGTTTATTTTCTGCCTAATTTACCATAAATACCAATTAGAATTAAATGAATATTTGTGGGAGAGCTCATGTTTTTATGGTTAAACCTACTTTAAATAAACTTTGAGGTGGAGGGGAAAAAACTTTTTTTATTAAAAAAGAAAATTATAAATTATTCATAAATATTTACATACAGACGAACAAGCAGACAAACAAGCAAATAAACAAATGTGTCTAGAGTATGCCAGCACACACACACACACACACGCACGGTCGCAGGAAAAATCTCAGTTTACGAGGGGTTTAAAATTTAAAAACATGAAACTCAATATATAAATATTTGGCAATCAAAAAAATTATTAAACGAAATCTAAAATGATTAAACCTCGTTTTAAGATATTTTTTATGACTAATACCAGATTTACACGATGAAATTTTTATGTGAAATTACTTGCATGAAATTTTTGTTTGTAGACAAAAGCGGCCCTTCTAGTTTTCTGCATTTCTTGTCTAAAATAATAAAATTTCATGAAAGTAATTTGTTTTTAGTAAAGTTTTACTTTTAATCTTAAATAATAGTAAATAAAATCCAATGACGTAATTGAACGACGTTGTCGTTTTTACATTTTTGTTGATGAAACTTGCCACAAAAAAAGTATTAAGTCGCAATTTGCACGAAATTATCTTACTGTGCAAAAAATAAACAATATGCCGGTTAGTTTGCTTTTGAAAAACAATTAGAAAAATTATCATTTAAAAATATTAGTATAATCTAGTATTAGTATCTTTTATTATACGCAAGCCAGCTGATGACGTCATAAAGAAAAACTTCAAATACAACCAGACAGGGAATAAGATGAAGAGGACGTTCTTAAAACTCGTGGACACGCCAAGTTCGAGTAGAACTAATAATGGCTGGCTTTACCCGGAATGAAGCTAAGAGAGTAGCATCAGATGGAACTCGTTGGAGATCAGTTATTGAGGCCCTATGTTCGTAACAGAAATTTCAAAAATTATTTATAACAAAATACCCAAGGAGATGACGCAAGATTTTTTTCAAAGTTTTCTGTATTCAAATAAAAAATCTTCTTTGCAGCAATATTCTACTTGTTACTACCTGCCAGAAATTTTAAAAGTTGTTAAAGTTAAACAAATTTAATTTTAATTTACAACGAAACAAAACTTTTAAGAATACTTTGTGTTTTAAAGTTGAACAATATATATAATTTAAGAAAATTTTCTTGTATATGACCCTAAAATGAATACAAATGAAAATATAAAAAAAAAAGCAACATGCGGCTATTGTAACTACAAGCATTTATTTTGTGGTGATGTTTTTATATATATTTACGTACATCAATGTTATTATATGCACAATAATAATAATTTTTATTTTCATTGATGGCCATTTTTATAAATATTTATGAATAAAAAGTTTGTGTATTAAATCTTGTATGTATGTTCATAGAGTTCTTTTAGATATTCTTATATTTTATTTGGAGTTTTACCTTATTTTAATAAATTTAAAAAATAATATTATATTATTGCAATACAATGAAGAAAAATTGTATAATTTGTGTGTTTTTCAGTTATACAAGGAAAATATTAATTTAAAAAAACAAAAAAATTAATAAAAACAGTTTTTTGATTTGTAAACACATTTTTGAATATTTTTTGTTGTTTAAATGGGTCTCAATATATTATTTGAAGTTATTAAATATAAGCAGATGATAACCAGAAATATTTTCAAGAACTTGGATGAAAGTCGGCTGCTGAATTCGTGTAAGAAATAATGAAACACATAAGCACATAGTTAAATTAACAACAAGCAAAGATAAAAATACATGTAAATAGTTTTAGTTGTTTTTTTTATCACAGTCCAACTTAAATTCAACTCGTAAAGGATGTGATTTTTATATTAAATTAGAAAAACTCTATTAATGGACAAAAATTATAATATTTTATTTACACTGTTTTCCATATTTAATTTTCTCTTGTATAATAAGAACAGAGTTTTTAAAAAATTTTTTAAAACTCTTGTGAAAGTAATTTTTTTTTATTTAATTTAGCATTAGTTTGGTCAGTGTTTTTTATTTTTATTGTTTTACTTTGATTTTTTAATATTATTATTATTATTATTATTATTATTATTATTATTATTATTATTATTATTATTATTATTATTATTACTTTAAAAAAAATGATGAAAATTATACAAAAACAACATTGTCCTTTTAAAACTAATAAAAACAAAACATATTACGTCGATTAAAGTGTCGCAGAATTTTCCATTACATTTTTTTAGGAAAAGTTGTTTGTGTTTGCGATATATTAAAACAAAAATTGTTGATTTTTTTATAGCTCAAAAATTTAAAATTTTACGTACTTCTCACAATTTATGATATCTATGCTTCTTTCTTTATATGTATTTGGGAGCTCACCGTATCGTTTGTAATCGGCTGAATCCAAAACGCAGTTTGCTGTGCATTACAAATTTCAACTTCTTCCCTTATTCACTCCTTACAACTTTGACAAAGTTTTTTGCTTCCAGGACATTAATATAGCCACACTCATTTGGAAAGAGAAAATATTATCAAAAACCTCATCTTTGCTTTCAGAAAAAATTTGAAATTTTGTGAAGCAAAGCAAACCTCGTTTTGGAATTCAGCCATCCTAGCCACCACAAATAAAAAATATTGTTCTAGAATATAGAATAACGAAGAGAATCAAAACAATACCAAAAGTTATAAAAGTGAATATACAAATTCTTTAATTAAGTTATTGTTTGTTATTATTGCAAAGAAAAAGGCAACAGAAAAAAAAAAGAAAACTTAAATCAAGTTATTAAATATAGTCCAAGAGAACTAACTTTATTAATTTTTATGGTTCACTAATATAATTACAAAAGGTTTTGCTAAAGTGAATTATATACTTCTTCGTAAGTGGCTTGCTTTTAAATCTGTAAATGAAAGCAAGTTTTATAAATGCAAAACTCTTTTAATCATAAGTTATGTTTATAACTGGAATACTTTTTTGCATATAAATAATATGAAAGAATATATATTTAATGCGATAATGTAACGATAAATCTTTAATTTTTTTTATTAGTTTTATTAAATGAATTTAAATGAATTTTAAGTAAAAATTTTCATATTTTGGTACCAAGAACTATAAGCTTTAATATCTGCCTATAAATAGCGAATTTCATGGTTTTAAATAATGAATCTCAGTCAGTTTGTTTAGCTGCTTATTTTTTTCCTTTTTTAATTTATAAAAAATTTTTAAATATACGTTCAACTTTTTTTTAACTTCCCATTTTTGAATCAGTTTTTAAATTTTTTAAAACCAAATTTTTTATAACAACAAACAAATATTTTTTTAAATATTTATTTTATAGGATTTAAACTGTGTTGTGTGAATGCCAACTGATATTATATTTTTTTTAACAATTTTTGTTTGTTTACTTGTTGAGTTGTTTAGTTTTACAAATATTTTTAATTCTTTGGATTTGTTTTCATTTACACCTGCTACTTAACCACCACCAAAAAACCACTACTAGTTGTGTTAAAAAAACTGACCATAACTTTTTTGGTGCTTTTGTGTTGAATTTTTATATAAGTAATATCAATGCTTTGTTTCTAAAAATGATTATATTTTTTATGGGTTTATAAAATGTAATTTATATGTTTGATATGAAAAAACAAACGATAGAGACTAAAAAAAATAAAATTTATTGAAAATAAATAAATGAAATAAAGGCATGCTAGTTTTGCTAAATTAATTTAATTTAATTGGGTAAATTAATTTCAAAATTCTCATATATAAAATTTCCCTTAAAATGTTTTTGTTACAACTCAAGCTAATTTAATTTGTAAAGTAAGAACCAGCTACATTTATTGAAGTTTTATATAAAATGCTTATTTTGATTTATTGTGAAACAAATTGTTTTTAATTAAAAATTTTTGCTCTTTAGTTTGGCTTAAGTTTATATAATAATTCTTTTATATTAAAATAAATTAATACTCTTCCAATAATGTTGAAAGAAACTTTTTAATTTGAAAAAAGCAGGTTTTTTTAAAGGTGCTAGCCGAGTGTTATTATATAAAACGAAAAAATATTCTTGTGGTTTTTTAAGAACTTTGTTAAATTTTACTGATGATTTGGCGTAAAAACAATTGAAATGCATAAAGACAAAGTAAGCCTACAGCAAACGCTATAAATAAAAGCATTTGATAACGATTTTAAAAATATGATAAAATCGTCATTCTGGCAATGCTGCAATTGATTATGTGTTGCAGTTTAAAAACGATCGACCTTAACCTAATATCTATAAAATAAAAATTTATTTAAATAATTTCCATATAATTTTTATTTAACAAAACAATTGCTTTATTTAGCTTAAAAGTAAGTAAGTAACTTCTTCTTAAAATTTCACACCATATTCGTCGTGCATTTAATAGTTTTTACTAGCAAAAAACAAAATGTCCAAAAAATAAACATCCAAATAAAAATTGTTCAATTTTTCCATCCACAAATAAGTTCTAAATAACATATTTTTAGTTTTATATCAATAAATTTAAATTTTTACATTAAAGTAGTTTTGTAATAAAGTTTATTTCATTGTTGCAAGTATTTAAACGTCCTATTTTTCTGAGATCAAACTATGGTTTCAGTGTAGTAAATTACCATATGCCAGTTGAAAGAGCTAAAAGAAGATATCAACAAATAAGAACAGAAAAGGCTGATGTAGTGGAAATCGTAAATTTTAGACAGTAATAAGAACAAAGACTTTTGACACTCCCCAGAGTTTTTGAATGAGTAAAGGGCTAGATAAACAACAAAAAGAGACAAAATAAAGTTCTCAACAACATAACAGTGTAACCAAAACAGTGTCGTATATCACAACAAAAAGCTTAGAATAAAGCAGTGTGCTTCCTTGATTTAGTATTTTTCTCAGATTTGTTTTTTTTTGTTGCCCAACAAAAAAACAACAGTAAATAAATTTATCGAAATTATTTAGTAATTTAAGAGCAGCTTTTCAAAGGATTATAAATTTAAATGAGAGATGATAAAATGTAAGATATTTATGTGCAATTAGACATAAATAAATTTTTTAAAGCTGACACTAGATTAAAAATATTATTTGGTTTTATATTTAAATATTAAGGCAATAACATATAAGATACCCTTTTTGTTCTTTTAGTAATTTAGTATTTAGGGATTTTGTTTTGTATTGATTTAAGTAGTTTTTCCACATTTCTGACAAGTCATTTATGTTTTTGGTTTCCAATACATCCTTAGATTTGTGGTTGTCTTAGTAAATTTAAAATCTGATTTCAATTTTTTATATAAAAAGCATAAAAAGATGAAAGATTTATAAATTTAACGTGTCATCGTTGTGCATTTGAATTGGGTTTGCAAGAATGCATTTGTCGTAATGCCACAATGTGTGTAAAAGAAGACAATTTTTTTATTCACTCCTTTAAAAATATATGAATTTCTTTACGTCTTCCTTTACACGTTTTACACTTTCAAGTTTAAAAGTGAACTTTAGCAGATGCAAGGGATGATACACAACTATGAACAGGTAGCATCTCCAATGTAGAAACTTAAAAATCTCAGGGATTATATTTTATATCCATAAATTTTTCTGGCAAAGATTTTTAATGGAAGGGACTTAAGAAGTCATAGAACTTAAAAGAACCAAATCAAAATGTTTTTCATGTATTAAGCAAGTGCAATTTTATAAAAAAATTTTATAATAAATTTAAAATATTTAAATAAAATAAAATAAAATAAATTTATTTTAGTTAAAGGCTATTAGTATTGACTCTTATCGGAGGTTACTATAAAATACATTACATGAGCAAAAATTTAACCTTGGTTTGGTGAAACCGGCTGGTCCTATAACACTCGCACCAATCTATTGGGTCCTTAGTGTAACCATCTCAGAAGAAATGGTGATTTATTGTAACGAACTCAGGGGAGTTTTGGAGAAATCAGATCCTAGACAATTCTTTTGGCATGAACTGTTGTTTAACAGTGACCTGTTATTTTCCACAAAAAGTCTACAACCACTTATTTACAAGAAAAGTAAAAACCTTATCGGCGATTTAGTAATGCTGACAAGTAAATAGATTTTTATGCAAAAGCTACTTTTATACAAGATATATTTAAAAGACCTTACTTTTTTATGCTTTTAGTATCTTTTTCCTAAATTTCTAACCTTTTTTTGTACATCCCATATTACTTAAAAAAATAAAATATCCTTGGACGAATTTTTAACCGTATGTAAATTTTTCATTTTGTCTATACTGCAGCACAGTCTAATATATATTTTTATTTGTATGTATGAGGGTGTCCGTTTGTGCTTGTTATAAAATATGCAAATCATGCTAAATAAGGAAGTAAAAACTTTTCAAAGTCAGCTTAGTCAAAAGTTTTTAAAATATCAGTAACTTAAATGTTATTGTTTTAAAGAAGCGGTTAAAAACTTTTTTGGAAAATTTATTTAAAAATACAAATAAAAATAATATTAAAAAACAAACAAATGTTGTCAAATTTTATAATTTTAAGGAGAATAAACAAAAAACAAAATATTTTGTAAAAATAAGAATGTTCGAAATCTAAGATAAAACGCTATTTAAGTAAAAAGAAAATGGGTCGCTTTGACCTCAATTACTTACATTGGGTACGAGTAAGAGGTTACGGCAATCAAAATAATAACGATAAAAGTGCGAAAAAATTTTTTAACGCAAAAGAAGCTGTTTTCTTTAAGATATTGCTTACCCAACAAAAATATTCTAACAATAAAAAAATATTGTGATTAAAATTACATCTTTTAGAAAATATATTTTTGTGACTAGGAAGATCTTTTAAAGTTTTATTTAAAAGTAAATAAAGACGTGGGATATATTTTAATCTTTCCTATTTAAATAAACAGGGACACTTAATTATCCGGTAATCCCAGAATCACTAAAATATTCTGACGAACGTACGCTGTACCATAAAATAAATAAAATAAAATAAAATAAAATAAAATAAAATAAAATAAAATAAAATAAAATAAAATAAAATAAAATAAAATAAAATAAAATAAAATAAAATAAAATAAAATAAAATAAAATAAAATAAAATTAAATAAAATAAAATAAAATAAATTAAAATAAAATAAAATAAAATAAAATAAAATAAAATAAAATAAAATAAAATAAAATAAAATAAAATAAAATAAAATAAAATAAAATAAAATAAAATAAAATAAAATAAAATAAAATAAAATAAAATAAAATAAAATAAAATAAAATAAAATAAAATAAAATAAAATAAAATAAAATAAAATAAAATAAAATAAAATAAAATAAAATAAAATAAAATAAAATAAAATAAAATAAAATAAAATAAAATAAAATAAAAAAAAAATAAAATAAAATAAAATAAAATAAAATAAAATAAAATAAAATAAAATAAAATAAAATAAAATAAAATAAAATAAAATAAAATAAAATAAATTTAATTAAAAAAAAAAATAAAATAAAGTAAAATAAAATAAAATAAAATAAAATAAAATAAAATAAAATAAAATAAAATAAAATAAAATAAAATAAAATAAAATAAAATAAAATAAAATAAAATAAAATAAAATAAAATAAAATAAAATAAAATAAAATAAAATAAAATAAAATAAAATAAAATAAAATAAAATAAAATAAAATAAAATAAAATAAAATAAAATAAAATAAAATAAAATAAAATAGAATAAAATAAAATAAAATAAAGTTAAATACGTACCAATTTGTATCATGTGTACCATTCCCTTCTTCATATAAATTTGTCGATATCTTTTAAAGAAAAAAAAATTTATTTCCCAATTTTGTGCAGTTTTACGTGGGATTGCCCATAAGTATATCTTAATATATCTATTTCTCAAATACATAAGCACACATGCCAACAATGTTAAATGTGTATTTTATTTGTAATTAAACAAAAAAAAAATAAAATAAAACGGAAACAATTGTGGTATGTTTATGGCAAAATATCTCTACCATTTTTTTGTTTTAGTTTAAATAATATGTATGTACCTATAAACATAAGGCCATAGACATATACGTATATATATTAAAACAACAAATATATTTCTTTATATATATTTAAAAAAAAATTGATGAGAGAGATTAGTTAAGGGAAATTTTGAAAGAAAAAACATATAAACTCTCAATTGCTCTTCGATGTTTGCTTTTTTCTTAATCAGCACATATTTAAGTTTATGTAAATGGAGCTAAATTGTCTCTGGGAAATCAAAAGAAATATGTATCACTGGGTTCCTTTTTTAAATACGCAAAAAACAAGTGCTTTTAAAAGTGAATTTTATTTAAAGAATTCAAAAGATTTAAAAATTCTAAGATTTTAAACAAGTTTTTGATTTTGAGTTTGGCTTAAGAAACTTTTATTTGAAAAAAAGCAGATTTTTCTACCGATACTAGCCGAGTAGAATGCATTTTCGAAAGCAGCTATGCAATTTCATCATCAGTAATTTTTGGAACGGTAATGGTTGTAAACATCACATATTAAACTTACACGTAACATTGAAAGGGATACGGCATAATAAAAAGAAATTATATGAACTTAAACCAAACTTGTATATAATATACAAGAATAAAAAGCGTTTCATTCCATCTGAGAGATGGATGATGCTCGACCGTTAGTCAAGTGTTGCCGAAGAGACTTTTAAGAGAAAAAAGCATAGTGTATATGAAAAGTAAGCTTCGTCCTAACTTACAAAGTAAAAACGAAAGAAAACACTCATGCCGTATCCCTTTCACTGTTGCGTGTAAGTTAAAAAGGTGATGCTTACAACCAAATACACTACTACCGTTCAAAGAGTACTGATGATGAAATTGCATAGCTGCTTTCGAAAATGCATTCTACTCGGCTAGTATCGGTAGAAAAACCTGCTTTTTTCAAATTAAAAAGTTTTTTTCAATATTAACGGAAAATAATAATTTCTTCTAATAAAAAGAAATTATATGAACTTAAACCAAACTAAAAATCAAAAATTTGTATTAAAAACAATTAGTTCAACAGTAAATAAAAATTATTCTAAGGTTTTTGATTTATTCTGAAATATTAACCCATTGTTGCCCGGTACCCGAAATCGTGAAGCGATTTCGCTGAAACTTTGCACAAGGAAGCTTTTTGGTCTAACTAAGAAATATATTAAATTTAAAAAAAAATGGAACGATTAGTTCATGAGTTTTGAGGTGGTAAGTTTACTTACCATTGGGCTGATATGTATAATGTTTTTATAATAATAGAAGAAGTGGGCTCCGAGTTAAATGCATTATTTTCATAAGAAATATTTATCGAAAAACAAAAAGGTTATAGAAAATAAAGACTTTTAATTAAACGTAATTCATTCAAGTTCAATTTTAATATTTTTTTAAACTTTTTTATTTTATTGCATGTGCTTTGAATATGAAGCAAAATATTTTTGATGCAGACGTATACTGCACACTTGGCATTCATATGGTGTGTGAGTGTGACAAACCACACAACGTCTTGGATTTCGGGAGCGTCTTGTAATACAGTGAACTGCTTTTTTTAGGTTTGGTAATTTTGAAGTATTCTCTGCTAAAGGTGGTTTCGGCATTGAAAATTTTTCATTAGAAGATGATTATGTAGCTCTGAGCAGTTTATTTACAATAGCTGCACGAAAATGTAGCTGTGATAAAGCTTTTTTCACTAGTTGATACCAGGACATGCAGTTTCCATGCGTTAACAATCAAATTGCCAAGCAAATTTATAAACAATGGCCACCACCATTTTTTTGATCGTACATTAATCCTGTAATTTCAATAAATGTAGCTAAATTGACTCTGGAAATTCAAAAGAAAGCAGTATCAAGAGGTTCTTTTTTTAAGTACGCAGAAAAAACAAGTGCTTTTAAAAGTGAATTTCAATTAAAAAATTTTTCTTAAATCATGTTTATATATTCCCACAAGTATATGTCCATTATTTTTATATGTTGTAAAATATCTCATTTCCATCAATACCTTAATGTAATGTGTTAAAAAGTAGTCACAAATGCCTTAATTGGTTAAGCAGACCTAAAGAAGCACAAAGTAGTGGTTAATATGTATTATGAACATTAAAGTTTTAGGGGCAGTTTAACCAGCATTATGACTTTCCAAAAGCTACGATTTAAGTAATTTACAAAATTTGCATATGAATGTTTGATCTTCTTTCCTAAAAAACGCAAGAGAACAAAAACTACCTGTTTCAGTTGCAATATTGTTCTACTATTTAACTTTAACTGTTGGAACTATGACGTAACAGGGTACAAAAGAGAAAATTTTTTTAAACTTTAAAACGTCATTAGCATCTTACAACGTTATTTCAGTCCTTTATCCAATGGTAGTGTCGGGCATATATATGAAGTTAACAGAAGTTAAAAAGTTTATAAAACATTAGACAGAAATACAGAATCAAACACAAATTTTATTGCAAACATCTACAAATACAATGATTAAATTTCAATAAAAGATTAATATTTATGTACTTCTCCTTTATGTATGTTTATATTTTCTACCCATGAAAATTCTACTCCAAGCTGACTTTAGTTGAATATAGTTCAGTGCATATGTATAAACAATGAACAATAAACTATAGATAATATTGACTTGAATTTGAATTATTTTTCTATGTTTCCTTCCTTTAGTCATTTTCTCAATTCTAGATTTGTTTTTTTCTACTGCTGTAGTTTTTATTACGAGCCAAGGGTAAAGAAAATATAAATCGAATAGAAGAATTATCGTAAATTTTGAAAGTTACAACTGCAGTTCTTTGCATTTTTTTCAATTTTTTTTTTATTTAATGCTTTCAGGATAATGGCTGTAGTCTGGGAAAACATAAATACATAAGTTCAAGTTTTGCTTGCTTTACTTCTAGTCTTTGTAATTTAGTCTAGTAAGAGTATTAAAATCAAATGGAAATTTATGTAGATTCATGTTTTATTGTGGGATAATAATAATAGTTTACAGTGTAAAGAAGTCACACTGCAGTAAAACAGCAAAAGGAATAAATCATAATTATAGATAATCGAACACAAAAGTTTTCAATTCAGGTATAAGAAAGTGTCAAAAGAATTTATAGTTTAGGAAGAAAGGGATAACATGTTAAAACTTTTATAATTTTTTTAAAAATTATTTTAAAAAATTGTTTAAAAAATTTATTTTTTTTAATTTAAATATTTAGTAATTTTAAGTAACAAAACGATATTATTTATTAAATATATATAGTTTTAACAATAATATATTTTATTTTAGTAATTTTATAAAATTAATAGAAAATTAAATTGTTAATGGAAAAACTAATTGCAGTAATAAGAATATTTTACATTTTTATAATTCCCGAAGAGCAATATTTGCAACAATTTTGTCCACAATTGTATTCTTAATTATAAATCTCTTAATGAAAATAATTGCATGCAGTAATTTAAAGCCCCTTTTACAAATTAGTAACAGAACGAATTTAAATCAACCTCTAATTGTTAATTTAGTTGCCCATAGTGATTGGGTGCCCCGGTAGGTCAGTGGTAAGTGCACGAGTCTACCAGTCTGGGGGTAGTGGGTTCGATTCCCGCCAGAGACCCTGGTAAGTTTGCTTCATTTTCATTTTCTGCTCTTTCTTTCTTTCTCATCCTCTTAATTTCTTCTTTCCTTCTACCTCAACCACTCCAGGTAACACGAAGGGACCGAATTAAGCGGAACCAAGTGAGCTGTATCCTTTCCTTCAACGGCTGCCTGTTCTACCTAACCTAACCATAGTGATTTAATTAATTTGAAAATTATTTAAGCCATATTTGACAAGTAGATGATAGAAATACATTGAAGTGCCGAAAATCAAACAATTATTACGTTTCGTTTTGCTGCTCGTAATTTTCGTACTTTAATACGTATTAACTTTTAACTTTTGTACAATTATCGAATCAAAATTAAAAACCAGCAATCGAATTTTCAAGTATTTAATTGTTATTTTAACAAAAGATTATAAGAAATAGTATATTAGAAAATGCTAACATAAAAGTAGATTAAAGATAAAATTGCTTTAATCTTATGCCTCTTTATGTTTATGAAATGCTTTGGTACTGAAGTCATTGTAAAATATTAAAATTCAATTTACGTTTATCTGTTGCCACAAACAAGCTAAAATGGTTTGTTACGAATCATGTAAGTTATTCGAAAGTTGTTTTTTTCGCGTTATAATATTTTAAATTTGTTGCAAAAACTTTAAAATTAAAAAGTAAAATAAGAAGTGCATGTTAGAGTATTAAGGCTTCTTAAAATCGATTATGGAATACAGCTATTAGTTCTCCATAGAATTGACTTTTTCATTGGTCTATCTTCACTAAATATATGAGACCAATTTTTTCGGAAGGTAGGACGTTAAGCACCGATATTCGATAAATAATATCTCGAAAATTTATATGGGTTATTCGCTATAAAATTTCAACAGGATTTGTCCTTACGCCAAATAAACTTTCAAATATATCATTTCATTTCAAAAATACACAAACACCTAGTCGGATGTATTAATCTGGGCACTTAAAATTAAGGTGGCCATCAGATTGATTTAAGATATTACATATGTATATCTATACAAATGCAAGAAAAAACACGTAAGTACGCCATGTAGATACTAAAGTGCAAAAACCCTTTATTGGTTTTACTTGTTTTTTAAATACAAAAATGATATATTTGGAGTATTCACGAGGTAATCGTAAAGTCATATGTCTTAAAAAAATAAAACGAAAAAATACTACTGTTGTGAGCCTCCGCTCATAATTAAATGTGCAATTTTGAATTTAAATCAGCTGCTGGAGAAAACAGAAAAATAAGTAATTTCAAAAATATTTTAAAACTAATGACTGCGACTTGATAAATATATCAACGGCTTCACTAAAGAGTTTCGGCCGCCGGGCTCAGGTTTCTACTGTTTATGACAAAACAATAAACACAGTTCAAAAAAGTCTAATTATTATGGAACTTGTTTCTTTTAAACACAACAACAATTTTTTAAACTATTGTAAAATATTAAAACTTTAAAATAATATGACTTGATAGCATACCGTTTGAATACCCCAATTAATTTATGCAATCAAAAAAAGTTGCCTAAAATTAAAATTTATATGTTGTTATATAAACAGTAAGGATTTTACTTTTCTTTCCACAATAGTTAAAGCTTGAATATATAAATTTTTGGTTGCTTTTACACATATTTTTTAACAAATCCCTTTCTAATCGTAACCAGAAAAAAGTTTATTTTTTGTTATATGAAAACACAAATAGTTCTAACCAAATTTTTTTAATTTACAGTGTAATTTGGCTTAAGTCACAAAGAAAAAAATTTATAAAAATTTAAAAAACCAAAACCAGAAAGAAAAAAAAACACAAAAGCATAATGACAATAATTTGTGTAAATATTTTAACTTGCTTTGACTGGCCACAATTGGCCAATTTCTAAGTTTTTTGTTTTCTCTTTTGGGGTAAGTTGTTCATTTTTGTCTTGCAGTTATGACCAACAGCAGCGGGTGCATATTAAACCATAAATTTGAAAAGAACTGTTGGCAGAATATTTGGTTTACTGGAGGACAGTTTGAATGCTTGGTTGCATGTTGAGCAGAACTGGTTTAATGAAAGGACTCTAACTTATATTACATACGGGTAGTTCCGCCGTCATCGTTTCACTTAAATTTTTCCGCAATAGGTAAAATTATACATAGAATATTGTTTCTAAAGGTGGTAGGTTTTTTAAAGTTTAACTATAGACAAACACTAAAACAAAATGATTTCTGCCTACAATGTTCACTATAAGACTATGACGAGTTTGATATTAAACATTTTAGTTTTAAATTATTTTGACTTCGGTATCACCTTATGTTAAATGTAAGAGAGAAAACCAATAACGATTGGGATTTACTTTAATTTTTCGAGTGTTTTTGATTGTCTTAAATACTTATTTTGCACAGTAATTATTTTGTTCTTAAAAAAGCTTTTAAGCAAATATGATGGGTGTTATATTTCTATCAAATCGTCAAAAGAAGCCGTTAAAGATAGTTTTAAATTTTATTCAAGTTAATTAAAATTAAAACAGTAAAAAGTGTTTTTTTCAAAATTGGTACTCTTTTATATTAATTTTCCCATATACCACTTTGCTTTAACTTTTATGTTAACTATGGCATTCTCCTAAACAATAAATTTTTTTACTTAAATTTTTTTCGCTTTGACAACTTTATATATTGCCAGACACAGCAAAATGCAACAAATTTGCAAGGGCTGCTAAATCTCTTAGAAAAGGCTAAGTATTAGATGTTTTTAACTGAGGTCGGTCTGCTTTGGTTTAACTCAAATAAATTTTTTTTCTTTTATAGAAAGTAACTTTGTGTTCAAGTGTACGTATATTTATTTTTCTTCCAGTACCAATTGCATAACTTGTGTATTTTTTTTATTAAAAGTTATTGCGATTTATAAGGTCTGCTAAAAAATCTTTATTTGTGAGAAATGATAGTAAGTTTTAATTATAATCACTTTTTTACACCTAAATTTCTTTAAACTGCAAAATCCTAACTAAATCAAATATTATTCTTTATCATTGATGATACTGACGTTATTCTTTTAAAATGCATCATGCATCCTTGTAAGACTTCTTTGTTTTTCGTAAGATTCCCCTTGTTTTTCCACACCTCGTCATATTTAAGTTTGTGGATGTTTCTTTAAATAAAAATAAAACTAATAAAACTGTTTAACTTAAAAAATTTCAACCAACATGTGCAGCGAGCGAAAAATATTTTAGTTGCTCTAAAATTTGCATTCTGGTTTAACAGTTATAAGATTTTTTCCTAACAAAAACAAAATACTATTCAAAATTTTTTTCGTGTATTATCGCCTAATTCTGTTTGCTTTAAATTGTAGCGTGAAACACGTGTTTAGAAATTTAACTAAACGCTAAAAAAACGAAGAAATCTGCCCTTAAGGCAACTACTTGCATATTTCTTTTTTCATTAATACAAATTTTTGATTTTTAGTTTGGCTTTAGTTCATATAATTTCTTTTTATTAGAAGAAATTATTATTTTCCGTTAATGTTGAAAGAAACTTTCAATTTGAAAAAAGCAGATTTTTCTACCGCTACTAGCCGAGTAGAATGCATTTTCGAAAGCAGCTACGCAATTTCGTCATCAGTACTCTTTGAACGGTAGTAGTGTATTTGGGTGTAAACATCATCTATTTAACTTACATGTAACAGAGAAAAGTATACGGTATCAGTGTTTTCCTTCTGTTTTTATTTTGTAAGTTAGGACGAAGTTTATTTTTCATATAAACTATGCTTTTTTTCCATTAAAAGTCTCTTTGGCAACACTTGACTAACGGACACGCATTTGTCCATCTCTCAGATGGAACGAAACGCTTTTTTATTATTGTATATCATACAATATGGGTATTCACTTTTTTAATTTCTTTTTTGTCAACGACAAATTGACAGAAATTATTATTAAAGATCATTTTGCACCGTGCCATGTGTGAGTTATATGTTAATTTTTATTTATTGTTGAACTAATTGTTTTTAATACAAATTTTTGATTTTGATCATTAATTTTAAACTTTTAAGTAAAAACAATCCTTTTAAGTGCTAATTGTTTCTTAAATTAGTCACAAACTTCTTGGCTAAAGGATGCAGCATGTTGTACTTAATAGAACGTAAAAATGTTCGACTATATTCGAATACTTTGGAATTGTTTATTGAAGTTGTTATATTTAGCATTTACCTTATGGTGGTCTATTTTCTAAGCTCATGTTTTTTGTGGTAAGCCTGAAATAGAAAAAAAAATCGAATAATAAACGCATCACTAGAGTACTCTCAATTGAAGCTGTTAAAACTTGCTCTCTAAGAACATAGAATACTACGTTGGAAAAAGTGACTAACCCTACAGCAATTATATAACAATTCAAGTCAAAAATTTTATATATTCTATAAATGTAGGGAAAAATAAACACTTTTAGTTATTCTAACAATAATTCATTTATTTATTATAAAGATATTAATTAAAGTCTTAAAAATATAGTTTATATTAATCGATTAAAACTCTGCTGGACAACTTTTTACACTTCAACTTAACAACTTCACTTCAACTTAAAGACTTGTGCTTTTAACTTTACTTTAGCTTTACTATTTGATTTCAGCTTTACAACTTAACTTTCACTTAACAACTTCAATTTTACAACTCAACTTTAGCTTTACAACTTCACTCTCAGGCGAAAAGTTTCGTCCATTTATACTAGAAAGTTACTCGTTCGTCTGTTGTAACTTTCTAGAACAATTCGGCCAACAATGCACTTGTCTTCTTTTCACCAACGTCATTTCTTATTCAGTCATAGCTATGTCAGTGGTCAGTTCGTAACCCTACTCGTCAACATAGAAGGAATCTTCTAGAATTTAATAAACGGAGATAAACCCAAACATTCCCAAACAGTTCATTCTTTTCAATTATACATAAATTTTATATAAAATTTATAAAACGACGTCAAAAATTAAGGCCTGTACCTTATACAAGGACTTGTTTCTGGCTTTTGACAATCCACAATGAAATAACTATCCCTAAATCTTTAATTAAACTTAAAACTTCATCTTGCTTTTTAGCTGAATGCAGTACGCAAGTTATATTATTATTAATTTTGTGCGATCCCTATGCCTATCTGGGTATGCTTCTATAAATATAAAAGTGGCAAAACTATAGAAGGCAATATGTTTAAAGTTAGTTGTCCAGTTTCGCTTAGGTCTCTGGCAGTGGGCTAGAATACTTTTGTAAAATTTTTAGTCGATAGTATTGCTATTTTATAGCATATAGTGGTTTTAAAACGAAAAAAAACACCCGGGTGCGTTGCTTCTAAAATAAGGGTTAAAAAGTACCCTTTAAAACATTTCCAAATATCATACAAACATTTACTGCTGCTTTAAACCTGGGTATTAATTTTAGAACTTTAGGTCGTATATTTTTAATATTAAAGACTTTTGCGTTAATTGCTTTGCAATTCTTTGTTGTTTATTTGAATGGCGCGTTATGGTGTAGATACGATTAAATATTAACACTTAAGAGTAAAAAGGTTAAAAAATAAACATTAATTTTTTTTAAGAGATAAGGGTTTTAAAGAATTTTTGACATAATTTAAACCATAAAATTAGCATAATTTTCTTTTACAAATCAGAGTTAATATGTACACAGACATACAGAGACGTCTCAGGGCATGAATTAGAAAAATATTAAAAGTTTATTAAAAGAAAATATTGAAAAAGGCACACAAGTAATACAGGCGCACATATGTTTATTGATAAACATACTCAAATATATAAACTTGAGTCTGCCTTAGAAGGCGTCTACGAGTTAAAAAAAATTCCTTAAATTTAACTCATGGAAAAGCCAAAAATTAATTTTGTTTGTTTGTATATATGTGCGCGTCCGTATGTGCTTGAATCTTATTTTTTAAAGCATGAACATAAAAGTATCAAATTTTTATTCCATAAGAATATACTTTCAAACACTTTCTAATTTATTATTTTTTTAACTGTATTTACTTTAATTAGATTGCAAGAATGCCTTAAGTTGTTAATTAGTTAAAATAATCCCTTAATTATATACAAACACAAGTATAAGGGTAACTTTGTTCTTGTACACATGATATGAAATATTTATTTTATTAAATGATATAAAATAACATTTAAGCATACACACACACACTGCAGAATATCAGCAAAGTCAAATTTAAAAGACTTTGTATAGAGATTATGTAAAACATTTCATACTGGTTTATTATTCGTATGCGGTGCGGTGTCTTAGGATTCATATAAAATCCCTTAAAATTAATTAATTTAAATATTCCATTAGCTGGAGTGTATTCAAGGTAATTAACCTTAGAGATTTTGCAGACTAAAAATTATTATGGGGTTTTATCTTTACGTTATTTTGATATGTTTTTTACAATATTTTCAGAATTGGTGTGGATTGACTTGGTGGAAGTTGACACCTATTTCATTTGGGATTTTTTTCGTAGTAACCAGTTTTTTTTTCGAAAGGTTTGAATTAAATTTATTCATTAAAAACAATTTAATTTGATGCTTACTTTTTGGAATTTTTTTTATTTTTGGCTTTTATTTTCAATAAAAAAATTAAAGTTTTCAGAAAACCTCTTTTAAAAAGTTTTTATTTTTTTTTTAAATAGATTTGAGTTTTATTGATAAAGGAATACAGATAACAAGCTTTTCTGACTCTTGACAGAAAAAATTTAAAAATTTCAGTTTCATCTATACTTTTGCCTTTTAAATCAACAATATTTACTTTGGACATTAGAAAGATTGCTGTGGTTGGCCTTACTTAGACAAACAGACATGAAGAAAACAACAACATTAGAAGAAATTTTAAAACACACATGACTTTAAGAATATTCATAAAGACATGTAATACATGATGATGTCCATGTTCATTGTTTATGTTCATTGCAATCATTTTAGCCGTAACTGTTGCATTAAGGTTTTGTAGTTTGATTTCTATTTAATTTGTTTCTTTAATATTTTTTTCAAAAAACAAAAACAAGTTTAAGAAATCAAAGAAAAAGGGCTTCTAACTTAGTTTCAATAAAAAAGCGAAAATTAAATTTTATCATTGATGCTTAAAAACTTAACTTAATTTCTTAAAAATTTCATAAAATTTAATTCATTTTCACTTTTTTGAATTTTGTATTTATTTTAAGGTGATTGCTTTCTTCTTTTACTTTTAATCAGTAAAATGTTCAAATAAAACTTATTAAAAGGAAATTTCTATTTAAGTAAATGAACACAAGAAAAACTATGTTTTCTGGTGCTAATATCGCCAATACCAATGCAATACAAATTCATTTGCAATAAATTTAAAATTCGATTATTTGCCTCATTTAGTATTTTCGACGTGCATTGTTTACAGTTTGTTCTATTTTTTTAGTTTTTTTTTCATATTATTTAACGTTATTGTTTTCAGTAATATTAGAAACCATGTTGTCCTTCTTTTCTATACTTTCTTTACTTATATACTGTTTAGAAAAATATTATAATAAAAGTTGTTTTTATTTTTGGCTTCTTAATTATTAATTTAAAAATATTATGCTTAAGACTCAATTGTACTTGTATGGATATACATTGAGTTATATTTGTTTATAGCTATCGCCCATGTTCTGACAATCGCATTTCGCAAAATATTGGCGATGCGATTTGAAATCGCATAACAGGTGTTCTGAAGTTCACAATCGCAAGAAAGTTTGCGACTTCAAATCGCAAGAGGAAGATGAGGTGAACCGATGTTTTTTGCCCAAACTAGGTTAAAAACAGCCAATCAAACTATGCATAATTATAGTATATGGGGTTTTTGTTATAATTTTCACAATTTGTTTTATTTTTTGTAAACAGTCTCAATAAAAATTAAATTTTAAAAAACTGTTAGTTATGTACATCTTCATTTTTCAGTTGCTTACTTTTTTTATGTATGAACTTTATTTGAAAACAAGAAAGAAAAAATGTTGTTGCAGAAAAAGGTACAATTTTTTATATATTCCTTGGTTTTTTGTTTTGTAATTTTTATAAGAAACATGGTTTTAATCATCGAAAAAAAAACAAAACGGAAAAAAAAAAACGCGTGAACTACAGAACATGCAAAAAATTTTTTGCGATTTACAAATCGCATGTGATTTGACAATCGCGTGAGAGTCAGAACATGGGCGTATGTTCTCATTAATTTATATTTTTTTAATTACAAAATAACTGCAAGAACTAATAGTTTTTCGACATAGCTTGTTTCTACGAATGCAGAATTTTCAATTTTTTGTTCTTATTAAGATCAAGATAGGGTGCCCCGGTAGATCAGTGGCAAGAGCACGAGTCTACCAGTTTGGGGGTTGTGGGTTCGATTCCCACCAGAGACCCTGGAAAGTTTGCTTCATTTTTCTGTTCTTTCTTTCTTATCCTTCTTTAAATATCTTCTTTCCTTCAATCTCAACCTATTCTATCTGCTTCTCCAGGTAACACAAATAGGACCAAATTAAGCGGACCCAAGTGAGCTGTATCCTTTCCTTCAACGGCTGCCTGTTCTACCTAACCTTACCTAACCTAACCTAACCTAACCTAACCTAACCTAACCTAACCTAACCTAACCTAACCTAACCTAACCTAACCTAACCTAACCTAACCTAACCTAACCTAACCTAACCTAACCTAACCTAACCTAACCTAACCTAACCTAACCTAACCTAACCTAACCTAACCTAACCTAACCTAACCTAACCTAACCTAACCTAACCTAACCTAACCTAACCTAACCTAACCTACCTAACCTAACCTAACCTAACCTAACCTAACCTAACCTAACCTAACCTAACCTAACCTAACCTAACCTAACCTAACCTAACCTAACCTAACCTAACCTAACCTAACCTTACCTAACCTAACCTAACCTAACCTACCTAACCTAACCTAACCTAACCTAACCTAACCTAACCTAACCTAACCTAACCTAACCTAACCTAACCTAACCTAACCTAACCTTACCTAACCTAACCTAACCTAACCTAACCTAACCTAACCTAACCTAACCTAACCTAACCTAACCTAACCTAACCTAACCTAACCTAACCTAACCTTACCTAACCTAACCTAACCTAACCTACCTAACCTAACCTAACCTAACCTAACCTAACCTAACCTAACCTAACCTAACCTAACCTAACCTAACCTAACCTAACCTAACCTAACCTAACCTTACCTAACCTAACCTAACCTAACCTAACCTAACCTAACCTAACCTAAGATTAAGATATTTTACTAAGTGTCATAGTGGTTTCAGTATAATTAATTCCCTTCGTTCTATCAAGTTTTTTCCGATATTCGCTTTATAAAGTTCTTAGATTTCTTGAAGTTCATTTCAGATCACGGTTAAATGGGCAGACAATTAAGTGAGATATAATATAATCGACACTTCTAACAAAATTAGTTTGTAGATCTGAGAGCATATCGCCCAACATTCCTGGGCTGAGCTTAGAAATTAAGTGGACTGGCACAAGACTATTGACGTGAGCGTTTCCTTAGGGTAGGGACTGGTTCTAGTTTTTGCACTTAATAGGAAGTGAATCTGTCACTTTTAGATAGTGTTGTCACTGGAAGGGGCAAGTGGTTCAAAACTTACAGCCCAGAACGGGTACAGGCCTATCCTATATAAGCAAATTTTGCTTAATTGTTCAACATTCTATTCAATCTACTTTGTTTGTGTTTACGCGTGTGTGTGAGTGTGTATATATAAACGGATGTATGTATATGTGTTTATACCAGTATTCCTATTTTCTTTAACACTTTTTAATCAGTTTCTTGATGTGTGCCTTTTTAACCGGTCACCACCAATAACTTTTGTCTAACTCATGTTATGTACCTGTACGCCGACCAATTGAGACCCATTTCTCGCAGGGTCATTTTAGAAAATATATTGGATATCATTTATTACATTTCTTGTATTTCTAATATCTTGCAAACATTTCAATACAATTTTGGATCGCTAAACCTTACAGTTATCAGCCAGATTGATAGATTAGAAATATTATTTATTCGCGTTATTTTATTTGTTTCATATTTTGTTTTTAATAAGTAGAAGCATATGGCGTACAAAAATTTTTTATGTCTTGTTTTACCAACTCTAACTTTTTTTATATTATCCACACGTAAATACCCAATAACTAAATTTGCTAAATTTTTTTACAAGGGTTAAATTAAAAGAAACAAAATAGAATGGGGTGAAAGTCTAAGAAACCTTTTTTGGCATAAAATTTTTTTCTAGAAAAAATTTACGTTTGAAAGTTCTAAAGAGATCTACAGTTTTCTATTTTTATTTGAAGAGCATAAAACGAAAAACATTTGGGAATATTAAAAAATCAGCAGTGGAAACACCAACAATCAAGACATTGTAAAACAAAAATTTCTTATAGACACTAAATACATAGAAATAGAAATAGAAGAAAGAAAGTAGATTTATGACTGTAAGTACAATAAAATAATAATAATGGAATTATTAAATCCGTTGTGGTAAAAACTGATGGCATAAAAGGTATTGAAGATAGATGCAAAAATTTTAAGGAAGTAAAAAAGACATTAAATTTTAATCATATTAAAAAAAACATTGCAATTTTGTGTTACAACCTTTATTCTAGTCCTTTAACGTAGTAAATCTTAATTTTGTACTTATGCTAAGAGTGTGATAATTTTTTTTTGTAGTGGTCTAGCTGTGCATCTGTTTAATAAAAAGAATTTAAAAATTTAATATCTTAATAAAAAACCAATTGAAATGCCTCATCACTTTTAAATAAAAATGAAATAAAATTCATAGCTAGAAATATATACTTTCGAAAAATTTTTTTAATAAGAGTTTTAGAAAACCTTAAGAAAGTCACATGCACACGTGCCAAAAGTTAAGCTGCGTGAAAAAATAAAATTTTTCTGGGATTTAAACTAAAACTTTTAACTTTTTCTATATTTCTAATTTATTTCACAGAATTTTAAACTGTCACAGAATATTTAGTTTAACTTTTTATTGTTCCACGTACTTCAACAGATTTATATTTTCATTTTAAAAAATCAAGATTTTCATCCGACACTAAATGCTTCACAGGAATAAAAAGGATAAACAAAAGAGACAACAATTACACACAAAAAATAAACTGGAAATATAAGAGAAACTAATAATCGCTGAGACATTTGTTGATATAAAGAAAGTATGCCCAATGATCAAAGTTAAATTTGTTTTGCGACTCCGCAAAAACTAACAATTTTCACACAAGCGTTGGTGTCTCCTTTTCCAACACCTTAATTAGGACACCTTAAAATTTGATATTATCTTTAATCGAATATAATGGATTTGAATATCTAAGAATACCCTGATACTACTTTGACTTCTATATTTTTTTAAATTTTAAATTGACTAATATCAGGTATTTGTTTTCTCAATATAACATGATTGTATGCACAGAAAAAAACAATTTTCATAATATTTATGAATGCATATCATAAATTTTTGTGTTCATAATATTTATGAAGTGTTTATTATATTTAAGAAAAGTTTCTTATATTAAAAAAAAATTTGCCTTTACCGGCATTTAGTTATGAATTTATACATAACTTTTATGAAATCTGTTCATATATTAGTTCATAATATATAATCAGTCATTTTATGCCGAAAAAAATACAATGTTTATGAATGAAATTTTCATATTTAAGAAAAGTTCTTATATTTGTTCGTTCCCTACTTTTTCTACAATTTAAAACAAACATGCACAAAAAATAAGATATTTTAGGTACAATTTAAGTTTTAAACATATGTATGCAAAAAAATATACAAGAATTAAAAATAAGTATTTCGTACATTCAGACATATATTTATGAACTTGTTCTTTTAAAATATGAACTATTTTTTAACAATATTGGGTGTAGCTAAAACTAACGGTTTTAGCTTAAACAGAAAAGCTTGGTATGCTGTAAGTAAGAGCAGTACTGGTGATCTCGTTCTTTGTTTGGCATTAGCACTTTATAATAAAAATATATACCAACAAATATTAGTTTTGCACTGGCGTGCCTGGTGCCAACAGCATTAAAAGAATATTAATAACAATGCTATAAATATTTAATTGAATTACGTCTTAAAGTCAAAAGGATTAATTTGTAAAAGAGACTTAATTATAAAAAAATAAACAACAAGTATGAGTGCTTTAATTATTTCATGTTTTAAATGTAGAAAAGTGTTTTGTGATGTAGATAAATGCATACCTATTGCATTTAAAAAATATCATTTTTGTGCAGTTAATGACCAATTTCGGTGCACATATGAAACTTTTCATCAACTATTTGATAATATTTATAGGTTTAAAACACATTTTATAAGAAAACATAAAGTTGGAATTAAACAAACACATAATATCTTATGAAATAATATGCGAAAAATCTGAAGAATATTTTACTATAAACATAAATGATGTATTAGGACCTGCAGTTACTATTACGAGAACAGCTTTTGGGAAATCATTTGTACGTCTCAAGGAATACTACAAATCAATATAAAATATACAAAAATGGATGGCTCGCAACAAAACGAAGATGACCAAGAATTGTTTCGTTTACTTTCATCATGGAATTTACTACAGCTATTTGATAAGTTAAAAGGTACATATTTTAGTAATTGTTATATATTTTATCTTATTTCATTAAAACAATACATATGTACCTATTTCTTTCAAACTTTAAGCGCAACTTTGCCATGTTCCTGTGCTCAAGATTATAAAACCACACCAATTAGCAAAACTGCCTTAGATCTTCTACTTCTGATAATATAAGTGTAAGCTCTGAGTTTTCCACTGGCTGAAACAATAACAAAAACGATAATAATTGGGACTTGCGAAATTTTCTAACAAAATTTAATAATGGCGAAGGTTCAATTTCTTATTACAATGAGCACCACTCATTTAAGGAGCCCCAAAGAAAACTCTTAATAAATACGTTAGCCAAACACATAGTCGATATGAATAAACCATTTTCCTTAGGAGAAAGTTATAAAATAGAAGAGGAAATTTTAAAAATTTTTCCCAGTGAAAAACTTGTAAGTTTACCAAATACTAAAATCTGCCTGTACAAATTAAAATATTTTTATTTTAGGAATTCTATCGAACTTGCAAAAGAGGTCGCATTTATGCAAAAGTGTGTAATATAAGAACGCAGATAAAGGTTGTTTTATCAGAGACAATAACTCAAAGTCATTTAACAAACGAAGACAATTTATTTGGTAAGGAAGCATTTAAAAAATGATTATTATTTTACTAATATTTTTACCTTAAAATATCTATTTATGTAGTCCCTGAAGAAGATTACGAAGTTATAAGAAATTCCTTAAAAGATGACAAGTTAAATGAAGACGAGTATATTGGATACTGGAAAAAATGTGTTAAGTATAGATTTTCGCAAATAGAAAAGTGTAAATCTGCGGCTGAAATTTTCAAAATTTGGCCAGAATATACAAACGCAAATGGTACTCGTATGGTGAGTAAATAAAATTAATATTCATCACTAATAATTACCATAAAAAATCCCTTATATATATACATGTGTGCACACATATTATTTTAAATTTTAGATCGATATTGATTTTTCAATAAGGTATCCACATTGCGAAAGTATTCACGAAAATTGGGCACTGATGTCGGACAAAATTGAGATTTTATTAAAGGAAAGAATCCCAAAGAAAAGAACAAATGGTATAAATTTAAATTGTTTGAACGAGGACACAAGAGAAAGTAAGTTCATAAGTATGTATGTGTAGTAAATATTTGTATTTACTTAAAACGATTTAAGGTTATAAAGAGATCTACAGTTTTCTGTTTTTATTTGAAGAGCATAAAACGAAAAACATTTGGGAATATTAAACAAAGCAGCAGTGGAAACATCAACAATCAAGACAGTGTAAAACAATAACTTCTCACAGACACTAAATACATAGAAACAAAAGAAAAAAAGTAGATTTATGAATGTAAGTGCAATAAAATAATAATGAATATTTTAAAATCCTTGTGGTTAAAAATGACGGCATAAAAGATATTAAAGGTAGATGCAAAAATCTTAAGGAAGTAAAAAAAGGCATACAATTTTAATCATATTTAAAAACACATTGCAATTTTGTGTTACAACCTTTTTTTTTTTGGTCCTTTGTTTGGAAGTTAAACTTAATTTTGTTCTTATGCCAAGAGTGTGTAAATTTTTTTTATAAACGACTAACTGCCCATCTGTTTTTAATAAAAAGAATTTAAAAATTTAATATTTTAGTAAAAAACACCAAAAACTTTTTTAATAAGGGTTTTAGAAAATCTTAAGAAAGTCACATGCACGCGTGTCAAAAGTTAAGTTACGTATGAAAGTAAAATTTTTCTGGGATTTAAATTTAAACTTTCAACTTTTTCTATGTATTTAATTTTTTTTACAGAATTTTAAACTGCCACAGAATATTTAGTTTAATCTTAAAACAATACGTACTTCAACAGATTTACACTTTCATTATAAAAAATCAAGATTTTTATCCGACACTAAATGATTCACAGGAACAAAAAGGATAAACAAAAGAGACAACATTTAGACATAAAAAATAAACTGGAAATATAAGAGAAACTAATAAACGCTGAGACATTTGCTGATGAAAAGTATGCAAAAAAGAAAACGAGTTAAATGTTAAAACTTTTTAATTGCTTTTGTCCAAATGTTGACAAATTTTGTTTAAGTTTAAGAAAAATAATTTAAATGCAAGTCACGGGCCGTCTGTCTAATAAATAAAAGAAAAAAATTGTATATCTGGTTAACGTGTGTTAACAAATTTTAATGTGTCTGTTTTGAAAAGATTCTAAAGAATATTTGCTTTCGACTTATAATTGTAGGAAAATATTCATATAAAACAGAAAATTAATAGTTTATAATATTTGCTTGAGTTTTTATAAAACACCTTAGAGTGTACCTAAGTAATAAGGATAATAACTTCGCTTAGTAAAAATATCAGTATAGAAAAAATATTTTTACCTACAACGGCTTTTTGCTTAAAAAAATATTTGAGAATCCTAAAGTTCCATTAAAATTACCACTTTTTAACTAAAGTTTTTAATAGGGTTTTTGAAAATCTAAGACTGCTTAATGATCAAAACTAAAGTTTTTTTGCAACTTCGCACAAATCAGTTATTTTCACACAAGTGTTGGTGTCTTCTTGTCCAACACCTAATTAGGACACTTTAAATTTTTTTATTATCTTTAATCGGATATAATGGATTTGATTATCTTAGAATACCCTTTGACTTCTATATTTTTTTAAATTTTTATTTGACTTATATCAGGTTATTGTGATATTAACATATTGTTTCTCAATATTACATTCATATTTCGTTTTTCGTTAATAGTGCTTCGGAGTTGGCTGTGAAAATTTGCAATCTTTAATCTAGTTTCAAAGACGGAAAGACGCCTTTGCCCCAACAGGAGCAGTGTTTTATGATTGTATTTTAAAATAGATCAGAGCCCATCCACAAACATTTAACTAAATTTTTTGATTTGCAAAGGTCAGCAAAATTGCCAAATGGTTAAATTTAATTACTTTGTTTGATTTGTATTTAGTAAAATTATTTGGTATATTTTACTCGACTTTGTTATAATGTAGAAATTGTATTTTTCACTAGTTATCAAATTAATAAAGTGTTTATTTAAAAAAAAAACAGTTTACAGTAAATAAACATTTTTATACAGATTAGGAAGAGGAAGCCCTTAAATGGGGAACTGATAGAATTTTTGATTTCTTGACTCAAAAAAAAGCCAGCATAGAAGATGACTTCCAGTCTCAGTGAATAAAATTTATTGTAGCGTTTTTGTTATAGTAAGTAAATTCACTTCATGCTTAACTTTTTATATTGTTCTTAATAAATATTTAACACACACAGTAGTTGCAAGTTGTTTTCTTAAAACAATGAAAGGATCCCTCAAACATTATCGCACATCTTGCTTATATAAACCATCTTTAACAGACATTGTGGTCAATGTTTTAGTTCTAAATTAAGTTTTGCTTAAGGGTTATTGCAATTAAATGCACGTTTTTCTTGAAGATATTTTTATTTGATTTTAATTTTAACTAAAGCATTCAATTTAAAGGGTGTCTCGGATAAAAAGATGTGCCCTACAAACAGAGAAAGATTTTAAAAACATAAAGTACCTAACAAATTTTTAGAAGAAAAGAAAACAATAATTCAAGCTTCCATGACTTAATTAAATCTCAATTTATTACTTCGAACACAAAAGCAAAGATTTAAAATAAATAAATTCTAAGAAAACAGTCTTACAAATTTATAAGTATATAGAATATTTTTAACACTATATTTATACTTTCATTTAAAAAGATAATTTTCTTAATTCAGTCTTAAATTTTAAAAAATAGGGTATAAAAACAAACATATTTTTAGCAGTCGATTAAAAAGTTTTAGGAGAATCCCCTAATCTTTGAAAATGGGGAGAAGTTTATATGAATTTTTCTTTTGTTTTTAAAACATCACATAAGGATGTGAATTTGTTGTAGTATGAGACGTATATGTATGTATGTGCTTCTGACTTACATAATGCTATTTTTTTTTATTTGTGCAAAAACATATTTTTTATATTTTTTGTGTCAAAAATGAAAAAAAAGAACTATACAATTTAAAATAAAAAACAAAACAATTAAATAAATAAACATTTTTTACATGTACTTGCTTATGTAAGTACATATGTGACTTAATTAAATTTTTAATTTCTTCCCTGTTTAATTATTTATAAGATAAGGTTTACAACTTCTGCGTGGTTTCTTTCCTCTTTGTGGGGTAAAAAACCCTTATTTTATCATCATTTCTCTTTATAAATTTCATTTAAAAACATCTATATGAATTGATAGAACAATTATAAACGCAAAAAAGTGGGAAAAGGCCGAGCTTATATGACAGTATATTTATTTTTTGATTATTAAATAATAAATTGATCAAATTTTCGAAAAAAGACCTCTTCAAGCTAGAATGTACATATATGTATTTAATAGAATACAAATTTATTTATATTTAAAAATAACTCTGATCGTATACGTACTATACAACATATATTGTAATTCTGTATTACGTACACGTGATGATTAAAATTAGGGTTGTTATCTCCAAATTCAAAAAAAGAGGACAGCCAGTGCAAAAACCCCGGACTTTCCCGGACATCAACAAAAAAAAAATAGTTTCAAACAGTTTTATATATATTATTAGGGCTTGTTGTATGTTTAAGTCACAAACTTTTTCAAAAAAAAAATTTGCTTTAACGGCAAAAATAAACTTTTAAAGTAATTCAGTAGCAAAGTACTTGAAGTACATATGTAAGATAAGAGTTCTGAACACAGGGTACTTCAAGTAAGTAAGAAAAAAATTGACAAAAAGTTAAAACACGATTTTTACGAGGTTGGCATCTTTTTTTAAAAAAAAAAATACGTTCTTTTCGGAAAAATAAAAAAAAAGGTTTGTTTCCAAATTGTTTCAATACCATTATTATTATTTTTAGCCGCTGCATTTTGCGAAATAACTAAACTAACGTTTGTTAAAAAATGTAGGACTTTTCCGGACACCAATTTTTTTCGAGGACGGATGCCCAAAAAAGAGGACAGTGTCTGGAAAAAAAGGACGGTTAACAACCTTAATTAAAATCGATGAAAAAACCCAAGTATGTATATAAAAACTTCCGAAAGTCAAGTAAATTACATTATCTTGATGGTATATAAAATATATATTTTTTAAAAGAGTTTTAAAAAATCAAGCGCTTTTTAAGTATTTAAATTATGATTTTTCTCAAATAAATAATAATTATTTTTTGATTTTTATTTTATCAAGTAATAAAATTTAGTTTTTAATTTTATTGAATTTAGTTGGTTGAAGAAACAATTGTTATTTTTTATTTAATATAAAAATTAAGAATTAATATAATAATCATAATTGATTTTTATTAAAATTAAAAAATAATTTTGCAAAAAAAAATTAAAAAAATAAAGAAGTTTTAACGTTAAATTTTTTCGCTTTATCAAAAATTAACACAAGTTTATATTGAAATCAAACGTTCAAAAGGTGTTTGCCTTAAGTAGTTATCTTTATGAATTTTTTTATTAAGAATGAAAAATTTACAACTCGAAACTTTCTTTAAAGAGAAAAACAGAAACCTAAAACATATATCATTACTATTCAACAAAACTTATTTCACTTCCAAAACCACATAAAAAATGTTTTCTTCACCTGTGCCTTTAAACAAGATGCCTTAAACTCTTCTCTTAACTCAGAAACATTTTGTCAATATTGAAACCACAAAGCAGTTTGCCTGATTCCATTTCATTTCTAAAACTAGTATGTAGCATTACTAATAGTTTCACCAAGTTTGATGTTAAAACAAAGAGAAAAAGAAGACATAAATACTAAATTAGTACATCGATTGAAAAATGTAAACAATATTTCTTATTCTCGTTTGTTTTTCATTTGGCCACAAAACCATCTTTTTCATATTAAGAGATCAACAGAAGCTTAACTTAATGCAGCATGCAACTGAAGCAAAACAAAACACTCAATGCTTTGATGGCAGCAAACAACAATTACAACAACACAAGCTTATAGTAGAGTAAGCAAGTAAATAACTTTGTTTGATACTTTTGCTCTTAATGGAAATGTTCTTATAAAGGAAAGGTTTATCCAGTATTTGCCAATATAAAAACAACAATAACAATGAGCTCTTGAGCAGATAAACGAAACAAGCAAAAATCAACATCAAAGTTTGTTACCGATGTAGAACATGTTTATTTTTTTGGGATTAAAATATGCAGCTCTTAACCACATATTCACATGCACTTCCAAAATATATTTTCAAAATGATCTCTGCCATGTTGATACATTTTCAAATATACTGACAAGAAAATTTATCACTATTGATGAAGCTCTAATCAGGATTTTGCTTTTTAACAAGTGTATTTCATCTCATATTTAACTTTAAAAGTAAACTTTTCCTTTGAAAGCTTATTGGGTATTTACATTGATGCCGATGACGAGGTTATTATGGATAATATTGATGATGGTGAATTGAAAAACATAAACAGAAAGGATTGATTGCACAAATTGTTTTATTTAATAGTCAATCAATATGAAATGATTATTAATGCTTGCTTAGTAAGACAAAGATTATTTAAAAGTACTAGATTGAAACAAAGGACCAAAATATGTTGGTTTGTAAACGTTGTTCTATAATAGACGAAAAATAATAAAAATTATCAAACAAAGTTCCTATATCTTTTTTTTCCAAAATAGTTCCGTTCAACGATAACATTTATATTCAGTACTATTTGTTAGAGCAGAGCAAAATAAAACTATTTGTTACAAAAATTAAGCAGTTCATCTCTTAATTTAAACTAAAAATAAAAAATATAAAACTTAAAATATAAAATTAAAATTTAAATTAAAATTTAAAATTAAATTTAAACAATTTAAAATATAATATTATAATTAAAATTAAAATTATATATTACATAAAAAAAAAATAAGAAACAATTTTTTACATGAAAAGTAATTGAAATTTTGTAGCAGAAACATTTTTCCAAGCAAATTTTGAAGAAAAAAAAATAAGTATAATTTTATTCAAGTTTATACCTGCCAGTTTTTTTCCTCAATATTAGTTTTAGATTTTTGAAATTTCGACAGATTAAAAATAACAAAGTACGTCATTTGAAGAGCATAGGGAAAATATTATACGAGTTGCACTTATCATTTTAATGCAAAATATTTCAAGCTTTTTTAAAATTCCTACACAGAATGAAAAACGGCTTTCTAAAATCAAGAATTTTATTCTTGATTTTATCCAAAGTCTTTCTTGAAATTTTCAAGTACGATCCTTACTTACATTTTCTTAAATCAAGCCTATTCGGATTGCTTCAACAAATCAAGCAGAAAAAAACTTGTTGTTTAAATATATTATTTTACATTTGAAAACAAAGTGTCTCGGTGGCCTAGAGGTAACGCGCTTGTGCTGCAACACAGAAATCCCTGGTTCGAATCTCAGCTTCGGTAAATACAAAAAATTAAATTTTTATATTATAAATTTAAAGTATCTATAAAATAAAAATAAACTATAAATTTCTTCTATTTTAATAAAGGTCCATAAGTCAAAAAAATGACATTTCGTTTTCGAATTAATCCCGTTTATGGCTTAAATCAATCTTTTTTTGGCTTACATCAAGTACGGTTCCGAACTTAAATCAATCCTATTTAGGCTTAATTGTGGCTAAAAGTAAGAAATTCCTACTTAAAAAATTTTACTTGGAGTAAGTAATTTCGTACTTGATTTAAGAAAAACCGTACTCATCGTACTTTTGACACCGCTATGGCTTGATTTAAGTAAAGTTTTTTTAGATAATTTTTTGTGTGTATGACTTACAACATTAGTGAGTAAAAATTATAAAGTTTAATTGTTATCTGATGTATATAGGAAAGTAGTAGAAATGCCTCTTTGTAAACCCCAATAGGATGTGAATAAGAGTTTTAGTTATATTAAATAAGAATATTATTCTAGTATTTAAACTTATCTTTATTAGCACTTAATAGAAAACGTCCTGATAAGAAAACAAAGCTGGTTCCGAAAATGCATTATACTTGGGCTATGTTTATTCGATAAACTTAATTTTTTATATAAATTAAAATTCCAAACAATAACATGTTAAAAGTAAAGTTAAAAATGGACTAAAAAAATGTAATAACCGCAAACTTATCTCTTAAACTTGTATAGAAGATGACCTAAAAATATTAGGTGTTCACAACTGTTGTAGAAATGCCAAAAACAGAGAAAAGTGGAGGGAAATAACTGATTAGGCTAAGGTTTACCCGAGCTGTGACGGTGTAATATGATATTGATAATTATACTTTTTTTAAAATAATAGAAAGTTTTAAAAAGTAACTGCTTCACTTGAGAAGAAAATACGATTTTAAAGTAAATTATGCTGTGAAACAAACATTTTTTGCTTAAGTTTCTAAAATAAGTAAATGATTAGAAGCTTTTAAAAAATGCGCTCTTGATATTTCTGTGCAATTTCATAAATTTTGTTCAAATCAATATATTGAATTTAATGAGTTTTATAATTTTTCCTTTTAAGAAACAGACTGTCAAATACATTAATATATAAATTATGCAAATACAATATACAACACTTAGTTTGATTAGAAATGTTTGGTCAGACCGATCTTTTGGGAAATTAACCGAAACGTGTCATAGCACACATCATAATATAACAGCAAATGTGTTTAGCCTGACACAGGTTCAAATTTATCATAATGATTCTGATAAAATTCACATATTTACATAAATATGTATATATGTGCGCGTGCTTGTGCAAGGATATGTGACAACTTAAATGTTTATAACAACACTCTGGAGAGGAAAAATGTTTAAAGTGACACATAATCAAAATTATAATTGATTGGGGCAGTGCAATATATCTAAGTTGTTGGCAAAATATTATAATTCGGTATCGCTTAAGATTTTAAATATAAAAAAATTTAATATTACTTCTTGTTAAAAGCAAGAGAAAAAAGATATTTGAATTTGTTTAAAAACTTGTAAATAATTCGCAATTAAATCAAAATTAAAAAAGAATTTTAATCCTAAAAAAAAATGTCAATCCAGGATGTTGTAATCAAAAATGACTTGCATGTTGTTAACTACAAAAAAAATTAATCTCCTTAAAAAAATTTAAACTTTTTTATATAATTTTTTGTATCAAAACTACACTGTTTTTTTTATATTTATATTTTTCGTTTGAATTTTTAATTTAATTGGCTTAAGCTTCAGTATTGTTAAATTATATTTTGCGCTTTGGAATTTGTTGCAATATTTTGAGAACATTTTGCAGGAAAACCCCTTTTTACGATAAGAAATTAAAATAAAATTTTTATTCTCTTTAATTTTTAATACACAAAAGTATCAGTGGTATTCTGCTTGAGTATCTGGTGGCTGTCAATTTAAAATTTTTGTTGAAAATATCTTTTTTATCTCAACTTTTTATATTTGTTGCAAGAGACACTGAAACGAAAAATCACTGAAACACGTTTTAAATTTGTCATTTGTCCTTTTTTTTGCAATAGGGTCCAGTGAATCCTTTTGGAAATTCTGTGCCATTACCTGAGCCAGTCAGTTTTGCACGCAACTATGACAACATATGTCGTTCACTGATTTTGAGTAATTTTAGTGGCTAAAACGCTTGTGTATGTATTTTCCTATGTGTGTGTGTTGTGTCAGGGATAATTTAGATGAAAATAAGATGTCACTGACTTAACTACATGTTAGTCTAGGTTGCCAGTAGTAATTGAAGCAAAAGCAAAGAAGCAAAATCATATCTAAATTACAAAGGCATAAACTATTCCTTTTTATCGGCATTCTGGCTAAAATTTTGTTTGTAACATTAAATAAATTTACTGTCATGTGCCTTTTAATAAAATATACTAAAATATGTTAAAATATTAATTTGGAATATTTTGCACTTACGTGGTTCTGACTTTCAGCTGATGATTTTTGAATCAATATGTGTGCAATAATTATTAAATTTAAAATAATTTTATAATCTGCTTGCAATTTTAACTAAAGATTTTATTCTGAAAAATTATTTTATACAATGTAATGGAATAACTATTTGGAATATTTTCCTGAAAAAGAAAAAAAATATATTTTATATCATTATTAATTAATATTATTTTGTTTATCTTTATCCTCATCTTAAAGTTTTTATTTCCTAATAGTTTTTAATTTTAAGTTTTCATTAGTGTCGAGCCGTGTTCAACAATTTGTAATATTTTGTCCAACCAGGGTTGTCCATCTCTGGGACAATTAATTTAACATTCTTTTGTAGTATATAAAGGACAAGAAGTCCTTTATTTTTTTCTTATTTTATAAGTATTGTTTTTGTTTTTATTGCCTATAGTTAAGTTTTAAGTTAGTTCTAAGAAAGAGTTTAAAGAAGCAAGAAGCCATAAATAAAGTTGTTAAGTTCAAGAGGAACTAACATTGTTTTTCTTATTTCTCAAAGGAAAATCAACCCATCTGCTTGAACTGGGTACGTGTACAATCCAACAATTAGTTTTTTTTTAAATAAGCATTTTAAAGCCATTTAATTTTATTCATTTGTTTTCATCTTTTTTTATTCTCCTCTTTTTATTTTTTTTTTTTTTAGTTTTTTATTTTCTGCATCATAAATTATTATCGTCTGTCATTTTTATGACCTGAAATGCATAACCTCTATTAGCGACATAATTGTGTGACAAATTGACAAGAGTTATCAAATGGTTATAACATTTTAAATAAGAATTTCCTTATGGGAAATAAAAACCAAAAATGAATTTAATTTATGACGAATAAAAGTGCTGTGATTTGCAATTTAAATTACTTGGATCTTTTTCCCGAAAAAAAAGAAAAGAGAGACAACAAGTAAAAAGTATTTGAGAGTAGAATATTTTAATTAAAAAGCACATGCTTATCGCTCCACCGCACAGTGGGTGATGAAACATACAAAGCATATTTGTGACAACTTAAAACTCTTAATTAAGAAAAATTGGCTTTTAATCGCTGTCCATATTTGAAAATTTTTAATTGTAGAATGTTGAAAATTGTTTTTTGGTTACACATTAATTGTCACTGTATCCAAATCAAATCTACAGTGGGTGCTAGTACAAAGCACCCACGAATGAAACATACGCCAATATATTGGCGAGGTCAAATAGAGAACTAGGATAGAAGAATATTAATTATTCGGTCGGCCATCTAGCAATTTTTCGACGCACAATGGTCTTACCTTTGATTATACGTATTTTTCCCAACAGGTACATACGTAGGTACAAAACTGTACAGATAGGTAGGTGTTCGAGGGAACAACTTAACAATAATTTGTGGCAAGCCGCCTAAATCTCCAGCATGGAGGTCTAAGGAGTCATCCCTTAGAATTTGTTGCGTGGTTTAGGTTCTCTTCAGATTACTACAATTATTGATCGTCAACTAATTGATTTATTCAATAATGCAATAATGTGACTGGCGACCACATGGAAACCTTTCTTAAATTTTTTTTATACTTTGCGTTGTTCTAAAAAAATTTGTTGGCTACTTATCACTATATGCCCCGTCTGTGCTGGTTGAAAGTTCGAAGTAAAAGGAGATTTCAACACCATTTTTGCCGCAGCGAAGCCAGATGGGTACGTAAAGAGGAAAAAAATATCACCGTATTAGCGCGAATATGCTTGTATAAAAAAATTACTTGGGTTTAAACAATGTGCTGACATGCGTTCATGTGCGTCGACATGCGTCAACGAGGATTTTTACTTGATAACATAAAAATTTGCAAAAAGTGTAAATAACGTTACAGCAATTAGGGTTTTTTTTCTTCTCCCAAAAAAAAATTTATGCGTACGCAAGTAAGACTGAATAACAAAAAAAAGAAAAACGTAAAATTTATATTAACATAAGTATAGGTTAACACAATGAGATATATTTACTAATAAGGATTGCTGATGGTCCCAAAAACTCTTCCCTAAAACAATATTGGTTTTGCCGAAGTTTTCAAATGGAACCTTACAAACCACATAATACGAATGATTTAATCCAGAGTATTAGGGGGAAACTTTCGATTCATGGTCGGATGTCCTTTCCATGATAGGTACCTAATATCTTGCCCTCAGTATCCTGTAAAATGTAGTAATTATTACCTACCTTCTCCTTGATAATGGATTTCAAATACAGAGGAGCTAATTTTGCATTAAATTTTTCCCCAAAATTGCTCTGTGCAAAATTACGCCTATATACCACTTGCCCGATGTCAAATACAATTGGCCTAGATCGCAAATTATAATGGCCTCTGTTTACCTCATAGGCTTTGGCTATATGCTCCTGTATATTCTTTCGCATTAAGGACATCTCGTCTTCCCTATTAAGCGTAACATATGGCTCATCAATCAGATGAATATTCTTCAACAAAGAGTAGGAACTACCGTGGGTAATCATTTCGAACCCAAAAACTGCATGATAGGGGGAGCATTTAATCGATTGATGAAACGAGTTTCTTAACGCGCAGCTTATGGCACTTAGGTTTTTATCCCATATTGTCTGATCCTTGCCTAAATAAGACCTGATCCCAGCTAAAATTGATCGATTTACTCTCTCTGCCGCGTTGGATTGCGGAGAGTAAATAGCAGTATAGGAGTGCTTAATTCCCAGAGATGTCAAAAAGGCATTAAATTCGTTGGCCCTAAACTGTGACCCGTTATCGCTCAACAATATTTCGGGCACACCGAATATATGAAACACTTGTTTTAAAAGGTGGTCCTGGATAACAGCCGAAGTGAATTTTTTCAAAGGGAACAGCCAATGAAATTTGGTCAGGTGGTCTAGCACAATAAGCAATCCTATATGTCCTTGTCTGCTCCGAGGATATGGTCCTAGTATATCCACGTATAGCATTTGAAATGGCCTTGAAGTTACCGTGGCCTTTCCCATTTCCGGTCTGGTTACAAAATTAGGTGCCTCAGTTGTTCGGCAGGTCTCACATACACGAATGTAATCACGTACATCCTTAACTAAGCCTGGCCAAAAAAATAACGTCTTATGAGATTGATGGTCTTTACCATTTCCCCATGAGCAGCTAGTGGCGTATCGTGCGATCTCATAATAATGGACTTTCGTAACTTGTACGGTACCCAGAGTTTCCAACAATCATTCTGCTGCTCAACATTGCCATCATAGTGATCAGTACGAATGTACACGAAGTTATCAATAATTTTAATATCAGGGTATTTGGAAGGATTTTGCCGAATCTTTGCCTTTAAATCCACGTAATCCTTGTCCGCAAAATGAGGGGAGCTAAGGTCAATTTCCGGGCCTGCTGATTCTAAACTATTTATTTCCTCATAAGGTATTCTAGAAAGGGCGTCAGGTACGACATTTTCCTTCCCTTTTCTGTGGGATATCGAGAATTTATATCCTTGAAGCTTAAAAACCCACCGCGCAAGACGACCGGTTAAGTCAGGCTGTTTCATTAACCACATTAGGGACGAATGGTCAGTAACTACCTCAAAATCTTGTAGTTCAAGGTAACACCTAAATTTTTTAATTGCCTCCACGGCCGCTAAGCATTCACGCTCCGTAACGCTATAATTGCGTTGAGCACTGTTTAATTTTCGCGACATAAAGGCAATTGGGCGTTCATTACCATCCTCATCAATTTGAACTAAAACAGCTCCAATGCCTACATCACTTGCGTCACAATGTACAAAAAATTTTTTATCAAAATTTGGATTTGTCAAAACCGGGGCAGATGTTAAAAGATCTTTTACCCTTTCAAAAGACAATTGGGCCTCAGGAGTCCAACAAAACTTTCGTTTTGTGGACAAAAGCTCAGTTATAGGGTATACGACAGTAGAAAAGTTTTCTATAAAGCGGCGATACCAGCCGGCTAAGCCGAGGAAACCACGCACTTGCTTTAGATTTTTAGGCACTGGCCAGTTCCTAATAGAAATTACCTTTTCAGGGTCTGTTTCAATACCCCCGTGACCTATTATGTATCCCAAATAATTTACTTTTGTCACACAGAATTTAGATTTGGTGATATTAAGAGTTAGATTGGCTTTGTTAAAAGCATCTGCAATTCTAACTAAAATGGACAAGTGGGTAGAAAAATCCGCCGTCACAATAATTAAATCATCCAAGTAACCAAATACGCAATGTCTCAAATCTGCCGGTATAAGCTGGTCCATTAAGCGACACATTGTGGATGGCGCATTGCAGAGGCCGAACGGCATGACAACGAACTGGTAAAGAGGACGGCCTGGGACTGTAAATGCAGTATATGGCCTAGACTCTTTGGATAAGGCGATTTGCCAGTAAGCGTCCTTAAGGTCGAGTTTGGATATAATATTTGCCTTTGGCAATCTAGAAAATATACCTTCAATACTGGGAAGTGGGTACGCGTCCTTATGGGTAACCTGATTGACTTTCCGCGCATCGAGGCACAAGCGGACTTTATTGGGCTTTACGACTAAACGCATGGGCGAACTCCACGGGGAGTTGGATGGTTCTATTACTCCTAAAGCTAGCATCCTATCGATTTCCTGAAATATTAATTTTTCCACCGCAGGCGACACTGGATAAAAACGCTGCTTAACTGGATTAGATTGACCCACGTCAATTTTGTGTTCAATTAGACCCGTGCGCCCTAAGCCCTCCTTTTCGAAATTGGGAAACAGCTGAACGACCGCATTTAGCTGTTGACGTTGATGCAAACTTAAAGGATATTCACCAGGAGACTGAACATTATTACCCTCTTCATGAACGCAGTATAAATTATCGGCCGTTAGGTTATGAGTAGACAAATTGGTAATCCGATTAGACAATTTTGTCGTTCCCGAAGTAACAACAATGTCTCCAAAAACGTCCGGCGCCAGATTAAAGGCCTGCCAAAAATCTACTCCCAAAATTACTCTTTGGCTGATAGAAGGAATTATCAAAACCTTTAGTGTTTTATTCTGGCCCTTAAAGCACATTTCCACCTGCAAATAACCCACGACCTTTTGGCGATTACCATCTGCTGTTCTAACGTAGGCGTTAAGTGGAACAAATTCCGGGCAACTAGAGAAATCAACACAAGCTAAATCTGAGCCTATACAGGAAACGTTGGCACCAGTGTCTAAAAGACCCAGTTCTTTATACGATAAAAATTTCACGGATGCATAATACCGTTTATCAAAAGAATTATTTATAATTGACGACAAAATAAATTTCGAAGTAAACTTACGATTTTTATAATATTTTCTTAACCGAATCGTGGAGCGTTTCGGTTTTTTGAAAAGTTGCGAAAGTGAACAAACATTAAATATCCTATTCCTGGAAGTTACATAATTTTCCCATTTTTTATGAAATGGCAGTATTGGGAATAATTTTGGGTCACACTCATCATTACAAACAAATGAGTTTCCTTTCTTATCTCGTTTAAAAATTTTAATGGTAGGGGTTAAAAGTGAGTCACAATCAGGGAATAATTTTGGTAGTTCAATTTGCACAGTGGGTCGTTTTACGGACGATTGCGGGGAAAGGGGGGGGGCTTGCAAGTTTTTTGACGTTGCCTTCCCTACACTACACCTAGCACAATGCGGCTTATATGTGTCCTTTTCACCACAACCGTAACAAAACACATTTCTCTTTTCTATACAGTTTTCCCAAACATGGCCCATCTGGCCGCAATTCCAGCACTTAATTGGGTGCTGTATGGCATCAACAGAAAATTCGGATTCCTCGTTAGACTCCGAGTCAGGCCGTTTGGTAGAACAAACTAGTTCCGAAATTTGGCGTCGCCCGCCAGCGTATGGGTGGGTTTTTGATTGCGCTATTTTAAGAACGCTATCACTGCCTAGAAAATTCTCTCTCATTTGCACTAGCTTTCGTAAGTGAGCTAACGAATAAATAGGGACATAAAGTAACTCATGCCGTATTTCAGGGCGAAGATTGCGAGTAAGAATTTCGACTAATTCGTTTTCTGGAATGGGTTTATCCAAACGATCCAAAATAGATGACACGGATTCATAAAAGGACTCAAATGTCTCAGTAGCCCTCATCTTCCTGTTTCGAAGCTCTTCCTGAATATCAAAGCTGGATTTAAAATCCTTGTATTGATACTTGAGGGCGTCGCAAAAGTCCTTCCAAGTTATGGTTTCTGCCTGCTTATGATATCTCCAGTACCATTCCCTGGCCCGACCGCTTAACAAAATGTGTAAATTTTTACAAATAAGAGAAAAATCATCATTAAAATGTTCATGAGTCAGAACCTTCACTCGATACAAAAACTCATCCACACTAATACCTTGAGAAGAACCATCGAATTTAATATGCCAATTTTGAATAATATTAGTTATTTTATCCGACCTAATAGCAAAGTGCTCATCAAATGTATAGGGACCATTACCACGAGAATTAAAACTGTGGTGACTTTGGTTTGGTAAACATTGGTTTCGATTCTGCAGGGGTGGCAGAAATAACGCCTGATGGGGATTTTGCATAGGGTTTTGCATAGAGTTTTGCATTGGGTTTTGCATGGAATTTTGCACTGGGCAACTTTGAAATGGTTGGTATCGATTGTGTATTGGGGGTGCTTTACGAGCCTCACAATTATTTTGCATAGGGCAATTTTGTGCGGGATATGGCCGCAAATGTAAATTATTTAGTAAGCGAGAAACCGTTTTCTCAATCATATGATTAACACGGGTGTAGTCAATAACTGGTTGATTATTATTCGAAAAATTTCCCACCGAGGTATTGGCAGGAATATTTGGCGCTAAAAAATTAGCTGGGGCAAAAGACTTCTCTGACTCTTCCTCAGGATTGTCCGCAATATTAACTAAGCTTTCGCTACTCAAAGCTGCCGACAAATTACGAGCTGCACTTCTAGTGTTATACTGGGAACTAGCAGCGCCACGAGGTTTACCACGATTAGCCTTTGGCTTATTAAAAAATTGAGGCTTTGTCTGATTTTGAATCTTTTTCAATTCAGATAGATCACACGACCTTCTGCAAATAGGACATTCCGACGCTTCAGATAAATAAGCTTCGATACAGGGGCTGTGAAATATATGATTGCACTCTGAAATTATCATGCAATCCTGATTTTCAAACATTTTCTCATTACAAATATTACAAATTTTATTATGTCTCAATTCTATTGGGGCTAACGCCTGTGGGACAGAGGTCGGTATCGCCGACGTTTGTAAGGCTGAAGCCTGAGACCGTTGAGGCGAATGTTCCATCATTTTTTTTATTTTCAATATAAAATATAAAAGTGAACAAACTTTCCTAAAGCCTTATTCAAAAAAAATAGATTTCTATTACAAGAATAATAAAAAAAAAGATTGTAACGATATGACAAAAAGATTTTAGTGGAAAATAACAATAGTAAAATTGGTAGTTTATATATTTATAGGGTTTTCTGTTTACAAATTTAAATAAATTTTTTTTCTTACATATATTTGTGAATCGGTTAGAATAAGTAATAACGTTTGAGGGAAAAAGTGATTTACCGTTAAATATTAATCTGGGCTATTGAGTTCTTGAAATCTTAAAATACGGAATAAAATTTTCACTAACCGAAAGACACTTTCCTAACACAAGCTACTGATTTCTATTGGACAAAAATCTGCGGCATGCCGATATTTTGTAAATCCATATAAAAACAGGATATCGATAACTCCGTGAAAAATTTATCAAACACATTAAAATTTCAAAAACTGACACATAATATAAACAATCATACACTTTCGACAGTTATTAGGAAAAAGGAAGTTTAAATGTATCTTCGGTCGACTTAGTCGATTGAACCTCTCCACTAATCGAAAATCCAGAAGGAATTTAAAGTTTATTTACATAATAACGTTTTGGGCATATAAATATTTATTAATGCGAGTTAAATGAAAGCTAAAATTTATGTAGTTGAAATATTCAGAGCCATTAAAATCCAAATGTCTTATGAGATTTAGATCTACGGTGGCCCCACGTTGGGCGCCAATTTATGTAATGAACAATAGGCTGACACGACCTTTTTGGCCTCCCCAAGTATACTAATTTACTAAGTACAACGAAACCACGGGGTCGGCACTAGATTTTAGAATTCCTTATGATAAGTATCTGTAAGTAATGAGATGGTAGGGTCGAATATCGGTGTATAAGAAGTAGCTCTTAGAGATATAAAGGATGAACGGGAGCCATTTCTGCCGCTAGCTAGCAGCCGGGTGGGGGGGTTTGTTTTATCCCTCATATCCCTCTTACCGATAGGATGTCCGGACATAAATATTGTTTTAGACTCCCTGATTAAAGTACAAACAAAATGGAACAAAGCGGTTGATTACACTGTAAATAGGTTTTAGATTCCCCGTATTTAATCAACACAATAAAAACTTTGGTGCCTCACCTTTTCCACTCACTTTTTACCAACAAAATTCCCTCTAGATAGTATTAGAAGGGACGCCTCGGTACCCACCCTACCTATGATCTTAGGGCGTTGCAAGTTAAACTAAGATCCCAACTTTATTATTTATTCCAAACCGATCACATATGTAAGAAGATAAAAAATTTTAGGGCTGCATTGCTATAAATTCAACTTTTATGTAATTTTTATTCATAATTCCATAAATAAGGTAAATTATCTTTTAAATAATAATAATTAGGTAAACTATAATAATTGAATAACTTGATAATCTCAACCACCTTCGATATACCTATAAAAATTTTTAACAATAGGGGTTGGTGGTCTTTCTTTGATAATACTACATCTGTACTTATTTGTCTAAAACATAATACCACTTGTTAGTGTCTTTTTTTCTGTTTTTTTTTATCTAATATCGATTGCTGGGTGTAAGAATTTATGACTCCCGTAATAACCAAATTAAATCTTAACTATTTATTCTCTTAAAGAATAAATTGGGAATATCTTTGTCAATGACACTTGCTCTCTTGTTCTCTTAATCGTTAATGAAGTTATGAATGAGCGTAGTAACACGCAACATAAAACAAAAAAATAACCGTAGGGTTATCACCAATATATAAATATATATCGATGTGCAATAAGAAAAAAAATAACAAACAGTAATCCCTCTTATTGCGGGGAATGGTGATAAATTCTTACACAATATTGTTAAACTAATAAATAATAGTGGTAAATGTTCTCTTTGGTGGTTTTTTTTTCTTACGTTGTTGTAACGTTTAACTTTACTTTAACCACAATAACCAACCCGCAAATATTAGAAAAAAATAAATCATTATGACTTACCCATTTTTATAAAATTCTGCAACGGAGGAATGAAAAGGCCTCTTCAAACTGCTGTCCGTTGCTGGCTGAAATGGGTTATTTATGCAGCTATAGGGTACAATTACGACTATGCTTAACACTACGTACTTTAAATCTATTTAAAAGAATTTTGATTTTTTTAAGCCTTATAGTTAAAATAACAATTAGTTATAGTTTAAGTTATTTTAGAATACATTTGCCTTGTGCACTTTAGGTAGGTAATAGTGATAACTTGTGTGTACTATTTAATTATTTAAAACAACAATCTTAGAAAATATATTAACATTCGTTCCCGACAGTGCCTTAAATTGGTTTTTACGCTATATAAGTAAGTATTTTATGGAGCTACCCTCCTGATCATAGATTTTAACACAGAATTTGTTATTCTTTTTGATTTTTTTTCTTTTTTTTTTTTTTGTTGTTTTCTTGCACCAAAATGTATTCTAAAATAAACTAAACGATTTTAAACTTAACACATTTTCACACGCTAGCATGGTTTCTCGATGACCTTTACACTTGACGAGAAGTTCATAGTGTCTCAAAAGTTTGCTTAGTAGGATAGCACGATTACAGATGATTTGGGCATCAACTTTTTCCCTTTTTCTGATCAGTAACTGGTGGTCAACACAATTTGGGGTTTTGGGTTCTTGACACTTTTAAAATTGATTTTTAAGCGGGCGGTAGCGTATGGTTAGATGACTAAGAACAAACAGATTGCTTGCTTCTCTCCTCTTCTTTCGTTGATAGGTTTTTTTCAATTAAATTTTGCAGTTTAAAGCTTTCTTAAATTTTTCTTGTTTGTTTGGTGATCATGCCAGAAAAAAAACTACAGTGGGTGCTAGTACAAAGCACCCACGAATGAAACATACGCCAATATATTGGCGAGGTCAAATAGAGAACTAGGATAGAAGAATATTAATTATTCGGTCGGCCATCTAGCAATTTTTCGACGCACAATGGTCTTACCTTTGATTATACGTATTTTTCCCAACAGGTACATACGTAGGTACAAAACTGTACAGATAGGTAGGTGTTTGAGGGAACAACTTAACAATAATTTGTGGCAAGCCGCCTAAATCTCCAGCATGGAGGTCTAAGGAGTCATCCCTTAATAATTTTACTATGATATCTCTGTTTAAAAAAGGAATTGGTTGCATAGGAGAACATGGAGTGGCATCCCTTTCACCTGTGGAAAAATTTTATAAAATTATTAAATCGCTTTATCTCGAAAAAGGATAAAACAACTGACTTTAGTATATCATCAGATGGGTTCTTTATAATTTTTCTTATTTTAGAAAAGAGTTTGTACCACCATATTTTGGAGATATGTAAATTGCTCTTAGTAAACCCCCGTTTTTTGTTACAGTTTAAGCATTTTTTAATTATTAGGTAAGCTCCAGCCTCTCTATCCTATTTAAAAAAAATTTAAAAAAATAAGAAAACAGTTACAAGCTGTAAGCGTTTGACAAAACTACTGAAGCACAAGACAAACATTTATTGGAACTCATTATCTTACGAATTATTTTTATTTCAAAATCTAAAGTTGTTTAGTTTTCTTAAAATGAATGTGTGGTGAGTATTAAAACAAGTAAAAATCCATTAAGTATTTTAATTTTATAATTGACGTTTAAGCTTAAGTGTATTTTTCAATTAGTTTTCTCTTCAACAACATTGCAGTGTTTTTAAAAAGAACAACATTATCATTGTACTTAAAGAAAAATAAATTGTTTTTAAGTGCATGTGAACTAAAGTATATAAATATGTATTTGTGTTTTGTATGCAAAAGAAATCCACCCAAGTTTGTTTAAAGACATATTTGTGTATGTAAGTATGTATGTATGTATGTATGTATGTATGTATGTATGTATGTATGTATGTATGTATGTATGTATGTATGTATGTATGTATGTATGTATGTATGTATGTATGTATGTATGTATGTATGTATGTATGTATGTATGTATGTATGTATGTATGTATGTATGTATGTATGTATGTATGTATGTATGTATGTATGTATGTATGTATGTATGTATGTATGTATGTATGTATGTATGTATGTATGTATGTATGTATGTATGTATGTATGTATGTATGTATGTATGTATGTATGTATTGCTATGTGTATGTCATATATAATATGTATTCAAGAAAAATTCTTAGGAAAATGTTTAATGGCAGCAATGATTTGTTTTTTTAAATGCATTTTTGTCTGCTTTTTTAACTACAAAACAAACAAATTTTTTTTTCCAACTTTTAATTTTTTTTGGCAAAAACTTTATTTAAAAACTTAGTTATGACCCTTGAACAGAAATATCTGTGCCAACATTTTTTTCAAATAAAATATTTTCTTTGTGATTCTCTCTTTTGTTTTCCTTTTTCAATTAATATTTTGAGTTTGTGCGATATTGTGTTATCTGGAGTTTATATAAAAACATTTTTAAATTGTTTTTATATGAATTTATAAAAGTGTCAATTATCTGATGAATGAACGTACGCAGACCTTTTGGCCAGCGGATCAATAAAAAAGTTTTTGTTAAATTGTATATTAAAAGGTTAAAATTCCTTTTTTATTATTTTAATCCATAGATAAATTTAAAAAAGAAAAATCTCTTATTGCTTATCAACTAACTTTTAACTGAAATATTAAAAAAATACCCCACTTTGCTTACACAAACTTACAGCAAAAACTATTAAGTAGACGTAAAACCAAATAGTTACATAATTCAACAAATAAAAAAAATAAATTACAAATAACAAAATTCGTATATCATTGTGGTTGGTAATAGGTTAGAACAAATTTAATTAACACCTTTTTTCCTTAATTTAATAAAACATTATATATCGCAAAACCTATAAAAAATTTTTATATGTTTTTTGTAACACCACCTGATGCTGCCTTCTAAAATTAAATTTGTTTTACAATTTGTTTTTGTCCTATTTATTTGACATACTTCTTTATTTTCGCTTTAATAGAATGTTCTCACTTGGCACATTGTTATCCTTTTCTTGGTTTTGGTTACGGTTTATGCAAATAAATGTAGGCCTTTTATCTTCTACTTGTTAACTTTTATAATAAGAACAATTTTATGGTTGAACAATTATGAAAGGATAAAATTTTATAATCCGTAAAATCTTGTAACATGTTTTATGTTTGATGAATGCTTTGTAACGTAACAGAACAAGTAATGCGAAGGTCGAAACGGTTTTAAGTTCTATCAGAGATTTTTAATTTAAGGGCAGTAAAAAGAAGATTTATAAATTCAAATAAATATAAAATCTTAAAATTGTAACCCCAAAAGATATTCGTTCTCGTACTGGTATAAGAAAATTGTTACCTTTTAAAGATACCTATTTTTATTGGTTAAGTTGGTATTTAAGATAAGCCCTCATCCATTTAACAATGTATTTTACACAAAATATAGGGTAAACTTCAGTCAACTTTTTCCTAGTTTTATAAAAATATCTTCCAAAAACTACCTTTTATATACATCCCAGTTATATTTTACATTTATGGTCACCTCTATAAAAGAAACACTATTTAAATATTACTGTAAAATAAAAAGTCTTATCCTTATACAAACACATAATTCTTCATGTGTGTTCATTTATGTATGTTTGTCTGACAAATAAAATCAACACCCTTAGAATGGCTCTTTAACTTAAGTGTTGTTTGTATCAATAAAGTAACCATAAAATCTGCTAAGGACAATGGTTTTGAATTTCATTATATATCTTGACCTCTTTTTACTGCTTTTAGACATTTTTATGCTGAAGATGAGATACTTGAACCTTTTACGTGTTTAAGAAAAAGGAGGAGTAATAGGATAAAAATGTAAAAGAAAAACAAGCAAATAATAAAACAAATATCTTAAGGTGTGCCGTGACTACAAATTGAAGAAATGATACTAAAACTACAGGCTATATCCAAGGATTGGCCATAAGGTTGTTATACATATGTATGTACGAATGTATTAAGAACCGAAGGCAAAAATACTTAAAAAAATGCTAAAAGGTTTTTGTTGAAAAAATGCTTAAAGGACGACTGGTCAGTTTGTTTAAGATTTAAATCGGATTAAAAATTGGCTTCTGTTGCTATTTGCTGGTTGCCAATTAATGCTTTATTTTTTTTTTTGAAGTTTAAAAATTTAATAAAGAAACACAAATTGTTTCTCTAAGCAATTAACAAAATATTTTCAAATTATTGGTAAAAAGGGTTTTTTTGCCATTGATGTGTGCTATAGTGTCACACCAGTCGCAGAAGGATATATTATTGAAACATATAAAAAACTAAGTCCCTGCATGTTTTTTTTTATAATTGTATGGGATAAAAAAAAATTTTATTTTTTTTAAATTATTTTCGAAAAAGGAAAAAATTGTTTTATATGACCATATGGCTTCTTGAACAAAAAAATTAAATTAAATTTATACAATTCATAATCAATGTTTTTTAGTAATTATTAATATTTATTTGTACTTTCCTAACTTTTGTCCAACATGATATTTCTTTGACACTGTCAGCTTCTTATTAAAAACAGCGACCACTATTTCTTTTGTAAACATATGATTTTGGTAATGAGATTTTTGTAGTATATAAAAACAGCTGTACCAAATTAAAATTAAATCAAAAGAATCTACAATAATTTTATTGAAACATATATTATGCCATATAATTAATTTACAGAAAAATTTAACCACCCGCACTTAAAAAATGTCCATTTACTTTGCATATATTTAATCCGTATGACTTCGAATATTAATGTGTGTGTAAACTTGTTTGTATGAGTTTGTACAAACGTTTTTATTTACATTTAATTTTTATTCATTGCACGTATTTCGTAAACGACAATCAGTCACTGATAATAACAGAAATTTATACCCAACGCGAGCTTGCAGCAGCATTAGTGATTTAAGCAAAAATAAACGAAGTGCATAAATGCATAAAGACACTAATTATTTATTATAAACTGACAACTTTTTGCATTAAAAAAGACAAAAAAGACAATTGAACCATATACACCTACATAAATTGCAAGCTTGCAGATTTATTATTTAAACATTTTGAGGCGAGTGGTAATAAATTATTTACAAGCAAATTGTTTGTAAAATTAAATTTTAACAAAACTGGTTTTAAGAAGATAAGTGAATATCACAGCTTAAAATATTATGCATCTAAAAAGAACAAAAGTTTTGAATTAAGAACTTATGCTAGACACTTTATAAGAATTTAAAATTTTTTTTTTGTCATGGTATCTTTAAATGTACAAATATAATAATAGAAGAAATATATACACTAATTGCATGTACTATATTTTCTCCCCACTATTTATTAATTAAGATAAAATTAATTTATACAATTTTCAAATATTATTCAGAATTTTATCCCGTTTTTCTTAGCTCATTAGGAGGGTTGTAGAGTCAATTAATTTCATATAGAAAAACTTAAACTACAACAAACCCTTTTAATAAGTTAGCTAAAAACTTCTATAAACTTCAAATAAATGGTTTGAGCTTTAACTAATAACAATATTTTCAACATTTGTTTTTTATTTTTATAAATCTTTATATTTACATATACATATGTACAAATACACTCAAAAAAATATTAAGGTAAAATCAATCGGAAATCTGTTTAAAATAACTGGATATTCATTTTAAAACCGTCCAACATTTAAATTAACGAAATATGTTATTTAAATTCAGACATCAAAAAATTAACTTACATATTTGTCTAAAATTAACTAGATTTTCTGTCATTTGCAGCAAAACACAAACTATCAGAAAAATACCAAAAAAAACTTACAAAAGTAACTTTAACTGAAAATCAGTTTTTCGTTTAGCTGAAGCCTTGAATAACCCTTCAGATCAGTTAAAAAAACTTTTGTATTAAAATTTAACTGTTTTTTCATTTAAAAACCACTTTACGGAATACTTCCTAAATAACTAACAGTCAGTTACTGTAATAATTTTTTGAGTGTAGTTGCCTTTAACCACTTGCACTCTTTACTCTTATGCACTCTTGTTTGGGATCATTTGATTAAAATTAAAATTAAAAAGATGTTAACTATTTAATGTTTTGTTGAACAAAACTTTATTTAATTTTTATAAAAAAGAGAATTTTATGCACTCATTTATACCTATACATTAAGGAGCTTAATACATGTATACGAATGAACGCAAATACGATTATAAACAAATCTTAACGCTTTTATAAAATCAAAATTTTTTTTTTAGTTTCTGGGTATGTGTGTATATTCATTATATTTGTGTTTATTAAAATGTGAGTATGTCTACAGCTATGATGACTGTATAAAAGTGTGTTAATTCTAGGGTTTAAAGAAGGCCGTATATGTCTTTATAAGAAAATTTCTAAAATCATGATGAAAGATGAAATTTATATTTGTTGAATATATTTTAAAATGTGTTTACAAGTAACAAAATAATATTTAAAGGTGCGAAAATTAATATCTGTAATTTAAATTTAAAGAAGAAAATTAAAATATAATTTCAAGAAATATCTTTTATTTTAAAGAAAATTAAATGCATTAAATTGATTTTAAATCAACCTTATCTTCATACTTTTTCAGTCAGGTGTGAAAGTCATCAAATTTTATTTGTGATTATAACCTTGCTTAAAATAGTCCTTAAGAGGAAATTACAACATTTCCACATGACTTTTCAATTGCCAGTTTCCAACATTTTTCACCTTGCACATACATATATATGCACATCTTCCAACATACATATATGTTAGTATAAATATAAAGGCACGCAAAGAGTATGTGTTATATAATTTTACTTTTATGAAATTTTTTTCCAATTTTAAATTGCCTTTGGCTATTTCTCTTCTGGGAAAAAATCTAAAATTTTATAAATTATTTTCTTTGTTCCTTTTTGTCATTCAAAATTTCAAGGTTTGTTGATACTAACGTAGTCGCTTTATTACATCAAAAACTTGCCACTGAATATGATTTAACGATGCTGCAGCTACACAAGGTAAATGTGCGAATAATGCTCATAAAAGTAATTTCCTGAAACAAAGAACAAATGTGTGATGATTAGAAAATAAAAGTTAAAAACCTACATACGTGACAAATTTTCAATTTGTTCAATATTAAAACTTTATTTAATTTTAATTACAGCCCAAAGGCATAAAAATTTATCAAATTTAAATGACTCAATATAACAAGTCACACATGACGAATATAATTTATTGATTAGTGTCTTTGGCATTTTGGTAAGTTACTTTTGCAAAAAAAAAAATTTTAATTTTTAAAATGCAAAGGAAAATTTTATATTAGTTTTGTGATTTATTTTAAAAAAAAATTATTTTTTGTTTTAGAGATCTAGGTGGTGAAAAATTTTTGTTTTTTCAGAATTATAGGATGATACCGTTTTCCTTTTTCCGTGTCTTTATTTTTAATTTATTTAGCTACCCATCAGTAATTTATAAAATTACCTAAAAACATAGAAAAAAATGTGAGTATTTATAACAATATACATACACATTCAAACATTTATTATATACTTTCACACTTATCTTACTACATTTTAGCACTTTAGCACACGTCAAATCATATTCTGCTGAAAAAAATTACAAAAAAAAAAATTTTATGAGTGCCATCTAGAAGAAGAGTCATCAACTTAAATGTCCTTTGGAGGTATAAAGTTCTACGTGATGTAATTTGCATAATTTACTTACGGCTTTTGTTTTCATTTTAGAAAAACAAAGACAGCATTTCGTCATTTAAGCTAAAATTTCTGGTAGAAAATACTGATGGGAATGAATGATAAAGTGATAAACACTGCTATTCAACCTTTAAAGTAAGTGTTAGATAAATGTAATGTAAAAGAGTATACTTGGAAGTGTGTGTGCTTTTGAGGATATTACTTTAAGAACATTTGTTAAAGCTTTTTTAATTTTATTTTAAATTCTAGTAGCGACAGGTTTTTGTTAAAATGTTTTTACTCTGTACATTTTCATTTTATAAATCTAAGCATTTTTAATGAAAATTTTGTTTGTTATATTTGCCACAATTTTAAGCCAACTAATGTTGAAAAATTAAGTTTTTTAGTCCTTATAAGCAAAAATAGTTTTAGTTTTTAAAAACGCAAAAATTATCAAGATTTAATATAAGTATTATAGTAAGTACAAGGTGGCGCAAAAGTAACCTTCCGATGTTTTTAGGCTGTAATTTAAAAAAAAATGAAAAACTTTGATTCTTCTTCTAGATTATTTTTATGTGGTCTTTTAATTTTTTTTACATCAAGTCGAGAATATGATATCATGTGAATGGCCGCCGCCACAGTTGATTGTCACTTGAGCCCTTTTTATGGCATTTTCCATCACTTTGGCCAAAACTTCCGGCGATAGGTCCTCACATTTTTGACGGATATTGCCTTTAAGAGCTGCAAGAGTCTGAGGCTTGTTGACATAAACACGCGACTTCAAAAAGCCCCACAAAAAGAAGTCTGGAGCGGTAAAATCAGGCGATCTTGCTGGCCAGTTCAAATCGCCAAAACGGGAGATTAGGCGCCCGGGAAATGCATCCTTCAGCATATCGGTTGTGGCACGTGCAGTGTGTGCTGTTGCACCGTCCTGTTGGAACCACATGTTTTCCAATCCCAATTCATCAAGTTGCGGCAAAAAGAACTCGTTGATCATTGCTCTATAGCGCTCACCATTCACAGAAACCGTTTGGCCCGCGACGTCTTCGAAGAAAAAAGGTCCGATGACTCCTCCAGCGAAAATAGCACACCCTACAGTAACTTTGAGCGGGTTTAATGGCTCTTCGTGGGTCATACGCAGATTTTCAGTGCCCCAGAAGCGTAAATTTTGCTTATTTACGTACCCGCTAAGATGAAAATGGGCCTCATCACTCATGATTATTTTGATGAAAATCACCGACCGATTATTGGTCAAATGAATAGTCACCAATATTCCGCGTTCTGGAGCAGTGTAGCGTAACATTGTTTATTAACGTGTATTTCGCATGTGTTTACTACACAAATGTCAAAACAGAACTGACATTAGGGGCCAATTGCAAAATTTATAGAATTTTCTGATAGAAGGATTACTTTTGCGCCACCTTGTATAAGTTGGCTTGTAGTTTTGCTAATAAAGCGTTAATAATTTTATTTCAAACTTTGATCTTTTTAGTCACCCAGAATCAAATTTTTCGCCAAAATTGTTTCCTTTTTTAAAAAGTTTCATTAAAGATAGAAGTTATAGGACTGAGCCTACCCATAAAAGTGATTCACATTAGAAGATGCAAATTATCGCTTATAAAATAAACTCTCGAAGGCCGTAACTTGTAACATATATTTCATTAAGTGTAATTCTCCCTTTAGCTAATAACAAAAAACTTTGACCAAAAATTTTAAAGCTCTGGCCAGCTGTATAAAAATTTATTTTATAACATTTATAACATTGATTTACCTAATTTTCATTATTTAAAGTTTACTTTTATTTTTCAATTCAAAAACCTCACTTTGTTGCACAGTGTAGTTAAGTAATAAGTATTCTGTGAAACTTCTGTCCGGCAGAACCAAAAAGTAATTATGCATTTGCATATTTTTTTTAGTATGTACTTATCGTTTTGAAACCAACGTTTTCAAACATACATTAATTCCAAATAATAAAGGATGTTTAGGTTGGTAATGACCACCCATTACTAAAGAAAAAAAAATATGCAAAATATTTTCAAGAAAATACATTTTATAACGAATCCTCAAATGCTCAAAGTTACATATTACAACTAAATGTTACAATAATAACATGGATATAATTCATAACAAAACTCAGTGAAACAAAAACCCTTTCTATGGAAAAATATCTAATATGAGGAACTTTAAATTTTGTATATTTATAACTAGAAGCGCAATACGTCTGTTTATTTACATCAAAGATTCACACAAAACTTTTAACTATCTTGCACATTGTAAAATACAACCAAATAAATGTTTAATTTAGAAAAATATTCTAGAAATATGATAATGTTGATTTTTATGATGGCTCATAATTATTTGCAATTAAAAATGTAATACTTAATGTGAAAAGTATTTATGAAAACAGAATAATTTTGTGATGTTTTCAATTAAATAGCTAAAAAGGATAAAGTAGTTGCATATCTACAAGGATAAAACGAACAAAAACAAATTAACTTTATGATAAAGTTGATAAAACCGCAAATATATGGTCAGTATTTGTAATCTACGACTTGTTTGCAATTATTATTTTTGAAAAAAAAATCATGCAATACAAGTTTGTTAGTTAGTTACATTGACAGCAAAATACCACAACAGGGCAAATTATTATTTTTAAGCAGAGGTACATTATATGTATATCATTCATAAAATTTATGATAATAAACTATTTTTAAGAAATTTAAATAAATAATTAAGGTATTCACAAGGTAGTCATAAAGTCATATGTCTTAAAAAAATAAAACGAAAAAATACTACTGTTACCGCTCATAATTAAGTTTTTTTTTTTTTTTTAAATTTAAATCAGCTGCTGGAGAAAACAGATAAATAAGAAATTCCAAAAATATCTTAAAATTAATGACTGAGACTTGTTAATTATATTAGCGGCCTAACTAAAGTGTTTCGGCCGCCCGGCTCAGGTTTCTACTGTTTATGACAAATCAATAAACACAGTTCAAAAAGTCTTATCATTATAGAACTTTTTTCTTTTAAGCACAACAACAATTTTTTTTAAACTACTGTAAAAGTATTTAAAACTTTAAGACGATATGACTCGATAGCATACCGTTTGAATAACCCAAATATTAAAAGAATTTTTTGAGGTCTTAATAAACAAGTAAAAGTTAGAAGTGAATACAAAAATTTTTTATTAAATTTTATAATAAGGCGATCAAACCTGTAAAATCCAGAGTTTTTTAAATTCAATATTTTTGAATAAATATTTTTTAGATTCTAATTAAGATAATTAACTTGAAAACTGTTTCTTAGATTAATTCTCAGTATGTTTTGAACTTATTTAAGACTCTTTTAAAAACACAAGTTTTAACTATAATGATAAAAACAGAATTAGAAAAATGTAAAACTTAGAAGCTGACAATCAAAAAGCTTATTCGGAAATTTTGAAAAAATTAATTATAAATATAGGTTCATATTTTAAAATTTTTTTTATTAATTGAATACTATTTTTTTTCTCCAGGTTTTATAAATATCTTTAAAAATTTTTTAATTTATAGTTTTACGGGTCGTATGAGTTATGTTTGGCAAGAGCAAACAAATGAAATTATTCATACGCAATGATATGAGACGTATTTTAAGTTATTGATATTTTTCCATTTTTATCAACATTTCAAGCAATTTGTCAACCTTGAAAAAGTTTTCGCTTATATGCAAATGCAAAGCAATTTATTTTGCGCTCGTTTTGAACTTAGCTCAATGAATGCCAACTTTAAAAAAAAATAAAGAAAAACAACTAATATTGATTTAAATTATATGTTAAACCATTAGACTCATAGGCAATGCATTTATCATTTAAGATTGATTATTTAACATTATCTTTGACTAATTCTATGTAATATATTTTCACTAAAGTATATAAATTTAAAAAGAAAAAAAACGGTAAACAAATAAAAATATTATGTTTTATATATTTACACTTCATGTACTTGTACTTGTACATGTATGAATGTGGGGGCCAATTTAATTTACACAAACATATCCTATAAAGAAATATAAATATGAGTCTTGTTTTCATTATTCAATTTGTGAGTGTTTTGTATAGTATACGAAACTTTTTAATGTTATTTTAAAGAAAATTTATTCACTTATTCAATTTCAAATGTTTGTTTTTTGCAATCTTGTAGATGTACAACGCTTGATTGATTACATTTTATATTAAAAAATTGTTTAATGTTTTTTTTGAGAAGAATAAATATATTAAGAATTTAATTTTTATAGTGGTTGGTTTAAAAATGCTTTCGAATATTAATTACTTTTTATTTAAGTTAGAAATTCTAAAAATTGCGTTATTTTCTTATACAAATAGTAATGAAACCAAAATCCTTAACTAAGTTAACCATTTATAATTGGTTATTAAAAATTACTGTCTCTTATACGGTTTTTAATTAAAAGTTAAACAAATTGCAAAATTAAAACCCAAAAAAGTTGTGATCTTAAAAAGTCAACTTAAAGAAATTCCTCAAAAAAGGGTATTCCTTTAATCATATTTGCTTACTTTTTTAATAATTTTTCAAATGTTTTACGAATATATAAAATATTTGAATGAAAAACAATGTTCTATTATTAACAAAAATAAAACATAAGTAAGAAAATTAAACCAAGAAATATGGGAAACAGTAACTAATTTTATATGAAATTATTAAGATTATCTTGTGAAAGATTTTTGTTATATTTTTTAAATAATACTAGAAAGTAGTATTAGAAATTAAATGAAGAAAATAAGAAATAATAAAATCTCACATTTAGGTTTTTAGCCCACAACATTTTTATACTCAATAATCGATATTTGAAAGTATGTCACATAAAATAGTTTTTTCTTTACGTGAGCAAATAACCTGTTTTAACATTCGGTGAACATCTTTTTGATTTTCTCTATTTCTTGCAGGAAATTACAGCAGCTGAAGGAAGCAGATGCAATTTTCCGGTTTAAAACATTTCAATAGACAGTAAGTGCATTACTTAACTTAAAAAGAAAACAAAAACAAGGAGTTTTACTCTAAGGAGTTTAATTGAATTTTAGTTTTTATTTTTGCCAAAGATGAGTGGGGCAAAAGTTTTTTCAAATTCTTTAAGCTTTTAAGACCAAGCTGGGACTTTAAAGCTGAAAGCGCCTGAAAATTTGTCTTAGATTAATATTATTCTTAATTTTTGTTTTATTACTTATACAAAATAATTAATTAAAAAAGAGGTCAAGGTTAAGTTAAAAATTTATAATGATTAAAGCCATATCCTTAAAGACAGGATTTCAATGATTCTTTGAATAAACTGCTCGATTCCCAAGGTTTGTGTAAAGTTCTATCAATTGTAAATATAGTAGCCTGGGTATTTGACTTGTATATTGAAAATTTTTTTTTTTACAGCACTATCATTGTACTCAAAATGTCAAAAATATCGATAACTAAGAAAAAAACAAAATTATTTGAAAACTTATTCCTTTAAAAACACCGTTTAATTGCAGTCTTAAGTAAAATTCCTACTTAGATGACTACAAAAAAGGAGGCTCTACAAAGATAGTTTAAAAATTTTTCAATCTGAGGTATAGTCTTAATACAAAAACAATTACTTTTTATATTTATAGCACAAATTTTAATTAAAAATTACTATAAAAAACATTGTATAATAATAAAAAAACTAGTTCAATAGAATGACAGGCCTTAATTGTGAATTGTACAATTATTTGTATTTTGAGTTACAACTTCTCTATATTTTGCTTCACTTTTTTATCGTAATAAATATGAAACACCTTTTTTTTAAGTGCTGCATTTTGAGCAAAAGTTTCACGCAATAAGGAAACGGAAATAAAATAAAAACAGCAACCAGAAGCTGCAATTGCCATGGATGCGAAATTAAGCGAAAAACAGAACTAGTGAAAATTTGAATAGAAGTGAAATAGTTTTTAGGTATACTAATGACTTTAAAGTGTAGAATAGTTTGTTTAGCAGATTTAAAACAGTTTAAAGCAACTTTTGACTATCTCGCACATTGTAAAATACTACAAAATATATGTTTAATTTAGAAAAATATTCTAGGAATATGATGATGTTGATTTTAATGATGGCTTATAATTATTTGTAATTAAAAACGTAGTATGTATGTATTTTAAAAGTTTTTTGTTTATTGCTGTGCGGCATTTTTAAATTTTTTTGTTTTTATAAAAGAAAGATTTATATATTGGTTACGTAGTTTTGTAGAATCGTACAATGACAATTTAAAATTTAGTCTAGCTCGGAGTTACAGCCTAATTTTTCTTATGTGGAATTTACTAATTTAGATTTAAAAAAAATACTATTTAATAACAACAACAAAGAATCTTAGAAAAAACAGTATTATGTAAGCTTTGAAAAAAATGGTTTAGCAAATACCAATTAAACAAGTATATTGTTTTAAAATAACTGAAATTTTAAAAATAACATAAAAATTATTTAAAGCGAGATCAAAATAAAAATATCTTTTTATTAAAATAATCATAAAAATAAAATCAATCATAAAAATAAAACTCCATATTTTTTTAATGTTCTTTACATTATGATTATTTTATTTTCAACTAATTTCTGCTCAAAGAAAACATGTATAAAATAAAGCATTTTTTCTTTTTTAACCCTTGAGAATAACTTTGAGCAAAAAGCAAGATTGAAAACAACAAAACTAGAATAAAAAAATTTATTTATATATATATAAATATATTTAAAATATCAATATAGATGCATAGAAAAGAAAATTTTTTAGCAAAAATACTTGGAATTAAGATGGTAAAATGGAGAAACAAAAACGAAGAAAAATAAAAGTTATTACTTTGCGAATATGTTTTTGCACACAAGAAAAATGAGTTCGGTTTTAAACACCATTTTCTATTTTAGCAAAACAAGTTAAAACACTTAAAAATTTAGAAGTAAAGGTAACACACACATGTGTTCACAGCCGTTTACATTTTGTAGCAACGAAATTTTATTATTGAAAAGTTATTAAAAACTTTTTGCAACATCAATTGGGAAATTTTAATTTATTTTTTTTGTTTTTTTATGTATGTCTGTGTATACATATATGCGTGTTTGCGTCGTGTATTAGTGTGCGTGTGTTTCCGAAATCGTAATTGTTGTTTTTTTTTTCATTATTTTATAAAAGTATGTGAGTATTTCGAAAATATAAAATTTTTTAGGTAACATGTTAAGCTTTTAAGGCCTAGAAAACATTTAAGGTATCTTTAAAGCTCCTACATAACTGCAAATACAAAAAAATATCCTTTTTTTTTATTTAAGATATACTCAATTAATTTTTTTAAGCGACCTTACTTACCCAAAGATCAATTATGGAAACAATATATATGTCGCACTAATTTAAAAAAGATAACAGAGATCAACCCCCTAAATTATTTATACTCAAAATTTTAAAATAAAAAAAAATTTACTAAATTCTCTGTTCATTTTTTTATAAGGAGGAAAAAAGTAATAATAATTTGTAAAGATTAAGAAAAATTTTTTAAGAGTTGTTTATTATGAACATTTAGCATCTTTTCTGGTGAAGCAGGATTCTGTGGTTTCCATTCCAAAATCAGGTTTAACTTATTTTTTCCTTTATCTATTTTATTTTTTTTTAAATTTTAATAAACTTTTTATAGGTAAACTAGTCATTTTTTATTAAAAGCAGCAAAACTTGACTACTAGCTGGAAGCAAGCATTTACGATTTTATTTTTTTTTTTAAAAATCAAACTTTTGGAAATTTAAAACTCATAAGTTTTCCATTCATATAAAATACATATATACACACAGTCTCAAAAATACATTAAGAAGTTAAATGTTTTTTGTTTTATTTTCTAAATGTTGTTATAGGCTCAAAAGTTTTTGAAAAAAGAACGATTATCAAATATGAGTTTGTATATATATTTTCACATATTCCTTTGTACTGATGTGAGAGTTTATAGAAATGCTTTTTGGCACAGGTGTCATAATGTATGAACGAACATAAAAAGTCACTCAAGAAAATTAAGTTATGTTTAAAACAATATTAAAATCAAATATATATTTTCCAAAAGTACAAGTACATTATAAAGACATCAAATAATACTTAAAATATTATTGTTGGCACTTAATAACATTAAATCATTTATAAATTCTTACAAAACTCATTTCAAAGTCAACATAATTTTTTAAAGAATCTTATCTTATTTAATAATAAAATTTGTTTTTAAGAAATTGGTATATAAGTGTTTACACTGTCCTAGTACAATTTTGTAATTCTTAAAAACCATGATAAATTTATAAATTTTTTAAACTAAACTTCTAGTTCTGCTGGTCAAAGTTTTGAAAAGTGTACAAATTTGATTAGTTTTATCAAAGAAGGTTGTAAGTAAATATCAGGTAAAAGTCTAGTTGTGGAAGAATTTTATGACGATCATTTTTACTGAAGGTCTTAACACCTAATTTCTCTTTCTAATAGCTTAGTTTGTCATTTTTTATAAGGAAATAAAAAGCTTTGCAAAAACATCAAAGACGTTGATACAATTTGACAGACTTTATAAGCAACATAATTTTAGCAATAAGACTGCACTCAGTCATGTTTTTTTAACATTTTTAAGTTTTTTTTGATTTCTTCTATGGTTTTAGCCAAATATATCTGAAAATTAAAAGTTTACTCGATTGCTAGAATTTTTTTGGATTGGATAAGAATAAATTTCGGATTTAATTTTTCTTAAATATTAAATTTTTTGTATTTTTTAAGTTGTTGAATTTAAGTTTACTGCCATAAAGTTCATGTCGTTTTTTGTTAACTGTCTCCTGCAAAAAAAAAAGGAAAAGTAATGTTTTTTGATCTGTTCTGTTTTTTTATGGAAATCCTTTTCTTACTTTAAAAAATCCTAAAAAAAGGATATGCTACAAAGCAGTAAAAATTATGCCTTAAATTTGATTAAGCTAAATCAAATTTTGTTTTAGATTTATTTTTGGTTTTGACACAAACTAACAGATTTTGCTTGCATTTTTTGAATAGCAAATATAGAAAAATACAATTTTATTTATTTTGCTTTTTTGGTAGTTTGTGTTACCATTAATATCGAGGTTTACTTGGTTTGTCACTGAATGCCAGACAAAAACAAAAATATAAGCTAAAGAGTATAAATGAGTTAAATAGAACAAGTTTTTTTCGTTGCACTTATATCTGAGCTACTTAGTTATAAATGAAAATATGCTAATTTTGACATTTCCCCTATAAACTCTTGTCAATCAGTTTATTTTTATTTGCGTTACATACGTGAAATTTATATTGTGGGGTTAGCCAATGTTTGAAGTAATATGACGTCAAAAAATTTAATTTCAAGACCAAATTTCTTTTATGCCTCTTTACCTACAACCAGTTCCTCAGAAGATCAGGTGATGGTGTATCTTTTGGCTGTCTGATTAACTACCGATCGTATTTTAAAAGATAATTTAATAAAATTTAGACTATGAGTCGAATTTTAAAATGTAATAAGCGACTCATTATTTTAAATAGCTGCCATACATTATTATTTCCTTCCGGCATAAAGTTTATCGATTGGTATGGCCTTAGTTATGTCCAGCATGTTAAAACATAGTTTTTTGAATGGAATTGATCATAGCTGCCACATCGTTAAACACATTAAACAACTTTATAAATGAAAAATGTGTTTTTACAAACAGAAACCAATAAAGTTTTTGTTTTAAAATTAACTTTGGATTTAAAAACTTAACAATATTATTCATAACAATAAATGAAACAATTTAGCAGATTTGTGTGCTTAACTTTCTGCAGTTTTTTTATTTACCGAATTTCTAAATATAATGGTTTGTAAAGCCATGTTCTAATTGTCTAAAAAAGGCATTTCGTTTATTAGATTTTTAATTAACTAATAAATAAAAAAAAAACAATTTAATTATGATTTAAAGCAGATTTTAAATAAAAACAAATTTCAGATAAAGTTGTACAAGTATCTTTATACACAGTACAAAATATCAACAAAAATCTAGCTTTGTTATGTCATGGCAAAAAAAAAATTTAATTTTGCACTTAAAATTCAATTATTTTTTTTAGCAAAATTTTTGAAATCCTAACGACTTAAAAACAAACTAAACATATATCAAACCTGAACTGTTCAACTCCTTTTTATTTATTTTTTTTAACTCTTAAATATATATTTTTTACGAATAAAAAAAGAAATTTTGCAGTTTGTAGGCGATAACAATTATAATTCTAATATTTGACAGAACTAAGTTCAGAAAATAAAACTAGAAAATATTATTATTCATGAAAATAAAATACACCGCAGAAAAAACATAACAAATACATATATAGTTATGGTCATTAGAAACTTTTTCTGTTGTAAATTTAATACATTACATTGTGCAGCTCATGACTACCAACATAATTTATATATAAGAGCTCTTTGTATGTGTTAGCAGAAGAATAGATACAAATGCACCCATTTGTGTTTAAAACCATGTGTGTGGTTTTCTTTTTGTTGTTCTAAATATGTCAAGCGAAAAACTAGCCTCACGTTTACGTTAAACGTATATGTTAGTGGGTAAGCAGCATCTTTGTTTTTTTGTTTTGGCGTATTCTCAGCAGCAAAGTTGTCCCCACTATATTATATTCATAAGGTTGTGTCTGATCTTAACATCATGGGAAAAAATCAAAAAGAAAGATAAAAAGTGGGTGCCAAGGGATATATTTTACAACACATCCTTTATTTCTTTGCCTTTTTAGCAAAAACCTTATTTGGTTTTGTTTTATTTTTCTGTATGGTTTTTGTTTTTATTTAGTTTTCTAATTCTGGGTTTTCTCCTACTTATTTAGTACTGATGCTCATTTCTTGGCCCCCCTGATGCTCTCCGATGTGGTAAAAAAATAATACTTAACAAGCCTTCATACATTCCGTTTCGTTAAATGTATTATAAAAGAAAACATTGCAGCTTTAAATGACCGTCGTATTATATTTTCGCACTTCGGGGCACAAAACATGACAGCAGTTAAAACAAAAAGCACAAAAACGTTTAAACTGTGGTATTTGTAGTATTAAAAGCTAACGAGTTAAATACTCATTATAACAAAGTGATATTATAAATATAACTATAAATGTGTACACAAAATACGCTTAATACAATATCTTAAAAACATAATATTGTAGTTTTTTTGAAATTTTTAGTTTAAGATAGTCACAAGTGTCAAGATAGAACAAATATCTTTCATCCTAAATTTTTTAAATTTTTTTCTGACGTACTTTTTTCAATATTAAATCAAAAAATAGAAGATATAATTTTTTAATATTTATATTTTAATGGATATAACAAACAATACATAAACAAATATTAAAGGCTTAAGGAAAAGAATTTTTTTATTTCGGACAAACAACTAATCTCACATGAAGACGTTAAAAAATACTAAGAATGTTTGCATTTACCGCATACTTACATATATCTATTTAAGTAAAATATTCACTAAAAGCCCCTTCATATATGTATATGCTATTAAAATAAATGCATGGAGTAGTTTTATGTACATATTCGTATACGTATTAAAAGTAAACAGACACATACAATCTCAACGAAAAGCTTATTATAATGCCATAATTTATAGTATTTATGCTGTAAGCCATTGTGAAAATATAAATTGTTATCATTTATAATCCTACGAATCTACTTTGTTCCAATTAAGAACACACGTACACTTAGAAGACACACATATAAGCACACACACACATCAACTTGCATTCATACATTCCTGTACAATTAGACGGATGGACACTGGCTACGTTTAATACTTTGTTGTTGTTTCTTAGTAGACTTGTACGAATTTGGTTTTGTTTCTGTATATCTTCTTTGCCCTTTAGTCATACTTCTGCATTAACCCATACAAGCTTACATACAAATATATATGTATATACCTATATACACTACTACTATACTTTAATTTTCTTCTTTTTCCTCTTTATTTCTACATTCACCTACAATAAAAATATATTTTTTCTAATGCTTAACACAAAACGACATTTTCCTTTTTTTGACCAGTTAAAAGCCAAACAGGCTTCGATTAAAGTTTTTTGTTGTACATATTAAAATCTAACTAAACGATTCCTAAAGCTAAAGCTTTGACTAAATAAAAAAATATATGAAATTTGTGTTTACTTGTTAAATTTTAAATTTAAATGGGCCAAAAACAACCAAAAATTTTTTACCTATATTTATAATTTTCATTAATAATTACTAACAAAAAAAGAAAAAAAAAGCTAAATTCAAACTTTCAATATTGAGAAAGAACATTTTAAAAAATATTTTTAGTTTTAAATTTTAATATTTTTCTGAAAAGCGACACAATATTTTTTAACTTTTTATTAATTAATTAAATGTTTAAGCAGTAGAATATCTAAGTTTATTTTATGGCATAGTTTTTGAAAATACTTTGTAGTTTCTTATCTTTTTCAGTTGTTTAAACACCTTTTTTAATACTTTTATAAGCCAAGTTGTAGCTTCTCATTCAACTGTTTAATTTGTTATTACCTTTGTAAGAGGGATTTAATTTTTAAGTATATAAAAAAAATATTTTAGTATGTTATCAGTTGCACACTAGTGCTTTAATTTTTTCAGCATTTTAAAGGTGTTGTATTTCTCTAAATGTTTTTGTCTACTGCAGCCTTTTCGCCAAATATTTTTTTGGTTTTCATTCCCTTTCTTGTAGTTGTTAAGAATTTTTTTCAATTGCTATTTTATTGTTTCAAGAAGTTTTTTTTTATTATTTTACTGAAAAAGCTTAAACTTTTATAATGAACATGTTTATTTACAACTGTCAATTGCAAGTGTTAATGACAAGTTTCTAAACTTTCTAATAGAATTTCACCCCTCATCCTTACAATACTTTTTTTACGAAAAGCAAGAATAAGAATAGTAACCTACGTTTAAAAGTACATCTAAAAACACAAAACTTAGAAAATTTTTTCTAAAACACAAATGTGAAAAAAAAACAAAAAAAAATATGAAACAATTTTAAATTTTTGCAGCTAATTTGTACTGCATTAAATTAGCCTTTCTTAAACAAATAACCACCCTGTTTGTTTAAGTCTGAATATTGAAGAAACAATGTAAGCGTTAGAGATGTTAGGTAAGGCTTTAGGTTTTGTAAATAAGTTTTAATTTTTGACAAAAGCAGTTAGTATAAAGCTTACGAATTATATAATCTGAAAACGAAAAGCAAAAAACTTGTGTCCGTTTTTTATTTTCAAAGCGATATCAGGCATTAATAGGTAATTCAAAGAATTATATGTTTTTTATTTTATATGGGATAAATACTATTATCAAGTAACTACCTTTATTTATTTCAGCACTAAAAAGCAAGTTTTACTATTCAAACGTCAACAATGTTCAACTAAGCGTATGAGCAATATTTAAATGATTTTAAAATGTTTCATTATTATTGTACGTACATATGAAAAGAAAAAAAATAAGTAAAAAAAATCTAGGAGCAAAGTTAAATATTAACTAAGCCTCTAGTTAATAGAGAAGTTGTAATAAACTGTAACAAATTAATTATTTAAAATATATTCCTTTTTGTTTAATTCAAATATCAAAAAGTTAGAAACGAAAAAAGTTTAAGTTTAGTATACTCGTAGTGTTTGAAATGAGAAATGCAACCTGAAAATGATGAGAAATAATAGGTCATCATTTTCCCTAGCAAACTGACTGTTTAATTTTAGTTATCAATATAAGTATTTATGTTTAAAAAACATTTAAACAGTTTTATTCGAAGTGTATTTTTATGAAAGACTGCATCTCAATGAAACTTGAAATTTACAAAATGGCTCTACAAAGATCATACAGCTAGAAGAAATAAAATAAAACAAAAGGGATAAATTAATACAATACGATACAATTGTAGCAAAATTTAAAAATATCAAATTGAAAATATATAAAACTTAAACAGAATTAAGCTTTGTGGAGGCTCACTACAAAACTACAAGTTCTGGCTTTAAAATTGCACGCCGGATGATATTTCTGGATGGGTGGGGTTCAAAGAGATTCAACAATCTCTTACAGCGGTGTAAGCCTGAAAAAATTAGGGCATATCAGCAAAAACAATTGGTCTCCAGATTTTTGTAGCCTGTTTAAAAAAAAGGGTTCTCAACTGCATTTTCATAAGCGCTTGCTTTTTATAAACAGTTTTAAGCTAAAAACAAAAACTGTGGAGATGACAATTTCCTTAAGTCTGGCTACTGCAATGGGCGCTTCACATTTTTTAATGCTGTCTGAGGTATCTCTTCATAGTCTCAGGTGCTCTTTATATTTCCGCTGCCTATCTTCAATGTCCCTAATAAATTTTAATCAAAAACGAAGCACATTTAAACTTTTTTGCTTAAGCTTTTACGAAAAATTTTAAACAGAATTGCTTAACTTATATATGCCGTTAGGTATAACAAACGATTAGAATTATATTTTTGTTTGTAGTATTTTTTAAGCATTTCGCTTTAATTTAAGTTGAATTAGTTTATACATACAAAATTTTAAATTTTTAGCTTAACATAATTTTTTTACGACCAAATTTTTTTCTTACGATTTTTTTGAAATTTTTAAATTTATTTTAAATATTTAAAAAATATAAAAGTGTTGCTTTGCATTGGATGTCATTTATATGTCTTCTTTTTTTTCCATCAAAAGTTGGAGAAAACGAATATATTTTAACTGAAAAAAAAAAATTACACAAGTAGCCACATCTTATGACTTTCATTGATGCACAAGTATCTGAATTCAAAAATAATTGACACTTGAACTTATTTGTTTAAGATACTTTTTCATTTTATTAATGCTCCCTTGCAACGTCCTTGTAAATCTAAAAAAAAACCTTCAAGTGAATCGATTTTAAACAATACAAACTTCTTCTAAGAGTTAAAAAAAGACTTTTTGCGAAATCGAAAATAACCTTCAGAATAAACGATTAAATGGCAGCATAGTTATTGTGCACGACATAAAAAAAAAACTTTTCTAGAAAGGCAACTGTAAGTGAAAGTACTTTACAACTAAAAGTAGACAATAGATAAAAGTTTCATTTAACCTCATGCGAAAAATCTTAAAAGTCTTTTAAAGTTTAATATTTTGAAATTAAATTCGATTGTCTCTTAAGCAATACCTAAACTTGACTCAAGGTGGTTTAAAAAGGCGTATTTTTCTTGTTGTTTCTTGGATTTAAGTGAAAAAAAGTCCTTTTAAAATTTTTTAAGGTTTTTAAAAAAGGCAAATTGTAATGAACACGTTGTGCAGGTGGATTTATTGGTTTTTCTTTGTTTGAAAAAACAAGAAAAAAACCATAAATAAGCCTTGGTACGAATAGGACTGCGGGAGCCATCGATAGACTAGCAACAGTCGGGCATGGGGAGGGTTCTGTCCTTTCATAAACCAAAGTCGGAGCTTACAGAGTTTTTATTACAGACTCCCTTTTTTTTCTTAATATAAGATGTTCAAATTAATTTAATTTTGAAATAACCTGTAGAAAAAGGGCCGGATAACCATATCTAAAAAATATTGCCCGTATATGGTTATGTGTTAAAATAAAATACCAAAAACAAAATCACGCATAGCTTTATTCACCTAATTTAGTAGCTCTTCCAGGTGTATCGAAGTGCTTGTCTCATAACCCTCCCAACCAATACTCTAAAGACATTAATTTATTAGAGTCCCTAGTGAATTTAACCACCTACATTTATATCATCAAAGAAAACATTTAAAAGTAAATTATCTATTCATTTTAATTCCGTAAATTTCATGGGTTAAATATTTATATTCACAAAAAAAATATACTTAAACAACAACTTAAACAAATCACATTGCAAAATAACAAAAATAAATAGTAAGCTTATAATAGATTTGTATTATTGATTCTATGATAAAGAGGGAGCATTTAAATCGCTGTTACCGATAGTAAATTCATTTAAGATTTTTTCTTAATTTTTTTTTTTTTTTTTGTTAATAATCAAAACAAAACAAATAAATAAGGGATTTTATTTAAAAAAAAAAAATTATAATAAATATTATATATTTATATATACGTAAGTATGTATCATATAAGCAGTAAAACAATTGTGATCATAAAAGCTAAGAACCAAAACAAAACAAAAAAAATTGAATGTATTTAAAATTTACATGCAAATTTCTTTTAAATGTTTTGAGTTTTATTATTTTTTTTCTTTCGTACAAAAAAATATATTACATATTAAAAAGTATGTACGTATGTACGTATTACAAGCTTTTATGTGATCAATATTTTATGATGACAATTGCTTCATACATGTATGAGAGATATTAGAATATTGATTTTGATAGACTCACCACTCAAATGTTCGATGACGTGAAGGCCTTCAAGAGATCGATGTAATTTACGGGGGGGTTGTGTGTTGAGTTTTTGCTGCTAAAAATTTTTAATTAAACATGTGGCTTTTATACATACTTATGTGTCTTTAAAATAAATGTTGTTCCCAAGAATAATTAATCGAGATTGACAAATAGCTTAATGCTCAGACTTTATCGAGATTTAGAAATTTAGTACGTTGCAAAGAAAAAAAATAAAATCTAAATTGACTTCTGGTTGTTAGGTATCCTCCTCCAATCGATTTGTTTTAAGTTACGCTTTTTGCTTCGGGGTTGAACTGAGTGCGTTGGAGATGTAAATGATTTAACTCAAAGCAATAATCCAATCATTTATTTAAAGCCTGTTATGATGACGTAGTTAGTTTGTCAATTCTTTTTCGTACAATTATTTTATTGGACCTTTTGCAATTTTTAATGAAATTCGGTGGAGTAAGGCAAAATAATTCTTATATATTAAATTTAGCACGCGGCATAACTTTTACTTATTATATACTTAAATCTGTACAATCTATTGGAAAAAAAAAAACAGACAAAAGCTCGTATAAATAGTTGACCAAAGAAAGAATATTGATATGTGTGTCTTCTAAAATACCTGGCAATTAGTGCAGAATCGGTTTACTTTGATCAGGTTAACCACATGGGCTAACCTACCAAGAATCGACAGTTCTTTCAGAGGATTCTGATACAACATGCAGTCACCAGATTGTATAATTTGGATTTCTTTTGTTTAATAAAAAAAAATAATACAGAAGGTGCTGTATATCTGTGATCATCATTATGCTAATTACGTACCTTGAACTTTTTTTTCCTGCAGTTTTGTTATAAATAAAATGTATTGGCCTAGGTTATGTATAGACTTTTTTACTAAAAATTTATATTTTAGGATTCACTTGGCTACTGATCTTTTTAGGTGTGTGGTCCAAAAGAAAATGGACGAGAAACGGATATGTAATGTATCTAGGCCCTTCTTACAATTGACAGAAAAGACTTGTCAAAAATAAACATTTTCGTTAAGTTTGTTAATAGAATTGCCATGCCGATCAACTCAAGCTAAAATCGACACTTACCCAATACAAACTTTTACACTGAGAAAAATAATTGACAAAAAAAAGTTAAAAATGGGCATTACTGTTAAGCAAACTTGTAAGTCAGAAAATATTTATGACAAAAACTCAATATAAAAGAAAATTAAAAACGTTTATTACAAAATACCATTTGGTAAATAATTTAAAGCATTTACAGCTTTAAAGTTAACAAATAATAAGATTTTGTTTAAATTTTATTGCCTTTCAGCTATTCAGCCAGCCAATCAGATTAATTATAACATTTTTACCTTTTTAGCTTAGCTTTCATTATTTTCTTTTAAAAAATTTTTAAAAATTTTTTACTTTAGCACCCATTTAGCAGATATAAATTTATTGCCAACTTTATTTAAAGTTTTTAAAAAAATTTTTGCTTTTTAGTTTGGCTTAAGTTCATATAATTTCTTTTTATTAAAAGAAATTATTATTTTCCGTTAATGTTGAAAGAAACTTTAATTTGAAAAAAACAAATTTTTCTACCGATACTAGCCGAGTAGAATGCATTTTCGAAAGCAGCTACGCAATTTCATCATCAGTACTCTTTGAACTAACGTAGTGTCTTTTGGTTGTAAACATCACCTATTTAACTTACACGTAACAGAGAAAGGGATACGGCTGTTTTTCTTTCGTTTTTACAATGTAAGTTAGAACGAAGTTTTATAAAAAGAAATTAAAATAAAAATAAATAAATAAAAATTACATCATTAAAAAATATTTTATGTTCTGTGTGTATTTGCCATAGAAGTTTATCACTTTTACCACGAGGGTACTACTGTCCCTGTTTGGAATTATTTCCTCTTTTTTATTTAAATAAAAATGTAAACTGTTTCTAATAAAAAATTAATTTTGACATCCATTTCAGATATTAATTTGAACTTTTCTTTACTAGCAAATAGAATGAGTATAGAGGAACAAAGAGATTTAGTTCGGTCTAGACAATATAGAATATAAATATAATTCCAGTATTCAAATTACAATTAAAGTTTGCTTAAATAGAGCAAATCAACATTCAACTTAAAAGAGAACAGATTAGAAAGAGTGCTAATGAGAAATCGTAGCTGATTTCAAGATAGATATTACACTCGGCTAGTATCGGACTTACTAATATTTTTAATGAAAATTTCCATTCTTTGCTCTCACAAGTTTAATAATGAGCTTAAAACCGAAAAAATAGAAATTATTGCAGTTTTGACAGCTATAGGCTTATGTTGTATTCTTTTATTTACAGTATTTTGACAAAAATATTATTAAAAAAGTCGAAATTTTGAGTTTACAGATCTGCAATGGTACAACGTTTCAAGAACATCATTTCAGAATCATACATTTCTACCTGTTAATGCCTTAATTTTTTTAAATTATAAAAATCTGGTAAGAATATATTTAGAAGAGCATTGCTGTCTTTTAAATTTATTTTAACGAAAGTGTTTTTTAATTTCATATTTTCATATTATGTATTTACAAATAGCTGCCAGATACTTTTTCTGCATCGCAAATTTCCTTTTAAGGTAAATTTTAATTAAATTTATTTTAACCGAACCATTCATGCATGCTTTCAATCACTTAAAACATTTTAAGATAATGGAAAAACACTTATGGATGTAAATAAATAAAAAATATTTACACACAGGTATGTGTATTTGTTTACTTATGCACACACACGCTCATTGATAAAAGATACGACAACAAAAAAAAAACAAAAAACAATCTTAAAAGCAGCGGCAACAAGAGTACTTGCAATTACCGATTATTATCGTGTAGTTGTAAGCACATACATGTGCGCAAATGATTTATACACACATACATATTTAACGCACACGGGCGCAAGCTACTGGCACGCAATAGTGATATCTCAAAAAAAAAGCACTCGACTAAAGATGCTGGCATATCTAATTTAATTATTAACAATCATAAACAAGCTGAAATATAACTTTTTATACTAATATGTGTAAGCACTGCAGGTGTATATTAGGGTGTCTTATACATATATGTAACCAATTTTATATTCTACCAAAAATAAACGACAACATAAAGGTTTTTTTTTATTAAATTTCTAGTCCTAAATAAAATTCCTTTGTATTGGAATTTTTAAAAAATGTTGCTTTCAAAATAATTTTAAATGATTGATTGTACCCTATTATAAAGCAGAAGCAAGATACGTGAAGTTCCTTTTCTTCCAATGTCAACATGTATATTTTTTTAAAAGAAACGGCAAAGATTAAATAGCTAAAAAACTTTTAAATTTTCAATATAAAGGCATCATATTTCATACACATTTACATAAATAGAAACGTCCGAAAAAAACATGTCTTTTTAAACAGCGTTGCCAGATCTTTTTTACATTAACCTAGTCTCAGATATACTTTGGAAGCGTACTCCAGTATTAAATTACATTTTTGTTCGGCAAACATCCTACTCACATTTATCTAACAATATTGAATTTCAGGTTTTCATAACCTTTTGCCACCTTACCTAACTCTACTTTTAAAAAACTATTGCAAAATATGTATTAAAAAATATTAAAAAAAAAAATAACAAACGAGACTTTACTTAAAAAAATCCCTGAAATATTGTAAGAAGTGAAAAATAAAAAAATATGTGTTTATCCATTCTAAAATAACTTAAAAGAAAACAAGGTAAAAAGTGAATAAATAAACATTCTCCTTTCTCAATTTCATTTTTATAAAACAATGAATTAAGAATGAAAAAATCTGTAAAAAATTAATGCTGTTTTACTACCTTTACTAAAGATATAAGGCCTCAGAAAGAAACCTCAACATCAGATTTTTAGCGACGAAAACTGCGTGTAAAATAAGTTTAATGATGTGGGATACACAAATAATTTTTAAGGTCAAAGGGATAAACCAATTGACTTTTAACTAAACGTAGCTTTTCACACACAAACTCTTACTATTATCGAAGTTATTTTAACGACAAGGTAAGATTGACATAAAGGGACCTTAAAAAGCTGATGAAACGAGGCGATTCAGTAGGGTTTAATTTAATTTAACAGTTTTTTTTATAACTTTGGCAGCGATACTTTATGTGTTTTCTCAGGAAATCAAATACAATTTGCCACAAATGCTTATACACTTACTTTCAAAACTTGCTAATGCTTTATTAAAAATTATTTGATCAAATGAAATATTTACTAAGGAGCAAAGGAAAACATTAAAAAACTTAATCAATTTAAACTGTGAACCTGAGAAAAAAATTTAAAAAGGTTAACAAAGTGGTTGATTTGTTAATGCCGAAAAGGGAGAATAATACTTATGTATGTAAGAATGTATATGGAATAGTTTTACAATAATTATAAAATATTTTCTTAATTTAATTAAGTCAATTTATCTGTCAATTATTTTCCAGCAATTTAATTACATGTTAGCTATTAAAAAAGAAACTATTATTTTATAGTGAACAAGTTTAGTTTTAAAACTTAAAATTTTAAAAGCAAAAACCCTATTTATTTATAAAAATCTTTAAATGGTTCCACCTAATAACATATTTGAAATTTTCCCTTTTGATTTTGTATATTAAGCAAACCGTTTTTAAACCTCTTTTGCGCAAAGCTGTTGATGTTTTTTTTTTGTTTTTAATTTATTCTCCGTTGCTTTGCTTTTTCGTTTAAACATTTAGGAAAATGGCCTATAAAAGCGCACGAGTTTGAAAAACATAAAATTTGTTTTTACGACATTGTTAAGTGTGTGTGTTTGTAGAAAATAATTGCTTAAATGTCCTGAATAAGCGCTTTGTTTTGTTTTATGGCATTAAATGAATTACTGTAATAAAGTGAATTTAAGGAATATTAATACTCTAAAGCAACAATAATTTAACAAAGGAGTTTTAATATGTTTATTCGAAAGAACCAAAATATATGATTAATTTTTATTTTCTTTTAATATCCCATAGTCAATTTGTATTCTTTGCTTTGCTCAATTTTTCGTGTTAAATTGTTGATCCCAGTATAAGATTTGCTATATTATACAAAAAAAAGGCCTATTCCATTGTGACGGGTGTGCTCATTTTACTCACAATTTTGCTTTATGCTCAAAATTCAAAATTTTAATTAAATTCATATTTATGCATATTTTGTATAAAAATTTCATAATAAATTCAATGAGCGTTTTTAAAATTTGAGACACATTTTCAATTTGCGGTATAGTAGTCAAATTCAATTTACTATAAAATTGAAGCAATAAATTTTTTATTATTTAGGTACAAAATGAATTGAGTTCTTTTTAATTGCCAGATATAAAATATTTTTTTTAGCAAAAGTGTTTAAAATATATTTCCATATCAATTATACAATTGGGGAGCTTTATAAAAATCAACGTTCGAACAAATATAAAATCAATTATGTTTTCTTTAATTGTACTACCAAATATTGCTACTGAAATATTTTACTAATATCTCTCCGCAATATTTGCATATAAAGTATATTTAAAAAAAAATTTTCAAAACATTTTACTGCAGCATTACGATTGTGCAAAATTTTTTGTCAACGCTTTTCTCTTTGGAATTTTCAGGATAGTTTTTTTCATTAAATTTTTCAGTGTGTGTATTTTTAATATGACTTCATTTGCCGGCTTTAAATACCGCCGACTGCACACGTAATCGGTAGTTTCACTAAAAATTTACATTTCCACCGGCAGCGGTAATGGTATCATTATTTACGGCAAATGCAATGAGGTAGCAAATTGTTTAAAAATTTCTGTGTGAAAACGCAATATAAAAGAAAGCAAAAACTGGCATACACTTGCAATACTAGCGTTTATCTGTACAGTTTTGATAAAACGACAAAAGTCAAAAATGTTAAATTCCAAAAAAAATTAAAAAAAAAAACAAAAAATACTGAATGTGTACAAAATTAAAATTTATTATTATTATGATTTTTTGACCAATTTTTATTACCATTTTTTATACAAATGAGTTTACCTACGGGATTAACAAGTATTAAATTTAATATAAATTTGCCAGTTAAAAACAAGATATTTATATTTATAAAATTAAAAAAATTAATTTTTAAGGAAGCTTATTTGAAAGTCACATCTGAATAAAAAAATCGTTCTTAAATCTGTATTATAAGATTTTTTTAATTTTTAATTTTTCACACTTGCGACTTATTATGTTTTGTCAGAAGCATCAGAAGCGTGCGTCGTGTTGTGTTTTTGTACAGTAAATGCCATGTCTTAAGTAAGAAATGAAGATAATTTCTTTTTATTTATTTATCATAAAATATTTTTTTATATTAAAAATAAAGTGCATGAACATCTGCGTTAACATCAATATGCATAAATATAAGGGCTACTCATTTACCATTAATTATGGGTTATAAAAAACGTTAATTCCAGAAACTTTGTCAATATATGTATTTTTAAATTCAAAATTCTCTTGGGCTATATAAAATATAAAAAATATACTTTAATCAGCGATCTTTGAAGTTCAACATATTTATTAGATAAATTTTTTTTAATTATACAGAACAAAGCATAAATCAAAATAAAAGTACTATAATAAATAATAGCAAAATAATTATGAATTTTTAACCCCTTTTTCGGGTGCCCCGGTAGGTCAGTGGTAAGTGCACGAGTCTACCAGTCAGGGGGTTGTGGGTTCGATTTCCACCAGAGACCCTGGAAGTTTGCTTCATTTTTCTGTTCTTTCTTTCTAATCTATCCTTTTCTAAATTTCTTCTTTCCTTCCGTCTCAACCTATTCTATCTGCTTCTCCAGGTAACACAAAGGGACCGAATTAAGCGGACCCAAGTGAGCTGAATCCTTTATTTCTACGGCTGCCTGTTCTACCTAACCTAACCCCTTTTTCTCTTTAATTAATTTGTTGGTTCGAGCAAATGTTGTATTTATTTATTAAAGCCGGTCAATGTTTCTTAGAGGTATATTTCTTCATTTAATGTAAGACCTTCTACATATCTTTAGCTTCGAATTTTTTTTCTGTATTCTTTTCACTAACCCATCTTTTTTAAATAAAACATTTTCTCCATTGTGCCATAGGCTTAAAGATTCTTAATACAAGAGGCAAATATTAAAAAACTTCAAAAATTTTTCTGCTACTGCTGACTAATAAGTGTTTTAAACTATCTTGCTGTTCGATTCTATTCTTTAAAGAGATTTGTTCTCTTCAGAAGTGCTTATATAACACCCTGAGTAGCTCTGTTTATTTAAAACTAAATTCAAGTTCGTTTCTTTGGCCTCGTCTGTATTAATGGATGGTATAAGTATTGAAAAGACAGAGACTCTTGATGTTCTGGGCATGAGAATCCATTGCGATGTCCGCTGGACGGAACACATCTTTCTTGTGTCGAAAGAAGCATCGATGTGTCTTGGTTTTCTTAAACGGTGTAGGAATTACTTTACACCATCTGATCTTTTCAATATTTATACCACCTATATCCGACCGAAAATAAAATACAACTCTCATGTATGGGCTGGTGCCTCAAAGTCTATTTTGGGGCTACTTGACCGCGTACAGGAACGAGCGAAGATACTCATCGGCGACGTTGTGGTATCTAACCGTCTGGATTCACTCGAACACCGTCGTGATGTTGGGGTGTGTTTCGCTGTTCTATCGATACTATAATGGAATGTGCTCTGCGGAAATCAGGGAACTTGTTCCCGAAACCCGGAACTTTTTGCGTGATACACGTTTTTCTAGAAGAGCGCACCCATATGTAGTTGACTGGCCAGTGAATCGCACCACTCATTACAGGGAGAATTCCTTCTTCGGTCGCACGGTTCGTATGTGGAATAAACTTCCTTAATAATGTCTTTCCTGCCACAGTAAATATCGAGAAATTTAAATCAAATGTCCACAAAGACTACTCCCTTAATCCTCCTTCCCATAACCTATTTTCCTGATACCAACACAATACAATGCATGTGTAGGGGCCATCCCCTGAGTGCTGGTTATTATTAAAAAAAAAAAAAAAAAAAAAAAAAAAATCAAGTTCGTTTCTTTGGCAGCCTTATTTACTTCCAAAAACAAAAAAAAAACTTTTTTTACTGCTTAAAAGAATGGCAACTGATTTTAAAGAAAAAGCTTCCTTGCAGATTGCTGAAATAAATAAGATATATTCGATTGTTTAAAACAATTAAACGTTCAAAGGAGAGTACAAATTACAGAAATATATTACTGTTTCTTCTCTACTTTACTTTAAAACTAGAAAAAATTATTCTAGATTTTTTACATATAAAATAAACATTTTTTAACTATTTTTATTATTAAGTTCCCTTAAGATTAAGTTTTTATCATAGTTAAACAAACAAAGTTTTTATTTTAACATTTTATATGGATTTTTTTTATTATTTTTCTTATCATTGTTTTTGAACTACTCATGTAAAAAAATATATTTTAAAAACAGGAAGAACAATATAGCAGCAATACAACAATTCGATTTAAAGAAAAGCTTTTAAAGTTGGTTTTAAATGTCTGGTGAAATATGCAAATACCCTTTTACTTTCTGTTATTCTGACGGGAAGAGCAGTAATGATCATTAAAATAACAATGACAGCAATGACAGTTGTCTTGCTGTTCGTGTCGGTAAAATGTAAATGAATTCTCTTAAGTATTAAAAATACCTTTTAAGAAGAACTTTCGATATACAAATACGACTCAAAATCCACTTTAGTGTTACAGAGCTTCTTAGTCACAAATTAAGTAAAACAACAACATCACAAAAAGTAACATCAGTAGCATCAACCAACAGCAATATAGCCACAAAAACACAAGTGTTGAAAAGAATAAAAAAACGAATTGGATTGAGAATAAATCCTTTTTGATAACTGTAGGAAAGATTAGCATGGAGAAAGAAAATGCGAAAAAAACGTTGGCAGAAAATAAGGTTGTTTTTTAAAATGGTAGCAAAAAGCAAAACAGAACATTAATGCGAGAATACTCAATAAACAAACAAACATATGCATGTATGTATTTACTTTGATACATGGTGAATATACCTTGCTTTGATATATTAATTCTTTCTCAATTTTAAATGGATATGTAATTCTTACTGGGTTATTATGATTTAGGAAAAATGATTTATTTTAAATGCATACAATAAACTCCATTTTGGGTAAATGAAAGAGGCTTTTACAAGCTTGTAACAATTGAAAATTGTTAGAGAAAATTTGAAACGGATGTAAAAGGCAAAAACGACCCACAACAGAAATATCAATATACAATCAGGTGCAAATTTTGTGGATTATTTTCAAAGTTTTCAATTAAATTTCAGTGGTTTGCTTTAATGGAAAAAGGCTTGGATTATTAAAAGGCTTGTTTTGCTTAAGAGTGTCGAAATTTTCTTGCTTGAACAAATTCTTGTGTTGACGGGAAACTTCTCTATGCAATAGTGTAGAAAATAATGGCTGCAAACCATTAACAGAACAAAAAATTTAAGGTAGTTGAAACGAAACTAGAAACTATATAAAAAAATGTTTCTCTCTATTTTGAGACCAGCATCAAGGCTCAAACTATCTGGGTGAAACTACTGATCTTTCTTTTTCGTATAAAGATCCAAACATTTATTTTTTCCTATTGCTTTTCAAAACCAATGGAGGCCTTAAATGTAAATTGTAGAATGATGCTACTCCATTCGTTCTCATGGTAAAAAAAGAGCTTCTTTCTTTGAAACAATTTTTCGTTCTAAAAAATTTGGATAACTTAGTAGCATTATTCCTTATAATGATTTTGAAGGATATATTTTCCAAAAACGGTTGAAAAAATTAAGGTTTTTAATAACCCTTAACGTCAATATGCCTCTTGTATTCAAATTGCTAAAAAAAAATTAAAAGAACAAACAAATTCACATTTTTTCAAGAAAAAAATTAAAAATAAGAATTAATTTAGAAAAAAACTTAATTATTAATAGATAATGAATAGTTTCATCAAGACTGTGTCACAAAATAATTTATGATTTTCGTATTTGAAAATTTGAAAATAATTATACTTTTGGCCCAAAAAAATTTTATTAAATAATACTTTTAAAGGATGTCCTAAATATGCGACTGCTCTTGCTTGTATCGATTTATTTCTGAAGTTTTGCATGAAATATTTTACAATTAAAAACGTAAAATGTAATTATTATAAAACATTATTTTTGTTATTCTGCTTGCTTTTTTTACATCTATTAGCTAAATAAAGTTAAGCAATAATTGCCATAAACAAAAAATTAAAAAAAAAAACCTCTTATAAGCAGCAACAGCAGAAGTCATATGAAAGTAAAGCAACATGTCAGTTTCAGAGTTAGTATTACAAAAAACAATAAGTAAACTTGGTGACGGTTACTAGGTCAGTAACATTTGCAGGCCCAAACTCAACGAAAATAACACAAAGTTAACGAAAAACATATGCATCTTCGTATGAATCGTACGCACAATTTAACAAAAGCTCAACTGGAGTAAAAAAAGTCAGTGAGACATAACAAGAGATAAAGAAACAAAACGTAGCAATAATTGACGATATGAGTGAGAGAATAAAACATAGTATTTAGTACACAATTATACAGAGAGAAAAGAAAATATTTTAAATGTTAAACCAAAAATGTTATTTTATCAATAAAATCATCGGGTTTTTCTGAAATAAAAATTTATTTTCGTGAGTTTAACAACATAAAGATACTTAATTTATTTATGTTCACCCATAAACAAGCAAGACAATAAGAAATTTCAACCAACAATTATTACTTTCGTAAGGATGAGAAAAAAATCATAAACCGGTATTTGCTGAAACTGCTGCTGATTTACTTCAAACAAGCAAGAGAAAGTTTTGCATTTCCAGATAGTTTACATATATATGGAGTAACACCAAAAAGGATATTGTTGGCGTTTTAAACATATTTCTGAATTTAAGATAAAATAAAAGCTGAGACAACAGGTGCAAATGTTTGTGTTTTTTTGTGTTTTAGCTTTGTGTATGTATATCTGGAATGTCTCGTTGACATACAATGTCTAAGTAACAATAACATGAAAATTTCTTGTTTTTGGGGTTTAAACGACTCTAAAACTCTAACATAATTTTAGTACTTATTAGAACGTGCAATGTTGTAGTCGATTTTTCTTGCACACTAATAAAAATAAAAAAAAATTTAATACTTCACGTAAAAAGTCCTTAAAAGGTTAAATTTCAGATTTTTGAGGAGAACTAAAAAATAAATATCCAGTGTGCAAAGAAAAAATATGTGTAAGTGTGTTCTATTTTCGCTGGTTTGAAAAAACCTTCAAAAGTTTCCATGTTGCATGCGGCAAGCATGTTTATTTGTTAATAAAAAAATGTGAGAAAAAAAGACCAAAAAGATTTTTTGACAGAGTGCTATAAAGCAAAACTATGTTTTGTAAATATGCAATATACCTTCTTAGTAAAATTTACATTCACAGAAAAATATTGTAAACAACAAATAAACTAAAATAAGTGTTTTCAAGCTTTCATTTATATAAGAATTAAGCAGAAATTCAGTGAACTATTTTTTTTTGCAAAATATTTATATCATTATTTTCTCAAAATAACATCAAATGAATTACAATAAAGCAATTTAATTTTTAACTTTATGTAAAAATGTTCATTATGGTGTGTATCTAAGTTATCGCGTGTGGGTAAAATTAATATTAATTACACAAACCACAGATGCAGATATTTGTAACGGCTAAAAATGTTATATGTTATATATTGAACTTACCATACTACATTCTGACAAATAAATGAGATTAAAGAAAAATTCCTTTATTTTCAAAACAAGTTTAGTGATTTTTCTCTGTATGTGTGTAAGTTAAGTTACTCAGCAGATCCACAAAATTTCAGGTTTTTAATTTTCTATTACTTTAGTATTTTTTAATTCTTTTTCTTTAATTTTTAGTAAAAATTTTATTGGCGAAAAATAAAAGTTGGACATTACATATTTTACTTAAAAATTAAAATTACTCATACGCCCCAGTATACGAACATGGTGTGGGAAAATAATTTCATAAACAAAACACGAAAAGTAAAATTAATTTTATTAATTTTCAATAATGAACACTTTTACGTGACAAAAAATGTGTTGATGTTTTAGTTTTGTAATAAAATAATTGAGTTTTTTAACACAATTATAATAAAATTACATGGAATTAAATGGGTTCTACACAATTTAAATTTTAAATTAATCTTCTGATTCATTTATATTCCAATACCTAATTAATTTTAATATCCATTAAATTTTTGCTCTGGTAATTATTTTGTTTCAGAGCATAATCTGTTTGTAAAAAGTACATATTAAGCTTATAAACAAACAAATACAATAATTACAATTGTGAAAATTTTAATTTAGCCAAAACTGTTGTTTATTTAATTAAAATAAGTAATTTATATCCTTATAATTACAGGATCATTATGAAAGAAGGTGCTTTGTTTGGAGATTACAAAATTTTTTTTTACTTTCTTAATTAATGTAGCTTGTAATATGCATGATATAAAAAAAAATTATTAAAATATACTGAAATTGAAATCAATCTTGACAATATAGTAGAAAAATAAGAATAGTCCCCTACAGGTTAACATTAAACGCGATAACCTTATAAAAGATACTACAAAGACGGCTAAAGTGTTATTATATTTTAATCAAGCACTTAATGAACCGACAACTGAGTCTCTTAAAGAAGCAAATGTCTCTTTGATAAGCGGGTTTAGAAAAATGTTTAGCTGTTCTTACAATATGATTAAAAAATTAATTGTAAAATAAAAGGCAAAAGGCTGTACAAATTTGAGAAACATTAAAGAAAATAAAAATAAAAAAATAAAAGTATTGAAATTATATTTTTTTAAAAAGTAAATTGCTTACATATTTTTATACATTTTTTTCAATTAGATAAAGCTCATATTTTTATATATTTTTCATATACAAATAATGAAATTAATCTTAAACAAATAATTTTTCAAAGATTATAATAAACATATGTCTGTACATAAGAGTGCATATAAAAATATTAAACTAATTCACAGGTATATTCTCCCTTAAGTAGTTTATATTTTGAACACAATATTCGCTTTCAGTTATAGAAAAAGTTTTGACAAAATTTCATCTATATCTAAGTCTCTTTTAGAAAAATAACAAAAGAAATGAAAAGCAAATTTATAAGTTAAATGTAGGTTTTCCAAAATTACAAATTAAAGTGTTTTATAACTAATATAAAAAAAATTTAACTGTTTACAAAAATATTTATTATCAACAAGCGAGACAAATAATTACTAAGACATTTAATACCAATTGTAAACCTTAAAAGAAACCTCTTATTACACTTTTGTTTTAATTGTAGTTTTTGTTTGGAGCTTTTCGTATTTATATTTAATTATATAAATATCTAAATTCTTAAAGTACTTGTCAAGGTCCCTTGAAAAAAGTGTGAAAAAATTGAAATAAATATAAAGTTTTTAAAGAACCTTTGTAGCCTTTTTCGTTGTCATACCAAGTACCACAGGTATCAGAGTAGCACCAACATCAGCACCAAAAACAATAATCATTAAAACAAAAATTTAAAACAAAAAATTCCCTCTGATTTCAGAATAACGCTTGCCAACTCGTAGTTACCTATTACGCCATCGTATCCACCAACATTCTACTCAATGTCATCATCAGACTCAATATCTTCAACAGCAGCGCCATTTGCCATTGCTCTAATGGATGCTGTAGCACATCCATCATCATTAACAGAAAAAATTCTATTAGGTAAGTGAGCAGTTTTGAAGAAAATGCTTTAAAGGATGCCTAAAAATAAATTTTTAGTTATAAAACCTACACAACAGCCACTTTTGTCTACACATTTTCACAAAATACGCACTTCCTTGCTAAACTCGTCTATAAAAATATTTCAAAAAAAAGAAAAAAAGTAAAACAAAGAACGTGTAGCTTTTAACATAATAGTTTGCCACTGATCCAAGTTGTGTGGCATATGTGTGCCATTTTTAGTTTAATGTTTTAGAATTTTGTCCCAACTACTAACATTTATGTACATAAGTATGTATATTTGATTGCACAAGAATTATACTTTTTAGCTTCTACTGCTTCTGTCGAGTACGAAAAAAATTTTAAAGAAAAGTAAAATAAAATAAAATCAAATAAAAGAAAAGGAAATAAAATAAAATAAAATAAAATAAAATAAAATAAAATAAAATAAAATAAAATAAAATAAAATAAAATAAAATGAAATAAATATGGGATGAGATTTTAATTGAACAGAAAGGATTGTTTAGGAATGTCTGGTTTAATCTCCGTTTATTAAATTCTAGAAGATTCCTGGTATATTGACGAGTAGGGTTACGAACTAACTACTGACTTAGCTATGACTTAATAAGATATGACGTTGGTGAAAAGAAGACAAGTGCATTGTTGGCCAAATTGTTCTAGAAAGTTACAACAGACGAACGAGTAACTTTCTAGTATAAATGGACGGAACTTTTCGTCTGAGAGTTGAGTTGTAAAGTTGAAGTTAAGAAGTGAAAGTTAAGTTGTAAAGTAAAGTTCTTAAGTTGAAGCAATAAGATCAAGTTGTCTAACAGAATATAAAAGTGTTTGTAATACTTTAAATTAATATCTTTAAATTAAATAAAAGAATTATGAATTATTAAATACTAATAAAAGTGTTTTTAATTTTCTCTACATAAATAACCCAGAAAACTGTCGTCTAAGATACAATTTTTAAAGTTTGTTTACTTCTTTGTGTTTAGCTACATCTAGGTAGCGAAATTGAGCCATATTCTGCGAGTTAAACACTTTAGAAAAAATTGAATGTTTTGTTTATTTTAAATTTTGGATCTAAAATTTAAAATTGTCAAATTTTGCAAAAAAAAAGCTTTCGGTTAAACTTTTTCAATATTTCTTTAACTTAAGATTTAAAAATGGTATATAAATAATTAAAAGTATATATTATTTTGGACGCTATTATATTTTATTAAGTCAGTATTTATTTGTTTAAAAAAAAAATCCTCTCATTTATATCATATTATTTTTACGCTTAAAATTTTAAATCATCTGACAGTTTTGTTTATTTTTTTAATTTCCTTTCAGTTATCCATCAACTTCCTGTTGGGACTTTTTTGATATTGGGTGCCATTTTCCCTGGTTCAAATTATACAAAGCATTTGTATAACAATTAACACTTTTAAGTATCATTCAAGGCAAAGATTGAAAGCAGCATTTATTGCTTCAACGTCAAAGCTAAGATGAAGGAATGCACACGCCATCTCAAAAATCTTTCAAGGCATAAAGAATATCTCCTATACATATTTAGAAAGTCTTAATTCAAACTTAGCAATCAGTTTAAGTTATTGGAGAGCCCAAAACTAACTCCGCCTGATTTAAGATGATCTAAGGCTAGAAACACAATTTTCTGTTGCTTAGAAAACTTCAGAAATATAACTCCAGCTGCTAGATGTCAAAGATCGTAATGATGATCTTAATGCAAAAAGCTCCAAAACTTGGTGAAATCGACAACAGGTGGATTTAAAAGCTGACTGACACAGCATAGCTAATAACTTTAACTTATATTCGATAAAAAAATAGCATAAAAATTTTACATTAAAAAAGTGGTCATGGTAAAGATTCGGCTTCTTCAAAAGTTAAAAAGGCGATCAACAAAAGGCGATGCTACTTGCTTTAATAGCAGAAAAACCAACATATAATAACTAGAATTTGCTAATGGTTCTACTTCCTTTGTATTAAACGGGCCTAAGCCGAGCTATTTTATTGTATTATTTAAGCAAAGAATAGACAAAAGAATGGAAAATAAAATAAATGAACAAAAATGCAATCACTTATCTTTTACTGTATCCAAGACTTTATGTGCATAATCCTTTTTAATAACCAGAAAGTGCCTCAAAATTTTTGGTTGTTTGCCTTATAAGAAAGCCATGTCCTTGATAGTAGCAAAACTCTCTTATCGAGATCTGGCACTGGTGAGACTTATATTATTTTCTTTGCTAAAGATTCGAAAACGTATTAAAAATTAATGGAAAAAAATTTCAAATAAAATATGTAATAATATAAATTATGACAAAAAATTATTAAAAGATTTTTTTTAAACTTTGGTTTTCAAAAAACGTAAGTATATTTTCTGAAAAATAAATAAATAAACCGAAAAATGGCCACATCCCCTATACATATGCATATTGGCTGAAGATGATAAACTTTTAAGAAACAGGATGCTACAGAAGCAAAATAATTTTATCTGTAGTGCGAGGCGTTTTTGGTTTGAAGTTGCGGTACAAAAAAAGTGGGTGTCTAATTGTTCCTTAAATCATTGTTTTAAAATCAAATTGGCACTGATAATTTTTCCTGTGTTAAACTTAGTGTGATAAAAGTTTTGAAGTTCTCTATGCCTACAAATATTACCTGTTGTTTTTTTCACGTATTTGCTAAAAAGTGTACAATTTATTTCCCCTTAAACAAGTAAAAAAATTTTCCCCGTTTCCCCGTTCAGGAGAAAACGATCCCCTGCTATTATACTTAGACTATTTAGTCACTTTCTTAAGGGCAGTAATTAGAAAAAATTTTATTTGTGTTTTTTAGTTTTTTAAATAACCAGATCCCGGTAGATCAGTGGTAATTGCACGAGTCTACCAGTCTGGTGGTTGTGGGTTCGATTCCTACCAGAGACCCTGGTAAGTTTGCTTCATTTTCTTTCTTTCTTATACTTCTCTTAATTTCTTCTTTCTTTTTTTCCTTCCATCTTACCCTATTCTATCTGCCTCTCCAGGTAATAAAAAGGGACCGAATTAAGCGGACCCAACTGAGCTGTATCCTTTCCTTCAACCAACGGCTGCCTATTCTACCTAACCTTAACCTAACCTAAATAACCAGAATTTATGTACTTTTGTATCGAAAAAATATTGTATTTCATACTGTGTTTTTAACTTTAAAATTTACAATGAATTTCAGCATAAGGATGTCAAAATATTTTAAATTATATAAATTATTTTTGTAAAACGTTTACTATCTAACAGGGGAACAAATGTAGTCACTTATTAGACGCTTTTAGCCAAAAATTATTTCCTAATTACTTAGAAGGTTAATGTATGTGTATGTTGAATACACATGCGTGCGAATTAATGAATGCGGAAGCATTCTTATTAACACATTTAATATTTGACCATTTTCATTAAAGCAACTTTCATGTGAGATTTAAAAAAAAGGAGCTAAACACATATTGAAACCAAACAAATATTTCATGATTTAATTAAAAACTATTTAATTATTTATAAATAAAATTATTTTTACAACCAAAATTTTTTGTTGACATAACACTGTAGCCGTAGTAAAAAACCACTTTTAAAAAGTAACACTTATACTCTTTTGAAATAATTTGTTATTAATTTTATTTGACTTCTTTTTTTTGTATGCATAAATAGTTCTTAATATAGCTTAAAAGACTTTTAATGGAAGATAAGTTGTTTTTATTTTATCTTCATTCCCTCATTGATTGAAACACCGACACAATAAGGTTCAGCTTATTTAAGAAAATATTTAAAAGCAAGTTGCAACAATGCAACATGCCTGAGGATTCTTTGGAGTTGCTATGAAAATTGTTTTATTAAAAGACATAAATTTCTAAATAAAATAAGATAAATCTGTTCACTATTATATAGCAGATAACATTTATAAACTTTTGCTTTTTAGTTAAATTTTATAGTTGATTAGAGTTATACCCATTTTCTTCATAAATTGCCATTACGTATTACTGCTTTAAATTTTGTCAGTTTCTTATATTATTTAATTTCCGATCGTGTTAATTACACCAAAAAAAATCTGAGTTTTTTTTAATTTTAAAAGTTTTTGTGAAAAACTAATTATTATTTCTTGACATAAATTTTTTGGACAGAAATAATTACAATTTTTAAATTTTTATTTAAATCAGTTATGATGACAATAAAAGTTTATTCTTTATTTTCATTAAAAAAAATAAAAATCAAAAAGAATTAATATTTTTTAGGAAAAAATCAAAACCTAACATTTGAAAAAATACTTGATTTTTAGGAACTCTAGGTGCTTCCTTTCAGCATAGCGTTTCAAATTGAAAATTCGAAAAAATAATAATTGTCTTAAGTCCCTGCATTTAATTAGAGACAAATAACAAAAATGATGGCAAGCAAAAAAAATTTTTTTTTTAATCAATAATATGTGAGATTGTTATTGAAGCCATTAATTAAATATTAAAATTGCTGATGTTTATATTTTTAACAGCTTTCAATAGCACCGTGAGCAGATTGAGATTAAACATTTATAAAGTTTTAAGTTTAGTTAGTGGGTTTATAATTTTTGTTTTATTTTACGCACTGTCGTATATTTATTTATATTTTTTTTTTCAATTAAAAACAAATATTTCCAAACATAGCTGCAAAAATACAGAAACAATGCAGTTCTGATGTGGTGGTAGAAAAAAACGAATATCAAAAATAGCCAACAACGAACTTTAAACATGCAATCATTTAATTTTCACATAAATTACTTATTATGATGATTTATGTTGTGTTAAATATTAAAAATAATTATATTTAAACTTGAGTATTAATGTATGCGTGAAGGATTTAATGAATGTGTTTATGCAAAATTGCAAACGACTGTTTGTATGCAAATGAAAAATATTTATTTAGTTTTATCCATTAAAATATAAGCATTAAATTATTAATAAAAAAACTTTAAACTCGCCTTAAATTTTTGAAATTTAAAACTCAAAATCTATTTATCAGCGACTTTTGTACTTGATATTTTCATTGTTAATTCTATGTAATTAGATTAAGTTATTGCATAATTTGTATTCCTATACTTTAAATATAAGATATAATCTTGTTGTATAGGAACTAACGAGATATAAATAAATAAATAAATATATAAATTTCATTATAATTCCTTATAAACACGTGAATTACTACAGTTTCTAAACTTGAGATTCATGGCAACATTGAATTTTTTTGAAGTTTTGGAGTGCATTTAAAATTCATTTTAAACGCAAAGGAAATCATAAATATAATTTAATTTTGAACTAGTTAAATTTATTTTTGATGGCTTTTGTTAATATTTTTCAATATAGATATTACTCACATCCAGGGCTGTCAGTTATGGCGATTTTACGCCAAATGTGGCGATTTTTTAGTGCTCTTGGCTATTAAAATTTTGGTTTGACGCCATGGCGATGTTTTTGGCGATTTTTTTTAAAAAACGGCAAAGTTTTTGAACTAACTTAATAAATGAAAAATAATACTAAGTATGTTACCCAAAATGACACAGATGATACAGATGATACAGATGAAGCTGAAGTTAATAGCTAACTAAATTTATCTTAAATTAAGTGCTATATAAGCAAAAAAAACAAAAACGTTTTTTTAACTTTGTATATATATGTACATACACACATTCAAAAACTATACTCAAGGTAATACCTATTAACATAACTCGTAAACTACTCCTTTTTGTATAAAAATAACCTTGTTTGCCACAGATTTGCTTTAAACGATGTTACATACAAAATTACTACAATACCAATGCTGCATTAGGTTCGTGTTTTATCCTAATCAATTTTTTAATGTTTAACAACATGTTACTTAACAAAGTTATTGTCATTCTACGTATGCTCTTAGTTTTACATATTTTCTATTCTTCCTTTGAATTTCTTAGTTTAAAAAAAAATTTAATTTTTACTTAAGTTAAATAGTTTTTCCTTTTTATTTAATTTATTTAATAAAAAAAACATTAATATATCATCGGTTTATGTAAGTAAAATAAATTTTGAGTTTTTTATTTTCGTCTAAAACAATAGATTTTTAATATGGCGAATTTTTTGGCGACTTTTTTAGTTTTTAAACTCAAAAAACTATTTTTTGGCGATTTTTGGCGATTTCTGATAACCGTTCTGGCGATGGACCCTGAAAAAAAACTGACAACCCTGCTCACATCCGCCTTAATACTCACACCAGACGTATGATTTATAAATAAAAATGCAAAATAATAAATATTAATCATACGCCTCAGTAGAAAAGTTGTCTCAACAAATGCAAACTTATACATCAATAAATAACAAAAAAGCAAAGAAAAGAAATTTTTAAAGATTTTTTTCTCTTTGATGTTACAAGGAAGTGGATCCAAGAATGTCACAATAAAAATGGAAAACAGGTGTATATTCGCATAAGTTTATTAAATTTTTATGATTTTTTCATCTTCTATTTATTCTTCATCGTTTTACACATGTGCGTATGTTTTTAAAGCAATTCTGGTATACTTTCGTCATAATATTGCTGACAATAAATTATATGAGTTTATGTTAAAAAATTGAAATTTATGTCACCAAATAACATAACTTGAGAAAGTTTTTTTAACGTTAATGGCAAATTGGGTTTTGGTAAGTCGAAAACTCTTGCGAAGCAAAAAAGTAGAGTTGTGAAAAGTAAAAAAAGAACTTTGCGTTAAAGAGAATTTAAATTAAATTTTATTTTAAATATTTAAACATTTTGTTAATATTTAAAAACCCTTGTTGCTTAACATAGTTTTTAAATCGTATCCTTAATTAGTTCTTACTTTTGCCTTTTATTATTTTTATTTTTGTTCGCTCAGCATTTATTTAAATGTTATTATTGTATTTGAAAAATGGCCCTTGTAATGTTGGATTTGGGATTGCAAATGATCTTTTTCACTTAAATTTTTTGTCTTTATTTTCGATTTTTCTTTCGCAGTTTCCTCTATTAGAATTTTGAAAAATTCGGGCTTAAAATATATTATGTTTTCTTACTTACAAATCGCTAAATTTGTTATGTAATAAGACTTATAAATACATATGCATATTAATATTGTCACTTAATTTAAACGGACACAAGGCACGTACACGAAGACAGTTTACCTGTACGCATTCATTCTGTTTGTTTGAAGGACTTCAATAATCGTGCTTTAATTATTACAATATCTTAAAGATTTTATTGGCTAAAAAAAACTCTTTTTACCAATGGCTTACTTGAATTAAAAAGTTTCTGCAAAAATTCCCCTCGCTAGTTTAAATTTTAATGCTTTAATATATTTTCAACCTTTAACTTACGATAACTTACTTCATGTCCTGGTTAGCAAGCTACAAGCTCAGACATATTAAAATTTTAGAACAAAAAACAATCATACACACATAAACAAAAATACAATCCCAATACTAAATAGTAACACGAAAATTATTTTCTTTTAATTTAACTACAATAGAAAGTTAAAATGAGTTGTCTTGGGGTTAGTGTATGAGCTTTCTGTCATAGTAACTGCCATTTATAACATTGGGTTTGGCCACAAATACTTCCGAAAAAATACCACAATTTTCTAAAGATTTGTGTTTTGTGTAATTTATTGCATTTTTTTACAAAAATTTATTTATTTTAAAAATAAAGTTAAGTGGCAACCCTGCGGGGAATGGGTGTCAGTTGGTCGGCGTACCCATCCTGATACAGGGACAAAACATGAATTAGACAAAAGTTATTGGTCGTGATATGTTTAAAAGGTACACATCGAGTAGCTGGTCAAAAGGTATTAAAAAGGTTAGGTAGAAATACAAAAATTCTGGTCCCTACACATAAACATACATCTATTTATATATATACATACACACGCTGTAATACAACCAAAGTAGATTGAACAGGATCTTAACCATTTAATGCAAAATTTCTTTTTATAAGGCCTAGATCCCTTTCTGAGGTATTAGTTCTGAACCAATTGCTCTATTCAATGACAACGCAATTACATCTTAAGAGCAGGAACTAGAGCCAGTCTCTACCCTAAGGAACCGTTCACGTCAATAGTCTTTGACTAGTCCACTTCCCCGTAGGGAAACTTCTTTTTCAACCCATCTGCTAAACCTTTCCCCTGTGAATGATAAATTTCTTCTTGTTTTATTATTTTTTTGTCGGTATCTTTATTTAAGTTTTGTTTAATTGGAAAAGTTTTCTTACTAAGATGTAGGAAGTATATTCAAAAATAAATTTTTCTTATTTCATTTAAATTAACAAAAATATTAAGTAGTTTTGTTATAAACTCTACTGGCTGTAGATCTTTAGAAATTTAGGTGCAAAGTTAGAAAAGGAAAAAAGAAATTCTTTGGCACCATTTGTTACGTTTGAGTTATTTGCTTTCGAAACAAAATTATTTGAAGTTTAACAAGTTTTGCTGGAACTTAATTGTTGTTACCTACAAAAATTCTTTGTTAATAGATAAAATGCAAACAAAAAAATTAAAAAAAAAATCCCCTATGAGAAATTTTAAGTTTCTAAATTTTGTTGCTAGTGTTACTTGTATGCAGGGTGAGGAAATTTCTATATTTGCGTCTTTAAATATTTTAAAATAGTTTGGTTGTAAATTTATAGCTCTAAAGCGAATAAAAAAAATATTCAGGTTAATTTTTTAATAAAATTAGTAAAATCTGATTCCTTAGTATTACAGGCAAAAGTTAAAGGAATATATGTTTTTAAGATAATCGCTTGAACGATAACCAAGCCGACTATAAGCGCTTTAGTGTGAAATGGGACGAAAATTTTGCACTACCACTTGAAGAAGTCAACATCATTAAGATAGCACTTATGACCTTTTTTGACCCTAGTTCACATCGTCACTAAGAAATTATGTTTGTAGGATAAAATAAACAAAAAATATGGTGTGTGTCTTTCCAAGAATACAAGTTCCTTAGGCATAACTATTTCTAAAATTAATGCCGATTCGTTTTTTGTGATATAAAATCAATTACTAAAAATGAGAATTAATATTTGTTCCCATAATGCCAAAAAGTTGGCCGAAATTAATCAATGTTTCATAAGACAAAATTTCTGCACATAAAATTTTTGAAACACAAGGCTGTTTTTTTTTTGTTTTTTTAATTGCTTAATTTTAATGCTTCAGAATTTTCTAGCCCTACTAAGAGTAAAGCAGCTACTAAAAAATTAAAAACTAAAAAGTAGGAAAAATGGCCATTATTGCCAATAATAGATGACAGTGTCATAAATTAAGTGTGTGTATTTATTGAATAATTTGGGCAATTGTATATGTCGTTTACTATGGCCTTTTGTTATGTTGGCTTATTTACAAGTAGGCTGTTGAATTTATTTTCCGGATTTTTGAATTTTTTTGCCAACATTAAAAATCAACATCAGCTGCTGGAAAAATTATTGTTGCAGCAGCAAATTATTTATATTTTACGAGTATGCATACATTAGTTTTTTGCTTTGGTGTAAAGTGTTTCCGCTTTTAACGCAATGTTTGTATGTTTTGTTCAAAAATTCATGATTTACTGAACGGCTTCAATGGCAAAACAAATTTAAAAAAAAAACATGGAAATCCGAAAAACACCCGGAATGCGTAAAAGCATAAATACAAACATATTTAGGGAAAACGCACGTGGTGAATTTACTTTGTTTAAAATGCAATGCTATCACTAGATGTGACAAGCAGAAAATCTACCGAAAAAATAACAAAATTACTACAAAATTACCGGAAGTGATATCCAGTATCGTTACACATACACATAATTTTCGTGTTCCCATGGAAACATGATTTTGAATACAAACATGCATTATGCATATGACACTTACCAGCAATTACAAATAACAAAAATTAAAATGTACCGACACACTTGAATTTTTTTTTAATTTTTTACACAACATAGCGTGTGTGAATAGCCAGACTTTGAAAAATATTTTACATTTGCTTAAATTGTTAAAAAGTAGTCACATGTTACACAACCAGAAACATATACAAAATTCATAAGCTTAGATGTAAATGCACATGAACGTAAGTATTTAGGAGTGTGTATATTTCTTCTAAATAAATAACTGCACATTTAATTTTATGCACCACATGTTTTTACGTTGACATAATCATGTATTTCGTAATGATAGTAGAATAAGTACAAAATTTTAAAATTCAATTAAATTAATTTAAATTCGATGTTTTATTTTTAAGTAGTTACAACTTACTTCCATAATAGCTTTCTTTGTTGATAACAAAAAATTCATGTATATAATTTAGCGCAATATTTTAATACTCGGCAATTTTGTGCAATGAACGTAACTTTAAAACATACATTTACTCTTACTTATTTATATTTAACAGAAATTTGGTCAACCTATAAGTTTGTTGTTTATGGGGAACATACGAAGCTGCATTGCAAGTTACAATTCCACAAAAAAAAAATTGAAAAATAATTTCATTTGTTAAAAGGTCTACCTACTCCTAATATGACGTTAGAAACTTGCGACTTTTTTTAAGTATCCGTTTAAAAAATCACCGTAAGTATTTTTTGTTACCAGAACTTGTTAGTTAAATTTTAAAAATAAAATTTAAATACCTACAGCTAAGTGATTTTTTAAAATGTTCATACGAATTTTCCTTAAAATACACAAACTTGTGTTAATTTCTTGTTAAAAAGTTTTTCGAGAAAGCCTTATGTTTTAATTACTAAAAGCAAGATTTACTTTGAACACATAGTTCTTCTGATACAACAAAATTTTTTTAATAAAAGCAATAGAATTATCCAGAAAAAAATTAAAGCCAAATAAAAGCTTATATTTAGAATTGCCAAATTTTTTTATCAGTTACCAAACACATTCCATTCAACAGTTAAAATAAAAATTATAAATTGAACTAACTACTCTGGCTATAAACGAATTTATTCAAATTTTCACAAAATAAATTAGTTATTAAAATAAAATTATGTTCTTGGATTCTCTTTTAAATTTTCCCTGATTTAAAGGTAAGTAATTCTATTTTTCAGTAAAATTATATAGTTTTTAAAACAAAAATTTGCTTCAAAAATTTATTTTAAAATTTTGTATTTGAAAACTTTTTGCTATATACACAATGTCTTTTCTTCGCGTGTATACGCACGAAAAGATTAAAGCAGACACACAAACACTTATCAAAAAAAAAAAAAAAAACTCTGATTGAGTTCATTCATGCAAGTTTCATATCAATTGCATTTAATTTTGATTCCTATAATTATGTGTTCATGTATTTTTGTATACAAACGTTCGCAGAATATTTATTTATTATATAAAGTTTTTGCTGTTTTTATGCTTATTTTTTTGTAAAAGAGTCTCTACAAAACACAATTGAAAGTAAGAGACTGATATTGATTGTGTGGCTAAACAAGTTGATAAACAACAATAAATAAAGGTAATGGAAACAAATAAACTATCAGTTCATATTGTCATTATATGAACTTTTTTAGCATAAAATATTCAGAAATTTTGTTTACACAATTTTCCCCCAATTTTCTAACAATAAAACTTGCAAATTAAGTGCAAACAATAGCGGGTTATTCGAAATCGGGAAAAATATAAATCTAAACATCTTACAATATTATTATTTTATGAAATGAGAAAATACTTACTTTTTCTTTACTTATTAATGATTATTAATACAAAAAGGAATTACTTTTTTATTTTATTTCCTTTTTCCAATTAAATTTTTTTTTCCACTATCAAATATTTAGTGTTAAAAAATTGTTTTAATTTATTGAAAATATTATTCTTCAATTGATTGAATAATCCTAAATAAAAATAATAACAATAGAACACAGAGATAATTCAAACTACGGTAATTGTTAAAACGACGACAATTATAAAAACAATGAAAACTTTTTTAATTACTAAAAAAGATTGAAAACAAATCAGCAACAAGTAAAATAGTTAAAACTAATTTGCAACTATAATGTCACTAGAAGAAACCCCAAGAGAATAAGCAATTTTGAAGGCAGATGCAGGAGAATAACTTTGATTCAACTGAAACAAATTAAAAATTTTTTTTAAAGGTTTATGAGTTATTTGCAATTAATTACTAAATTATGGAAAATAATAAATAACAATTGCTTTTCTCACCTTATTTGACTCTGAAGGGAATTGCTTTTAATTTTTAATTGTCAATATCTTTTTCAAAAAATTGTTCGAAAAAGTTATGGATAGTGATTGACTTAACGAAAAGTCTAACAGCAAAAACATGTAAAGTCTCTATTAGAGAGTGGCCAAAAAGATACAGACAGGGTGTTTGGTAATGGTATAAACAAACTGATGCCTGAAAGAAAGCGTGTGATAAAATTTGTGAGGTTTTTGTTATTTAGACAAATGCGTTCTATACTTGTAATGTGCATTGTGCGATAAACTGTTAGTTTTTATAATCACCAATCAATAAATATGCTGCCAGCTCAGCAAACACACTTGTCTTTGTAAATTTTTGTCTTATGCTAATTTGAAGTTTTATTCCGTATAGGAATGAAAAAGTAATCAAATATTGATGACACAGAAAAAATAGTCTGCATATCTTTTTCAGTTAACGCATTAATTAAAACAACTCAAGGATTTTAAACAAATGACTAATTGTTTCAACTAATGACTTTATTGTTTTAAAAGTTTAACTCGAAAATTGATTCTTACTTATAAATTCTTTTTATAAAATTCAAAACACTTTTAGGCTTATGTTTGCCCAATAACTACGTAGAGTAAAATAGCGGTATTCTTTCAGCCCGGTGGCATGGCGTAGGAGTTAAATTGCCCGCACAGCACACAAGCAGCAAGAGTTTAAACCCCAGCCGAGTGAAAAAAAAATTATTTTTTTTTTTTAACTTTCTTATTCGTTTAAACAATTGAAATGTCTAAAGAACGCTTTAATTTTAGTCGTTTAAGTAATCAAAATTTTAAAAATGTTTAAATGTATAAAAAAATTGTTTATTTTTTTTCAGTTTTTCCTTGGGGTATTCAAACGGTATGCTATCAAGTCATATTGTCTTAAAATTTTAATATTTTACAATAGTCTACAAAAATTGTTGTTGTGATTAAAAGAAAAAAGTTCTATAATAATAAGACTTTTTGAACTGTGTTTATTGTTTTGTCAGAAACAGCAGAAACCTGAGCCTGGCGGCCAAAACTCTTAAGTGAATCCGTTCATATAATTAATAAGTCGCAGTCATTAATTTTAAAATATTTTTGAAATTAATAATTTTTTGTTTTCTTCAGCAGCTGATTCAAATACAAAATAGCACACTTAATTATGAGCGGATGCTCACAACTGTAATATTTTTTCGTTTTGTTTTTTTAAGGCATATGATTTTATGACTACCTTGTGAATACCCTAACTATTTAGATTATTTTAATATGATCGTTTTGGTGATAGGTACATATATGAAAATTTTAATAATTGATTCAGTTATTGTGTTAATTAAACTATTTTATTAGCTTTTCTGTTATAAAATGCATTACGACTTATTACGTGTAATCCTTAATCTTGAAGCAATTATTAGAATCAAAATTTAATTGCTTAATTTTGTGTTTTACTTTGCCTAATCGCTGAAGAAGAAAGTGTTATCTGCGTCAGCAATAATACACTCCTGGTTTTTTTGTTATATCTTACCCATATGTGAAGTTTTTACAGTTAGACTAATTAAAACGTCAGTACAAGGAGTACAATACTTAAGTTTATCTTAAAAATTTGTTGTTGTATACTTGTGTTAACTAAGTGTTTTCATTTGCTTAAACTTTCATTAGTTTATGTTACTTAAAATAAATATACGAGAGAACAACATTATGTGCATTAAAATACTGATAAACCCAGAGGTAGAACGAAGGAGTACAAAAGCCTTCCAGGAGGCCTCTTTACGTCTTCTTTTGGATAAACAAGTACTCCACACTCCATTCTACACTCATATCTTTTTCAAACATGTGTTCAATGCGTGGTAGGTCCTTCCATCATTTCTTTTGGCAAATTTTCTAAAAGGCCTGCAAATAAAGCTCTTTACAAGGCTCTGTGAAGGCTATTTTAAAGGAACTGCTTTGCCCACACTACAATTGTTAATATTTTCATTTTATTTTTTTTCATTTGAATTTAAATATTTTTTAAATAATTTTTTTCTTTTTACTATTTTTATAAACTTTAAGAATTTCTTTTATTAATTTTTTTATTCCATACTTTTTGAAATATTTTAATTTAACACAAAAAACGCGTGACTACAAGCACAAAGCACAACTAAAACGAACTTTGCGCCTGCTTATTTTTCTGCATTATATGGTTTTTACCAAAAAGATATTAACTGAAAATAACATCGTGTTTCCTATCTCATTAAAGGAAAGGCCAAGGCTTTCTTAAAGTCCTCTTTGAAAAGATGCAAGCAGGCTTTTTAGAAGGCTTAAATTAAGAAGGCCGTTTTAATTTTACTGTTGGGTGTGTGTATGTTAGTATGCACCTACGCGCACGTAAATACACGCGCAGAGTTAGTTGCGCGTAAAAAAAGGATAAATTTGTAAAAGTTTGCTTTTAGTTGCGTTCAAGTTCTCAGATTCACTCTTTTTCCTTATTTTTCCTCTATATTAAACTAGTTTTTTGTTCTCTGCGTAATTATGCTAAAATGCAATTTGCCAAATTGTTACATGTGTGTGTATATAAATATATACACACGTGACTTCAGCAGATCTGTTTTCATTATTTTGATGTTGTAAAGAATTTTTTGTTTTTACTTTATTATATCAAGATAACGCAAAACTTAAATATTATTTACAGTTTTGTTTGTGTTTGTGCACGAGTTTTGTGTACGTAAAAAAATAAAATGTTTATGCAGATAATCAACTTAAGTATAAAAGTTAAGTTTATGTTTAATGTGCATGATAAAACATGCATATGGTTAACAAAACTAAATTGTTCGTTAAAACAATATGCAAAACTTAAGCAAAACACCTAAAACTATATGGTTTAGAATTTTTTTTTCAAAAACGTTAAAGTTAAAAAAATATGATACATTTATTATGAATCGCGTTTATAAAAGAAAAAAACTTTTGACGGATGTGTGAAACTTCAGTTCGGGTATAGTTTGAATTTGCCCCTGAATAAAGAGAACATAAGGAAATTGTTGTAAAAGTGTTAAGCAAAATAACTAAATTTCCTTTATTGCTTTTAAAAATTTGTTTAAAATTATGTTGTATGAACTGTAGGAAGCTCCATGGAAAATGCATGCTACAGATTATATTTATGCAACTTTAAACTTTATTTTATCTTTAAATTGGCGATAATTTTAATCGTTTTACAACTTAAGACTGTTGAAATATTTAAATGCTAAGACCAGCTTAGACAAAATAAACATTTGTTGAAATTAAAATAAGCCAAAAATAAGCCCTTTAGCTCTGAATATTTTTTCAACACGATATAAAGGGTATATTATACAAAATGCAAATACTTTGCAATTTTTAACTAAACTTAATTTAACTAATTTGATACATAAAACTGCAAGTAGTTGTAATTTTGTTTTTGATATTTCTTACAAATATTTAAGCTGGAGATTTATATTTTAAAATACCAAACATAAGTTGGTATATATTTTCAAATTACTGACATAATCAACAAAAATTTATTTCTTTTAAGTATCCTAAAATATTTTTAAAATATTTCAAACTGTATTTAATAAGAAATTCGTCTTTTCTGCTCTGAATTAAATTTTTTTATTTTTTTTTCATTGATTTTGTGTTATTAACATAAAGAATTTTAAATCCTTCGCAAAGTTATAAGTACAAACAAACGCTGTGTTCAGCTTACAAAAGTAAATATTGAAAAAAAAAAATGTTTTTCACAAAAAACACTCCTAGAAGCCGTACGTGGATACATAGAATTATCAACTTTAGGGATCAATTGCAATTTTACAAAATTGGTTAACTTTTTGTTGAAACTTAAGTTTTATAATTACATATAAATTTTTTATATATTATATTTAAATGTATAATTTTTTTTTTTTAATCTGTAAAATCCAATTTAACCGTAGGTAAGAAAATTTATTATCATATCACCCCTTATTGTAAGTAAGAAAAAAAAAAACAAAAATGCGGATATAATATATTGGGTATAAATTTCAACTTTAGGCAACTTCCTTTTGAACTTATTTTCTTTTAAAAATCGAAACTGAGGAATCTTAATAAAATTTATTTAAAATGCCAATAGCAACTGACAGAAAATTGAGTGTCAATATATAACCATAAACGATAAACAACTTACGATTATCTGCATTGCTGAAGGGCATAAAACAAAATCTTTTTCTTTTCTTTTATTAATGTATTAAATATTTATAAATTATTAAAAAGAAGTGAAAAAGAGAACAGTTTATATAAAGTTCCTTTAATGTTATTCTTTTTGCACTTGTTTTGCAAAAACTTTTTTTCATAAATAGTTTTTATAGTTATTTTTATTATTAAGCTTTTAAGAGCTTTATATATTCAAATTTTTTTTATTATCAACTTTAGAGGGTTTGACAAAGTTTTAGGGTTTCTTGAAAAACTTGAAACTTCTTTAAAAATTATCTTTGTATTTATTTTTTTGGTTAAGAGAATATCCCAAGTTAAGAAGTGATATTAAAAAATTTCCAACGTTACCCCATAGCTTTTGGTGAAGAAAACTAAATCAATTCCGTCAGGACTTACGCTCAGTTTGCCAAAATAAAATTATTCACAAATACATTTACCTTTATGATATTTCCTTTTAATTTGCACCTCCCAATTATTACTTGAGTTTGTTAAAATTCAATTTTATATGTTTCCAGCGATAAAATTTTATTATCATAATAAACACTTCATTTCCACCCTATTTCTATTACTATTAACATTAATTACGGGTAACTCACATGAAAAACGAACTAGTCGACCAACACCAAACTATAAGAACAAAACGATTAGTGCATATTTATATAATGCAGATATTTTTTTGATTAAGGAAGTTCTTAATACGAACATTTACACATGCATACTCCAATACATACGTATACATATCAGAATGTCCTATGTATTAATAGACGATAAACAATAGAATCCACAAATATCTTTGCATCCTTTTTGGTATTTAAACTATAGTGTTGAAAATGCATGATTTTAAGCAGCGTATTCGTCTTTGGTTTTGCTTAAGTATTCTCGTCATTATTGTTTTTAACATTGTAGAAAGTTATCGAAAAAAAATCATCAATAAAATAAACAAAATATTTTAAACGGAAATTAAACATATAAAGAAAACAATCAAATAATTTGATATCTGTAATCAGCCCCAAGAAAGATATAAAATTAAATTTTCTTAAATGCCTTAGGGAGTGTTAACAGAATTTGCAAGTAATGTTTTTTACATACAAACATATACATACATATGTATTTAAAAAAAATATATTTATATGTTGCGTAGTTGTTCCAAAAATAACACTTAAATAGGAAAATAATAATAATAAAATAGTTGTTTTTTTATTGTCAAGCTTGTAAGAGATTTAGGAGGAGTGTAATTGAATCTAAACACCAAAAATACACAATATATTTTATTTATTTTGAAATTATAAACTAGCACAAACACTTTCACGTCGAGAGATTGCATGAAAATATTAATTAAAAAAAGAGAGTAATTTATAATTTGACTCGAAAAAAAAATGGCTTAAAAGCATTATACAATTACTTTAGATTTATTTAATATTGGTAAACGTTTTTTTATGACTAAGTTCTTAAAATTTCTTACAACTAACTTTTTGGCAGAAACAATTTTGCCTCCAAATAATTTTGTTTTTTAATTAATCAGTTTTAAGTTTTATGTAAAAATTAGTATCTAAGTGATTTCAAACATATATATCTAAGCCCTTAGAGGTATGAGAGGAAATGAGAAATTCGTTCTATTTATTTTACTGATTTACATTGCTCTTATATAGGTGAAGCTTATTTTTAAACCATTTGTCAAAAAGGAGACAATTTTTTGTGGAAAAAAAAATATTTTTTAACGTGAGACAAAAAACTGCAAGTAATTTCGAAGCCTTAGTGCTGGGTCTAAATATTATTGGTTTTTTTTAACCTAAGTCTATAAAAAATATGAAACTGTGATGCCAATTTATTGTCTTTAAGAATTATGCATATTTGGAGCATATTTATTGCAACAAAAACGTTCTATGTTAGCCGTATTCTACTTTTCATATTTGAAACTTTAGAAAGGGATAAATTAAAGTTAGGAAATTGCCATATTTAATCACCCTAAAGGAGTTTACCAATGCTATTGCAACAAAACCACTGTTCCAAATATAGCTAGACATGAATACATTTTTTTAAAAAAACATTTTCTTTTTTCAGTTAAAATTATCAGTTTTAAATTTTGTTATTAACCCTTTTCTCTCGTTATATTTGCACTTGGGGATATGTGTAGTTATTGTAAAAGCAAAAATGCTTTAAATATTTTATAAAAAAATATATGTTATATATTAAGACACCATCTAGTTCAACATGCGGTGACTTGCACTGGTGGGAAAAATCATGTATCCTTATCACCAAGGAACGGAATCAAAAGCATTATTTTTTATATTCTATGCTGTCTTTTGTGACAGACAAAAATATTTTTAGCAGTAGTTATTGCTTATAACTGATAATTTTTCTTAGTTTTTTGTCATAACTACTAAATTTTTAACAAATCCACAATATATACTATGTATTTCTACGCGAGTATTTATAAACTTAATGAATTTTTTTTTTATATTCTGGGAAACAAAGGTTGCAAAGTTTAATAGATCCAGCCAGTTAACTTGACTCGCAAACAAGAAGAAAGCATAGTCTTAGTGGCAAAAATTAGTGTTTCATCTGTAGAAAATTCATTGTCTCTTTTCACGATTAAAAAGTAAAAAAAGTTAGTGAAAAAGAGGGATTAGAAATAACAATTTACTTTTGTTCGCTGCTAAGCTATTAGTTTGTGAATAATAGACGCTGCATGGTTTTATTAAAAAGTTTTAATTTTTTTCATTGAATTTTTTGTTGCATACAAGCAAAGCACTATCAAAGAAACAAAATAACAAACAATGTAAAAATCTATAGATCTGGTTGCATTAGTTGGGCCAACTGCCATCATATATGCCGCAGCTGGTAAGATTTAGTTATGTGTCAGCCATGAATGCTTTGAAGCCAGCCAAAAACAAAAACAACAAAATGCTTTCATCACAAGCAATTTATAAAAATAAAGTAAAAAATTCTACACTCAACAAAAAATAAAAATATATAAAAAGAATTAGTAAGTGAGCGTGCAAATGAATAAATAAATAAAAAAACGTTGTAACACTTTAAGCCTCTTATCGCAATAGGACATGGTTAAACCGTTAAAGCTCTAAGGTCAAACGCAGGACTTTAGCAAGTATATTAGTGCAACTTTAATTTTTACTTTATTTTTGTTTAAATTTGTTATAACCATCAAAAACTAATGTAAAAATTAGCAAGTTTAAGCTGCGAATAATTTTTACTAAAAAAATGTTGCAAATTATTCTGATTTGTAAGTCAGTTTGCAAAATATTTACTCTTTTTTAGCTTGAAATGTTTGTCACACAATAAACCTTTTAAACAATGGTGTTCGTGTGAAAGGAAATTGAATGTAATTAAAATTGTTTTGTTTTTTTGAACCTGAATACTGGAAAGCAATTTATTTCTTTTTGAAAATAAAATTTCCTAAAATGTAGTTATTGAATGTTAATTAGTTTAATTTATTGAAAGTCATATGTATGGATAAGGAAAAAAGGCTTCGAAATGTTTTCTTAAATATATTTTATATGCAAGGTAAGTTTATCTCAAACTTTCCTATATGTTTATAATGTAAAAATATTAATGTGTAAGATATATTTTCCCTTAGCATAGAACTATTTCTTGAGTAATTAACGCATGTGTTTTTCCCATCAAGGGCCAAATTTAGCAGACTTAAATTTTTTTTAAAAAATGATGACTAAAGACAATTATTTTGTATAGTTCTCATACAACTGTCTTTCAGCAAAATACTGAAACTCTAAGCACAACTGATTAATGTACAACTTGTTACCACAAAATTTTAAAACTTCATGTCTTTAAACTTCATACTGAATTTTATTAAGATCAATTCAAAATTTTCCCCACCAAACTTTGATAAGATTGCCTTACCCCTCCATTAGAAATAACTCCTCACCAAACAATTTAGTAAGCCCGCACAAACATTTTGTGCATGCTGGCGCTTAAGCCTTAGATATATTGATTATCAAAATTTCTACTCGATTTCATCTTAGTTTTACTGCCATAAATTATAATCTATTAAAACGAATTGTATAAGTTTATTGTAGTACATCCATTTCTTTATTTAAAATATTTTTTTTTTTAATTTTGTAAATATCAAAAAAAGGATTTTCTAAAATTATGCTGTTAAAATTGGACTCTTAAAACAGGTATTAATGATTCTCTAAATCGATTTAAATAGTCAATTGTTTGCCTAATAATTTGAAAATGTAACGCGTTTGAATATTTAAAAGCTATTTAAATGTATTATAGTTTAGGTTTCAAAGTAGTTACTAGACTGTTAAAAAAGATGATGTGTTAAGCAGATAAAACCCGCCAGATATGCAGCCAGGGCAACTGAGGTGCGTTATAAAAATTTCTCAAAAAATTATCGTGAGATTATCAGTTTAGTTTGCTTTTCTGATTGCGTAAAATTAGCTCAACTATATTGTATCCTTTTTCTACTAATATAAGACATAAAAAATATTTGCTCTAAAATCCTTTATATGCGATAAGAGCCAGTTCTTAAATTTTATACAATCTGTAATGACAACTTTTTTCATGTTATTTATTTATTAAATTGATAAATAATTGCTGTTTAAAGAATAACTAATTTATTTACTTAAAAAATAAAGTTTAAAAATTCTTTGCTTCAATTACATAAAACGAGCCAATTTGTGGTGTAAAACTCCATTAGCAAACATTGTCCGAAAAAAACCCATTTTCTGGGTGAAAACCAATAAAAGTATTCCTTTTATTTATTTTTTTTACCACAATGTAAAACTAAATGGTCTTCTCAATTATGATTGCCACACTGAAGGCACTCTTGGCTTTTACTCCCCTTGGTTAAGTCTCAGACTTTGTGTGTTTGGTAAGCCGACATTTTGACATATTGCACTAAGTGTCATTGTAAAACAAAACTTATTTTTAAACACAATTGCTTACACGCTCATACCCACTTTCAGCTAAATATTTTTTTGTTTTATTTTAGATTTTATGTGTAAATTTTTCTGGGATTAAGTGAACAAAATGCAACTTTACGTTAACTCAAACACACTCTTCTGTTTTTAATAAAAAAACTTTTTTATTTCAATTAAAGCTTTCTTAGTTTGTCCTTATTTTTTTTTAATTTTTTCAAGTGATAATTTTTAGCTGCTTCTTAGATTGAGCAGACTGAACAAAAGTTTTGTCTAGAAAATGGTAAATACTAAAATTTTTTCTGTAAACTTTAGCTACATGTAAAGTTTTAAAGCCACAGTTAATATTAGGAATAAAATCCAGTTTTGTAAGTTGTCGTTTTTTGTTGTTGTTGTTAGAAGTCAGTCTTCTTGCAATATTGTTTAGTTTTTAAAGCATAGTTTTAGGCAAAATGTGTTTAATGCAATATTGTGGATGTATTTTTGTAAACGTAAAATATTTTTTAAGGCAATGATGCTTCATTAGTTCTCATTTTCTCGGAAACATTTATTTTTTTGAGTTATAATTCTTTTTTTATTAGTTTTGGTTTCACTACAATTTAATTAAAACAACATTGAAAAAGTTTTGTAAAATTTTTTTAATTATCTAGAAAAATTAAAAAGTAACTATTTACTTGCAAAAGATGCAACAAATACAACTTGCAACATTTCGCGTAATGCAAACATCAAAATAGCATTTTATAATTTTCCCATTATATTCTTATATTATTATAGTACCATTAAAGAACAAGTTTGGCATTTTTTTAGTCTAAGAAATAGTTTGAAATGCAGCAACATTTTTTTAAAATAAAATTTAATATTTGTTATAAACTAACTGCCGCCTCTAAAAAATAATTAAAAAAATTATTGTTTTTTTGGTTTAAAAACTTAAACTATTTTTAATAAGATTTTGTTCTGTATGGTACTCAAGTGCTTTTACGATTTTAATTAAAAAAAACAAAACAGCAGTATATATAAATAACCTAATTGAAATGCACGAAAAAAGTTTTGCAAATAAGATAAAGATATTTTCTAGGCTGAAAATTCTGATAAAACAAAATGCTTTAACAAAGACCTAAGCTTCAAAAATATTTATGATTTTCAGTTGAAAATTTATATTATCAAAACTTCAAACATCGTTTACTTATTATATTTCTTAAAAATAATTTAGACTTAAAAATTTTGAAGTTTTCCTCAAATCAAGTGCATATATAACATTACTGTACAATTCAAATGCTTTAATTATTTTTATTTCATATTATGTCATATTAAACACAGTATCTTAGTCACCGATAAATAATAAAGCATTTGATAGACTTATTTATCATTTGTGCTTTCTATTACTTACAAAATAATTATACATATTTTAAGCCCACCTTTACATAGCTTCTTTTTAAGCAGTTTTTTGCTGAACTAAAAATTTTAACTTCCTAAACTATTTCCGTTTCCGCCTGCAAATAAATTTAAAAAAAGATTTATGCGGATTTTGAAGTAATGATTTTTCTACTTGTTATAAGGTATTTTTAAATTTAAATATTTATTTTTCTTCTCTTTTTTTTTAGATAAAAAAAGTAATTGTTTTGTAATTGTCTTTTTTTAATTTTATTACATTTTTAATTACCCTGGAATGAAGATTATTATTTTTTTTTGTAACATTAAAAATAATATTTTTGCTGTAGTTTATTGCCAAATTATTTTGATAACAACCTTTTTTCCCTTTGTTTTAAAAAAATCATTGTATTTTTTTTGCAAAAATAGAAAAAGCATGATTAGTAAAACACAATTAAAAATGTTTGTGATAAAAAAATATACATTTTATTGTTACAAATTTATATTTTAATGCAAGGTATAGTGAGACTTTTGGCAAGTGATTTAATAACCATTTCAGTTCTTTTTCGTAATTTGTTTACTTTATGAGTTTTGTGCAAATATATTTGGCATTATCTTTATAGTAATTTATGAACAAAGTATTTAAGATTGATAAGCATTAAATTCAAAATATAAAACAAAGTTTTAAAATAACAACAACTATAAATTTTGGTGTTTCATTATAATCATTTATCATAAGTTTTGCAGTTAAACTAATAAATGGCTTCTGTTTTTATATGGTAGTGAATTCAACTACCTTATTTTTGATTAAAATTATACAACTGTTGTGAAAATATTGAAAAATTAATCATCAATCATTATTCGAATATTTTAAAGAACAATAATTGTTATTTTTTCGAATTGATACAAATTTAATCTTAAAATTGCACCTGCTGTTGTCAGAAGAAGTGACCTGAAATTGTTTGTATGTAGGAAAGAGTATTCAAGTATTAAAAGCATTCAACAATACTTTTTATGTTTCTTGTGTTACAAATTTGTTAATTTGTATTTTTTTTTACTCGATATTTATAACCACTTGGACAATTTGAAATATGTTGGTATAAAAAGAAATATTTTTTTTAAACAAGGTACAGAAACTTATAAGAGGTATTCACATATTAAAATGTGTCTAATTTGATTTCTATTGTGGTTAAATCAATAAAAACTAGAGTAAACTCCAGATTCTATTTGGATTATAAAACTACTAACTTAATGATTAGTTTAATTTACATACAAAAATATATTTCAAACTTCTCAAACAATATTTAAGTAATAAAATTAAGACGTCCCGGTAATAGGACATATTATAATATGCTTTTGTAAACTACTCTATAATTTTCATTAAAATATTAAATTTCTATTACACATAACTGACAAAGGACACACAAAAGCAGGAAGATCGCGACATTCTAGATTCAAAAATCTTTTTTGTCATACGGAACACTAAAACTTGAATATTTTCTAAAACTATATATTTTTATCCAGCCATATATAATATAAATTATATTTTAAAAATTTAACGTAATTTTTAATTAATAAAAAAAATAGATATTTTGGTTTGAGCTCACATTTATAAAATTTGCTCTTTATTATAAGCAAATTGACATCATACAACCCCATGTGCTCTTGTGCTTGTTAATTGAAAAAAAAATATATATATAAAAAAGCAAAAACTTTTTTAAGCGATGCCAGCCGAGAACAATGTATCTTTGAAACCAGCTACGAGCTTATCATTTTTAATAAAGACGTATAGAATTTCTATACTTTATTTATTTTATAGTTCAAAATAAAATAAAGCAAAAAACTTGTCCTAAAAACCAGTTCAAACACAATAGAAAGCACAAGAAGCTAATTTTAATATATATGTTGCTTATTTTGCTTTTTTGCTAACCAGCTTAAATTATGTTTAATTGTAAAAACAAGCTTCGTAATACGTGGCAATACTAAAAATGCTCTGTTAGATTTTTCAATTTCCCATATTTTTAATTTTGTTATCGAAATTAGAGCTGCAAGGGAAATTTGTTTTTATTGAAAACAGTTTTTAACACTCAACCATTTTTCAAAATCACCTGATAGGTAAACAAAGAGAATTTGATGTAAAAAATTAATATATAACCAAACAGAATTTTTAAAAATGTCGATCTACAAGCGTTTCCTTGCAAATAGCATCCCATAAGCATTGATGGTTTTTCTATTGATATTGAGTTTTTAAATTATAATAATACCAACTGAATAATACAGATACTAATAAAATTTTTAAAAATAAGTGTTACATTTCATATATCTTCTACCACCATAGACTTTTTCAAGGAACTTGCAAGCAGAACGCTATCAAATGGGGTTTTTGCTATTAAGTCGCAAAGATTGTGCAATAAAACCTAATTTTTTAAACTGAAAAATAATTATATAAGCGACAAAACTATAACGACCCTCGAAACCAAAAAATTGGATGCCGTGTGTCAAATTTAGCTGAATTTAAACGATATTTCTATGAGAAATGGATTTCTAAAGATAAGTGTCCCTTAATAACCCACATTGGATTCTGGTATAGTTTTACTTGTCAAATTTTATACCACTGATGGGTCTACTATCAATGGAGTTAAGGGAGATAGTATTAACATCTTAATACAAAGAAATCCTTAAAAATTTGTACGCCATTACTAAGCATAACTTGAAAATTTCTTTAAAATTGGGTAACAAATTCTTTATACAATAGAAATTCCAAAACCTCTATAATCTGGCAGTTTTGATTTACTAGAGCCAAGAAACAAGACTGGTATTGTCTTTAATGAAGACTGTTTGTCTCTCAATGTACAAACACAGCATTCTGCTATTGCAATTTGTTTTTGTTTTTGCAAAGGATTTCCGGATAAAACTGATTTTTGCCATCTTTTCATTATTGTCATTGCCATCATAATTACTGATGTCATTATTGCCCAGAAAAAAATGTATAAAACAATAAAACAAAAAAAATCATCACTTGCAGCAACGTTAAAAATATAAAATTTTAATGCAAAAGCAGAGAAAGAATTAAAAAACATAAAAACTAAAATAAGAAAGAAATAGTTTTCAGTCTTACTTTTCTTTAATGGTAAATACTTGTATTTACTCAGTAATTTAATAACTCTGTTAATGGTTGACTATTGTGGCTATATAACTAAGATTGACAGTGGCGAAACCACAAGATTTATTGAGACTGTTTGTTTATACTTTGATACTTTGATTGTAAAAATGCAATAATTTGTGATTTATTTCTTAAAAAACACTGTGTTAAGTTTCCTTGTTTAGTTTAAAAAAACAGAATGAAGCTGAAAGAAAAGAAGAAATTGAGAACATTTAACATTATAACAAAGATAATAATTGGGATAATTTAAAGCAATAAAGATAAATGGGTTTGTTTATGAGAAATACATTTTGGTTGCAACAAATAACAAACGCTCTTATACATAAACAAGGGAAGGGGAAATTAGGGTTTTTGTTTTATGCTTAAGAAATATAAGCACCAAGAAAGAAATTTTTTATGCAAAATATTTTTACGTCCAAATAAAATTAAATGCAAAAGTATTTAAGAGTTAAATAGACCAAAAGAAAGTTGATAAATAAGTTGAGATATTGCAATTTCGATTTGATAATCTGTGCATTTGAATGCCTATTAAGAGCCTTGTGTAAAATTGCAACAAAATTATTTTAATTTATCTAGTAAATTTTTTCCTCATAAAAAAAACTGAAACAAAGAATTTTTCCTTTCTTTACATTCCTGAATATTTTCCATACGAGCAGTTTCAAGAGATGTTATAGCAAAATCAATAAGATTTTATCAAATATAAAACACGAATAAGAATACATGAGGATATTTCAAACAAATAAAATAAAAATGAATTCTTTGATGGTCGTAAAAGACTTTTGCTACCAGTGGACATAAAACTCCAATTATTTGCTTTTGTCAAACGATAAACAAGCTCTGGAATTAATGGCGGAAATAGCAATAAGAGCCTTAAAAATGAAATTAGAGAATGGATTTTAAAAGGTTCCAAAAGAAGTTTTAAGAGACTATATTGAAATAAGAAAGACTTTTGACACGACAATACAAAACTATTGGCTTGTTTGTATGCAAACACATAAGCAAAACCGTACAAAAGATATTTTGTTTACTTAGTTTGGCTAATTCTTGATCCTACGTCCATCATTGCACGTAAGTTGTAACTTGTCATAGCAAGTTGAACAAAAACGTGTATTTGCCGAAACAATATACACTTTCTATTAGCTATTAAAATTTGATATTATCATATTTTGCTTACATAATGTGAATGCAGTTTAAATTAAGTTTAATAAAAACTATTTTTAAGGACAAAACAACCGTTACAAACAACAACAGTGACAAACAACGTACTGAAAAAAGCAAAATATATTGCAGCTAAAACCTTTTTGATATACTATTTTCGTTACATCTAGTTTTTTGTATTTTAATGTTTTGCATAAAAAAGTCAATAAAAAAAATTGTTAAAAACTGTTTTTTAGTAAAAAGTTATAGAGTTTATTGTTAGTTTAACAACAAATGTTTTCACAAATAATTGCATTTACTGCCAGTCATACGTCAATAGCAGAGTTTTAAATGTAATTTTGTTTGCCAAAGTCTTAAAAAAACTTTTTTTTATCGAAAACAATTTTCCTCAATTAATTGGAGAATAAATTGATAAATTTTTGTTATCTTCAATTCAATTTTTTTAATACTTGCATACGTATAAAATTCAACATGCACAGGTATTGTATTTATTTTTTTTTTTGTCTTTAGAGAAATGTAAAGTTTATTTTCGTAAAAGGAAAACGAAACACAGTTACAAAGAAGTAATTATTAGACACACATATTTGTTGTTTTTAAGAATGGGGTCCTGTTCTTCTTACTTAAGCAAACACTTTGACTTTTTTTCCTCCTCTGAGTATCTGAGATACTTATGAAAATACATATATGCCACAAGACTTTCTCTCACCAGTTGTTTTATTGACTAGGCGGGTAATTATTCCTCGTTTTTTTTAATTTTTTTTTAAGTTTGAATCGTCTAGCTACCTCCAGGTGCTATATGTTACTTCGCTCTTGGTTTTTCTTAGGGTTAAACCTTTTTTATGCAATTATAAAAAACGGATTTGATGCGTTGTAGACCTTGAGCCTTCCCATAATAACCTGCGTCACTTCTTACTAACTTATATGTAGTTGATATGCCTTCTCAAAAATATGTTGATTCGTGTAGTTGTCCAAGGTGTGTGGCTTTTTAACAGTAAAAAAACATGGAAAATCTTATATGTTTATTTCAAAATAAAATTGGCTACGTGATTTAATAGTTTTCTTATACTCATTTATTTAAAAAGATTTAATAAATTATTTTATTCTTGTAAAAATTTGGAGTTTTTGTGCATTACTAATATTAGTTCTAAAATATTTCTACTTTTTCTTCAGTTTTTCATTAAATTTTTTCTTGTTTTTTTATTTAAAAATCAGATAAGACTTTTTTTATAAAAATTATTTTCTTTTCATGTTTTCTGCAAAGTATTTCTGTATCTGTTTAAAAATGTAAAAGAAATAAGATAACAATTTCATTAGCTTAATGTAACGTTAATGAATTGAAAAAGCGACCTTTTAGTTGTTGGCTTTTTTCGTTTCAAACAAACACAGATGTAAGTGTGAAACATTTTTATTTTACTAAGAAGAAACACCGTCAAAACCGACTATATTATAACCTACACCAAATATGAAAAAATACAACAAAAAGTTTGTATTCGCTGTTGCAGTTTGTGCCATAAATATAACCATATGTGCAAGTTTTTGAGATGGCAGTGTAATATTCGAGTTAGTTGTAACCCCAAATGCTTATTCCAGGGAATATTTGTATGGGGGCTGTATCACAAAATTAACCGAGCATCACCATAAACAGTAGACTTTGTGCCAGTGCCCAAAAACCTTTCTTAGAAATTGAGACCACTTATCCGGACGGATGGACATGCTTAAATCGACCCAGGAGGCAAATCTAGTTCATTCTTTATACTTGAATAAAAATATGTAAGCAAACGCATTATACGCCCACCTTAACCTAATAATAACCTAAACACAAATTTTAAATATTGAAAAAATACAAACAGCACTTATTAAACAGAAAATAGTTGGAGGACATTTACGGGTACATATTTTTAAATAGAAACTTAACTTTAAAAAAAAAGACTTTTATTGCAATTAATTAAAAAAATCTTTTTAGGTTTTTAATGTCAATATTTACTTCTAAAAACATAGGTATTTTGCTATTTTTATAAAAGTTTTAAATAAACTACAAAAATCTTTTTTAAAATTTATTAAAAAGTAACATAACTTGGATAATAATATCTTAAAATATTGTATAAATTAGATCAAATAGCTTGCATTATAAAAAATAAAAAAGACAAATAATTTAATCTTTATTTTATAAGTTCTAAAATAAATTGTTTATTTGATTTCAAGTTTTTGTTCCGATGCGTCGTGCGACGCTAATCCTATTGAACCATTTTTAAATATATTTACATAATTTGGTTAATTTGTTTTTGTAATATTTAAAACGTTATATGTTTTTTTAAATAAGCTAAGAGCCAATTTCATTAAATGTCAAAAAGTAAATAACAACAGCTGTAAAATTTTTAATAAAATGCAAGCATGACAGTGTTAAATATTTCACCAAAGAAACACACTCTTACAGCTGTTTCTAATTTACACATACTTACATACATACAAAAAAGAGAGTAAAGTGTAATGCAAAAACAAAAATTCACAAGAGAAAACGTTTTTTAGGGAAAAAACAAAAGAAACAATTGTTTATATTGTTGACAACACCACGTAAAGTATTATTTTCTTGAGTCGACATTTTTCATAAAATTCTTTGCTGCAACTCTGTCATAAACGAAATATGTCAGGACTGTATATTTTTTTTTGTCTATAAAAAATGTTTAGTGGTAAAAGTATTCTTCTATAAGATTTTTTTTGCCAACATATAAACTTAAGTATTTAGAAGTAAGTGCTTAGAAAAGTCTTAAGACAAAGATGTTACTTGATTTGAATTTTTTGGTTTAAATACGATACCATAAGATATGTAAAGGTAATGCATTTGGATTTGGCAAATATGTGCAAGAAAATACTTGTCATAGTTGTCATAGTTTTTGCAAAGAATTTGAGAAAGTATTTTTTTTGCACAAGTACTCAATGAAAAATATTTTCTGAAAAAGTTGGTTGTAAGAGCAGGAAAGCTTTTATTTAGCTGGATTTAAGTGCTGTCTTGAACTTGGTTACCAAACAGTAAGGTGCTTTCTGTCAATTTTTTTAAAATTTCTGTTAGAAAATGTATTTATAAGAGTTAAAAGAAAATAAAATATCTTTTTGTATTCAAAAAAATATATATGTACGCTTAGTACAAAATTAAAAAATAAATAAACCAACATCTTGTAATAACGCAGATAAAACCTTAATTTCACCTGTTTGAGAACTAGAACAGGCTTCACTGCAAAATTCCAAATGAGAAAACACTTTGTAAAGTTTGGAATATACAAAAGTTGCATCTTTTGTTATAATGAGATACGCCTTTTAGATAAAAAGCTAAAGATATATATTTCATTTGAAGACAAATTTGTTTATAAAGGTTTGTTTTAAATTTAAAAAATATGTTTAATAATAATTGTACGAATAGGTCAGAGACCCCGACACGTTAATAAAACACAAATATCAAAGGTTGTTTTCCAGTTTCCGTGTTTATTAAATCCCAGCGGCAAAAGTAATTTTTACTAAATTTTTATCACAACAATTTATTAAAATTAACAATTTTACTTTTTCAAATACGTTTTATAAATTTGTAGTTAACAGCGCTTTCGACTCGCTGTTTTAGGGCTTTGTATAAAATTACCTTTTTAAATTGTTACAAAAGGGAAATTATGAACGTGACTTTAAAACAATTTGATGTACTTATAATATTTCAACTTCATCTGCTTATTTCTTCCTTCATAAAGAAATTTAAGGAGTTATGTTGAGCACTGAAAAATTACCTTTATTTCTGATGTCATAAAATGAAATTATATGAAAAGGGTTCTTAACGATTGCGTCTTGCTAATGCTTTTGGAAAAGATTTTTTAAAAGATGTATAACCCTTATTTGGTTATTATTTTATTTGTAAATATAATATTTCTTATTTTCCAATTTTAATGGCTTTATTGTTTTGTTTTATATTTGGGTTTTTATTATTGGCAGATTGACGTACATTTTTAATGACCAGCCGTCAAAAAAAGCATATATAAAACGTGGAAAGTATCAATAACATTAAACCAAAACCAAAGCAGAGATAAATTAATGGTTCATTAAATGTGTATATTTGTGTCATTTTGCTAAGTATAAGGTAAAAACGTGATTAAGGGTTACCAGTTTATTACAGCTTTATGGAATATAATCACCAGTACAGAGCAGCAAGAGTTTTTAGTAATTTTTCCTATAAACAAATTTGTCCAATTTACTTTCCTACAAACAAACAAATTTGCTGTTTATTTAAAATTCCATAAAATACCTTTTAGCATTAAAAAAGATGTATAAATATAACTTTAATATATTATTTATTCCAAGTAGCATTTTTATTCTAAATTCAAAGTAATAATTTAATAGAAATTATTATGTTTTAGACTGAATGGCATATTCAGAAAAAAATTTCAAAGTCAAAATAAATAAGAAATTTTGATTTTGTGTAAAAATATCATTTAAAACCCCAATTTATATATGTACTATGTATAAAAATTCTTTATGAATATGGCGCTAAAATTCAAAACAATTTTTTTATGTCATAAATAATAGCAAAATCGTATTACACAAACGAACAAAAATATTCGTCTGCAGCAGCATCGAACTTGTAAAAGTCAACTTGGCAGATGCGCTTATGGGCTTCAAACACTTGTAATCATACTACTTAAATTGATGCTTGGTTACACAAATTATCTTAGATTTAATCGAACTAAAATCAAGCAAGTTTTTTTCGCAATAGCTTCTAACAAAAAATATATTTTGTGGCAAAAAATAATTCCTTTTTAAATAAGGGCAACAAAATTTCATTTTTCTCTGCAAAGACATATATAACACCTTTATAACTCTACTACAAAATGGCAAGATTTAAAAATTGAACAGGTAATGACTTTGTAGGATTCTGCGCTTGAACTAACCGGGGGTTCGATAATATTTGGCTCATCATATGAGAAGAGGCCGGTGAATATTTATACTTAAAATATGGCACTTCTTTTATTGTTATGAAATCAATCCTTTATAATAAGTTGCAAATCAATTTAAAGATTTCACCCGGATCCATTTTCCCTTTTTTTTTTTATTCCTTAGTTTTCTAAACAAAATTCACATCCTTTCTTTTGTTTTCTTTACAGACGATGTCGGCTTCAAATTTTTTTGTCCATCGCAATTTAATTTTAAAAAGAACTAAAGTGCTTCAGTTCTATAAGGAGTTTTTATTGTATTTAGCACTTTATTGCTAATTTGTTAAAAAAAAAGTTTTTTTAAGGTATGGAAAATGTGACCTTTTTTTAACATAAAAAAGGAAAGCAGTTTATTCTTAAATGGTTGCTTTTTGACATAAAACATAAAACATAATTCGTTTGTTTTTAGTTTTAAAAACCTATTGTTTATTAATTTTAACTAAAACTCTCGCTCTTGTCTAAGCCCTCTATTAATCTCGTTTAATACTAGTAAAGCAGCAGCAATAAAAAAGCTCAACCTTAATTTATACATGTTGATATGGCTATAATAAACGGTAGAATATCTGTTAGTCTTGCCATATTTAAAACACAAAAACAAAAACAACACAAGAGCCAGAAAAACGATAACAAAAGTAAGTGAAAATTTATACTATACTTTTTGGAAGATACATATGTTTTCTGAATAAAGAAAAATAAAATTAATTTAGAAAAAAATCATTAACATTTGTTTTATGGCTTCGGCTTTCTGGTTGATTTGGCCAATAAATTTATTTGAAGGAAAACATTTAATTCAAATGAAACCTATAAATATGCTTAACATTTGTTTTGACTATAAATTACAACAACACAATTTTAATGTTTCTGCCTTCCGATCAAGTAGACATTGATTAATATTTTAATAAATTAAATTCCAACAAGCCAATAATTCAATAAACTTTTATTTAAAGATTCTTTAAATAAAAAAAAACAATTTAATACAAACCTGGTTCTACCTCAAAATTATTGGTTTTTATCTTGACTTTTTATTACGTTATTTGATACTTTTTATATTCAGTTTCCCTTTAAGTGGCAAACGTTTCAAGAAATACAATACAAAATACTTTTAAGAAAACAATTCAACTTACAGATAAAAAAAGGTCAAAAAGGCGTTAATAATGTTGAAAAATTCATGTAGAAACAGAAAAACAAAGGAAATCTTAAAGACAAAACAAAATTTATTTAAATGATTTTTATAAAATTAAAACGTAAGAAGAACAAAAACAATAAAATTTTATAAGGTTTTGGAATTTTTGTGACTTTTTAACAATGACTTTTAAACATTACAAATATTATAAGCGTAGTTGTAAGAGAGTAAAAATTATAGTAATAAAAATTTTTAAAATTTTATTTGACCAAATTTAAGATATTGTGACATGGAAAAAGATGGATTTGAGTGTCTTGTTTGTGTTTTTTAAAACAATCAGATTCATATAGAGCTCAAGACGAATTTATTTATAGGAGTTTATTTTTAAATTAACCGACAGCCTTTAGTTAATTTTAAATTTTCTATTTATTTTTATTTTTTTGAAATTCGCAACTTATTTTGCAAAAACTGAAAATTAATCTGAAAAAAGCTCTTATATTGTATTTTTAGTACCAATAAACCCTAAACAATCTTACGACCTTGTCACTGTGTGCTCCATATGAGTAAATCTAAGCAATGCAAAACTTAAATGAACTCCTCAGATCTTAATTCTTGTTTGGTCTGCCCGCTTTACTTTATAAAATTTAATTGCAATAAAATTATTTTAAAAAATAGCTAACAAGTTAAAATAAATATAAAATTAAATAAAATATAATAAAAAATAAAAAAGTGCGACAAAAAATAATATAAAACAATGTCGCATTGTTTCCGGCAATACAAGTTATGCGAAATATCTACTAGCTTAAGTAGACATATGGCAAAGTATTTTATACTTTTACACAATATTCTGTATATCTTGTTATGCACGAAAGCACATTTAACAAAAATATTTACTGCAAACAGCATTTGTTGGTCATATACATATGTTTGTCAGCTGTGTTGTATTTTTGTTTTATTCCCCATTCATTTTGCTTAAATTATGGTATTAAATTTCGCTTAGGGATATCTTACATTCTTTAAAAAGGGTGTGGTGCACATATGTAAATTGTATATTGTAAGACTATGCCTTATTAAGTCGTTTAAGTATATACTTACCCATGTTAGAAAAAGCGTAAAAGAATGACAAGTAATGATATAAAAACCATAATACCTTTGAATAAACAAAAAACTAGTTTTCTTTTTACTATACTTTGCCAAAAATGCTATTCGCACTATTTTCTAAAAGAGCTTTCGTTCTCATAAGCCATAAAACATATACGTATCGATTACTTGTAACGTATACGTTAAGAGTTTGTATGATTTAGTTGAATATGAATTAGTTGAAAATATTTCTTGAAATAGTATCTTTTCAGCCTTAACAATACTTACCAGCTGTTTTTAACAAAAACATGATCGGTTTACACATTTTTTACTATATGTCGTTTGATTAATAAATAATTGAACAAAAAAATATTATTCATACGCATAACACAAAATTATACGTTAATTAAATGCAAGTTTTTTTTTGTTAGTCAGGGAGCGTTAATAATAATTATTTTCGAATTTTCAATAAAAAAAAATTATGTTTAGGGAAGCAACGGAAGGTTAAATAAAGTAATCCATCTTGTTGTATTGGACATGATTTTTTGAAAATCAAGTGCTTTTTTAGTTTGGATATTTTTTTCATATTATAATTATTTTGTGATTTTTGTTTTTTTTTTTGTCAGAAAATAAAAACTCGTTTTTAGTTTTTTTGGAGAAGTAATTGTTGTATTATTAGTTACATAAAAAAAATAATTCAATAATTATTGTTAAAAAATTGATTTTTTTAAGTACATACATATATATGAAAATAATAATTATTTGGACCAAAAAAAAAATGCTAATCAGAAATGGTTATAATAATAAAATGGAAAGAAATAATTTTTTAATAATAATTTTAATAATTGTGGAAAATTTAATTTCGGCTTCAGGTCATAAATATTTTCTAAATAAATAAAACTCATTATTGTAATTTATTTTATGTAGTAAAAAAAATATGTATTTATAAAAATCCAATATTTCGATCTGCTTCGCAGATCATCTTTAGGGATGTCATTTATTTTTAAATTTAAAACTTAATATGTTTGCATATATACTATAAAAACTAACGAGCAAAATCGTACTCATGCCACTTTTACTTTACGCAAAGAAACGTGCTCTCCAATCCTTATTAACAACCATATGGTTTTTTAACGATTTGAGACGAAATACCTAGGCATTCACCTGGACCGTCGCCTTACATGGAAGTCCCACATAGATGCGAAGTTGATGCAAATGAAACTTAAACCTACAGAAATCCATTGGTTAATCGGCAGAAACTCTGTGTTTCGTCTTGATTGTAAACTTCTACTCTACAAATCGATTTTGAAACCAGTTTGGTGCTACGGTATACAATTATGGGGCACTGCTTCCTCCTCTAACATAAAAAAAAAATTCAATGCCATCAAAACAAAATCCTAAGAATGATAACTGGTGCTCCTTGGTATGTTAAAAACAGCAACATCCACAAGGATCTAGAAGTTCCACTAGTAAAAAGCGAAATCCCGAACTATGTGGACAAGTATTAAAATAAGCTGGAAACTCACCCAAATCCGCTCGCTCGAAACATCCTGCAACATAGTGAACACACCCGTCTGAAAAGGAGGGATACTATTGCGCTTATATGAAGCTTGTTAATTAATATGAGAACTTAATTTTTGGTCTGGCACTGGCTGGACTAATATGAACTACCTAGTTTAAAGATTTGAATACTTATTGTTAGTTCACCACAGGCGAAGATTCAATAATAAAAGAATAATAAAAAAAAATGTATACTGTCACGTAGAATTGACACCTTGGCATAATTGTTAAGGTCTCTGAATTTAACACATGGCCGATAATTAACTGCTTGCCTTTTAGTTCAATATAACAAAAGTATTTTTTAATTTTTAGTGTTTTGGTTAGTTGAAAGTCAAGACTACAACATAATGTTTGTGGTAAAAAAATGCATTTTTTCTTGTAATTTTTGTTTTGTTTTTATAAACATAAAATATTGCAAAAAAAAAAATGTTTGTTTCATTGCTGTTTGCATATTTATAAGCAATTTTTTGTTTAACCCTCCGCAAATGGTGAACAAAGCAATACAAAAAATATTAAAAAAGAACAACGAAGTAACATTCACACCTTTGCAAACGAAAATAAAAAGAACAATAGGAATAGCAATAGCAACCTCTTAGCCTGAAGAATACTTTATGTCACTTGCAGGTTACACTACTCAAGAGTGGCAAACATTTAAAATAAACACTCCTGGGCAAACAAAAAACGCTATTTGCGATTAAACAAAAACTTAAATGGAAAATGACTCACAAAGTGTAAGTTAGCAACATACTTGCATATTTTAACATATTTTTATGCATTAAATTAAAAATATGTTTAAAAGGATGAGAGACACTCACATTCAAATGCTACAAATGTGTTTATATGAATCAATTTAATTAAAATGTGTTTTAAATGACAAAACTCTCTGCCACCAAATAGAACAATACTTCATTATCAAAATTTGTATTGCCGTATTTCTTTTAAATATAAAAACTAAAAAATAATTTTTTAAGACTTGCAAACAACTCTATCAGTACATTTTATTTTTTTTTTTGCATACAACATAAGTGCTAACGATATTACTACCAACATTTTATTTACAAAAATTTAGGTATTTTCTTTCTTCTTAGGATTGGCGGACTAAGACAAGTTTACAAATCCAGCTATAAAAACTTATTAACTTTTTGAATTTAAACTTACCTTAAACTTTCTAAAGTCCTATAGCGCAGCAGTGGAAAATCGAAATTAGTTTAAATGTCAAAATTTACAATTAATAAATATAAGATAAGGCTTGCCCTTAAACACCACTAACAAAAAAAACACACATACAACAATGTTGAGCAATCGAAATCTCTTTTGCTGTAATTCGAATAAAAAAACCATAATCAAATTAGCATTTGTAAAAATAGAGAAAAACAAAAGAATTTTTGTGCTTAAAACTAAATAAAATTTGTTTTTGCAAAGTTAGAAACAACAGAAATAAATGTATGCTAAATTTCCCATAAATACTAATTAGATATAAATGAATATAAGTTAGAAAGCAAAAAGATGCTTAATCTTTTACTTTGTCTAAGCATGAAGGTGGCAAATAAATTTGTCTCTTTTGCTTTATAAAAAGAAAAATTATAAATAATTTATACGTTAACAAACGAAATATATATATATATATATATGTGTACCAACACTAACCCTATATATTGTGCTTGCTAAAGGCTGACTTAGATATGCGACAAAGAGAATTGAAACAATATTTAAAATGTCTAAAAAATATCTAAATCAACATATAAGTTTAGACTTAAATATAATTTTTGTACATACGTTCCTACAAAACATTTAAATTTAAAATTTGCTTTAGGAAGCCTTTCCTAAGTACAAAAATGTTGAAGCTAAGGCCTAGAAAATGCATTTATAATTAAAAAAAATTCTGTTCCCAAATTGTTGTTTAGTAATTTATTTTCTTTGATGATCTTAATAAAAAAATATATATATCAAAAAATTTTTTTAATAAGTATTTTACTTTATATTCTATTTTAAACGAGTAGATAATGAACCATAAAAAAACGCTTATTTTATATGTATATTTATGGAATTTTATTAAACTATCTCTTGCTAATCTGTTTATTATATTTTATCTGCTATTCTTTTTCAAAGTGCCAAATAGAGTTGCCGCAAACATTATATTTTCATATAAAGTATGTTTTTGGTTTAAAACTAAACTTAACGATTTAAGAAACACGACATAATGAAACTAAAAACAAACCTTTGGCTTTGGCTCTATATTAAAACAAGAAAGGCAAGTTGGTGAAGACTCTGAAAAGAGAAGGGGAAAAAATGTCTCAATAAATGTAACACAACGTTTAATGAAGTGGAAATTAATCGTGTGAATAATGGCTTTCTGCAACATATTTAAAAACCACATTTTTGCAGTATCTTTGTTTGGCTCATTCTTTTAGGCTTCTTATATAAACTACAGGGTGGTATAAGTAGGAAAACAAATACGTTTATTTATGACTTATCTCTACTTGATACATAAATAACGAAGATAAATTTTTTTGTGTTTCGGAAAACTGTTTTCTAACCCTTATTTTGTTTTTTAGGAAAAATTATTTGCAAAAAAATGATTTTTAAATGTTAAAAGATGGAGAGCTGCTTTTATAGAGCTAAAATGGATGTGGCAAAAATTATAATTTTTAATAATTAAATGGTGTGACACTTGAAAGATTAGAAGCATTGTTTTAACAACGTGCCAATTGAACCAATAGCGTTCAAGCTTGGCCAACGTAAGCAGAGTCGAAAAAAGTTTCTCATCCCATTGAGGGATTTTGATAAAACGGGCAAGATCTAAAGAATAAATTTTATTTTGTATGATGTTCTATACAAAACTTTAATATTTTAGTCAATAAAGCGGCAAAATTGCTTAATATAATATGTTACTAAATACAGTGTTTGAAAGCACTATGCATTTGTTATCGTTCTAAGCAGCCAAACACAAAACTCAAGAACAATTATGTGCATAAAAGTAATAGTTTGAATAAGTTCTTTGGAGAAAATAGCGAATAAAAAGGGAAAAAGTCTATACAATTTGTTAAAATAAAGTATTTATTTTTCAGTAAAAGTAAAAAGTTTCTCTACCAATTTGTTAAGGTTCTTTTTTACAATTTTATCAGAAAATACAAAAAGCTTGTTTTAGTGAAAGTTTGTAATGTAAGTCAGTTAACACAAGTTATTTGTTTATATATTTGATATTTTATAAATTACCTTTATGAAGTAGCAAATTGGAAAAATTAAATCAATATTTATTTTTGATAAAAACTTTTTTTAATTAAATTTAAACTAAGTTTATGGGTTATTATACTTTCATGAAATGTGAGTATTAATGACAGTGAACTTTATTGACCTTATAAGAAAATAAAAAGTAATTGAATAAGGAAGGACATTTCTAGTTTACGTTCTTAAAAATTTAAACCATATTTTTCTGTCCCTAAGCGAATAATAGATTTGTAAAACATTTTTAAAATCAAATATATACACAAAGGCTACAGTAGTTTTCTAAACTTATAAATTACGATTAGCCAATTCTAACTGACAGCGCAAATCAATTCAATTATTGGAGCTAGTAGCAAAGATTTTATTAAAAACCCCCTCTGGAACCTTAAAACAAATCTGGACATTTTGTTTCAAAAGCTTTAAAAAGCATGATAGTTTTCATCACATAAACTACAAAAAAGTTTAACTGTAAACAAAAAAAAAATATCCTTAATACCTATGAGCAAAAACAATGGTACTTAATGATGTCTAAAAGCAATATGCACAACATAGATCAATAAATTATCATACTTAATGATATTAATAACTATGTTAAACGTTTTATAACACCTTTGGGTGCAACTAAGGATAACAGGGATGTAACAATGATTAAAATGTGAAACAAAATGATGTTAAACTAAAACAAAAAATGATTTGTTATTTAGCTACCACAATGAAAAAAAATATTTTTAACAATTTGCTGGAGTCAAAGTGTGCATAAACACGATTTTTAAAGCAAGGATATTTACTTAAATACATATAAAAGTAGTAATTAAAAGATAAGACTTTTTAATCAAACTATAAGAAAAAATTCTGAATTTGCTCCTTGAAAAATAATGCAAAATAAACAAATTTTTACCAATAGGTAATTACGGAAGAATAAATATTATAACGACGTTTCTGCTCATGAAGGTTGAAGCACTTATTCTTCTTTGCCACAGACTTTCTTTTATTAACTTAATGAAGCACAACCCCGTTAAGCCAAGCAAATTCATAAAGTAATATATATTCAAACTATTGCATGTGTTTTAATTTGTTTTCTTCTAACAAATATTTAATTTCTGATTACTAGCATTGGGATATCACATGTTAAAACTAATTCAAATGGAAAACTGTTTACAGTAGATAATTCCATTTCTTGGAAATTATTTCTTAAATGCATTGCTTATATTCATAATAACCAAAAATTTTTCTCTGATGTTGTTTATGTAAAAACAGATAAATACAATAGAGAAATAAATTTGCTTAAAAATTGTTTAAATATAAATTACAAATTTTACTCAATACAGTACGTTACCCATAAACAAACGTTAATACTTTTCTCCATCTTGCATTCGGATCTTTGCGTATGTGTCAGTAAGCGTAAATGCAGAATTAGATCTCAATCAAAATTAATGGTTTAATATTGTTGAATATATTAAACAATTTATGATTTTTTTGATTCTGGACTTTTATAAAACAATCAATGATTCATATTAGGGTTATGCCAGTTGAATTTTACAAAAAAATGCAAATTATTTAACTGACTTCTTTTATAAACAAATTTCAGAATGAAAAAATAAAATATTTTTAATTGAAAAATTTGCCATTTAAATAAGAATGATAACAAAAAATTTTATTGGTTAATAAAAAGTTTTGTGTTTGAATATCCTAAATATCTGTTACATGCACCTAAAATGGAATAAAAAGATGCGCTACACACTTAAGGTTAAATATTAAAAATGTGTGTTTGTATACATATGTTTCTTTAAAAACAATCATTTATCAAAAAAAAAAAAAAAAATATGAAAAAAGTAAAGAATTTCTATTGACTTTTGTTTGTTTTCCAACTAAAAAGAGTTTTAAAAAAAGTTAACTTCAATATACTGTTTTACAACAAAACTATAATGATAATGAATTATGTACAATTTTTGATATTATTTCGTAATAATTTAAATGAAATATTTAAAATAACAAAGTAATGCAAAATAATTAATAAATAAAAAAAGGCCCTGCTCGGAAATGCATAATTGCGCTGCATCATAACTTTTAGGGGATTTAAATACACTGATTTACCTCAAAAATCTTTTTTAAATACAACAAGTAAAGCATTGTGCATCATTTTTAAATTTTTTTTTTCGTTTTTCTAAAAGTTTGCGACCGAGATGCAGTGCAGTGATGCATTTCAAAATAGGCCCAGAATTAAAAGTCTATATTGAGGTAAAAAGTAAATCAACAAACTTAAACAATTTAAATTTGTCTTTGGTTTGTTTTTATTGACTATCTATCTAACCTTAGCTTTCAATTTTGCTACATGCTTTTATAGATGAACAAATTATGGTGTTTTGCATGCCCTCTAAGTGAAGATATTATTTAGATTTTTACGAGCATAAGCTTTGGTTGGATTTTATTTATTTTTATTTTGACTTAGTGTTGCAATAATAACAAAATAGAAAAAAGATTATTAAGAACAGAAATCAAAACAAGTAAGAGCGCTATATTTGGCTGTGCCGAATCTTATATACCCTTCACATTGGTCTTTAAATATACCCAGCCGAGTAATTTTGTACTGCAAATAATATAATAAAAATCCTTGTGCGAGTTTTAAAGCCCATAGAAAAAATAAAAAAATTTTAACGTTCGTATGAATAATAGAAATAGATGAAGAAGATTTGAGGTCGAGAGTTTTTAAAGTTTTCGACATTATTCATATGGGAGCTACCCCTTCTTCACCCCCCATCCGAAAATCTTTTTCTTCAGAGCGTAGCCCTTAATGTCCAATTACTTTTTGTAGAACATTTGATTTCGATGTATGTTATAGTTTCTGAGATATAGCATATCGAAAATTTAACAAAAGTTGTTAATATGTATGCTACCCTTTTTTCTGCCCACACTCAAAAATATTTGTCTTTGAAGCGTAGGCTTTCTTGCCCAATGACTTTTTGTAGAACATTTCATTTCGATATCTGTTATAGTTTCCGAGATATAGCTTATCGAATATTTTATAATAATTGTCGATTTGTATGGGAGCTACCCCTTTTTTTGCCCCCACCCAAAAAATTTTTTCCTTAAGGCGTAGCCCTTAGCGTGCAATTACTTTTTGTAGAACATTTTAGGTCGATAGCTGTTATAGTTTACGAGATATAGCGCATAAAATATTTCACCAAATTTGTGCAATACATACAACAATGTTGAGCAATCGAAATCTCTTTTGCTGTAATTCGAATAAAAAAACCATAATCAAATTAGCATTTGTAAAAATAGAGAAAAACAAAAGAATTTTTGTGCTTAAAACTAAATAAAATTTGTTTTTGCAAAGTTAGAAACAACAGAAATAAATGTATGCTAAATTTCCCATAAATACTAATTAGATATAAATGAATATAAGTTAGAAAGCAAAAAGATGCTTAATCTTTTACTTTGTCTAAGCATGAAGGTGGCAAATAAATTTGTCTCTTTTGCTTTATAAAAAGAAAAATTATAAATAATTTATACGTTAACAAACGAAATATATATATATATATATATGTGTACCAACACTAACCCTATATATTGTGCTTGCTAAAGGCTGACTTAGATATGCGACAAAGAGAATTGAAACAATATTTAAAATGTCTAAAAAATATCTAAATCAACATATAAGTTTAGACTTAAATATAATTTTTGTACATACGTTCCTACAAAACATTTAAATTTAAAATTTGCTTTAGGAAGCCTTTCCTAAGTACAAAAATGTTGAAGCTAAGGCCTAGAAAATGCATTTATAATTAAAAAAAATTCTGTTCCCAAATTGTTGTTTAGTAATTTATTTTCTTTGATGATCTTAATAAAAAAATATATATATCAAAAAATTTTTTTAATAAGTATTTTACTTTATATTCTATTTTAAACGAGTAGATAATGAACCATAAAAAAACGCTTATTTTATATGTATATTTATGGAATTTTATTAAACTATCTCTTGCTAATCTGTTTATTATATTTTATCTGCTATTCTTTTTCAAAGTGCCAAATAGAGTTGCCGCAAACATTATATTTTCATATAAAGTATGTTTTTGGTTTAAAACTAAACTTAACGATTTAAGAAACACGACATAATGAAACTAAAAACAAACCTTTGGCTTTGGCTCTATATTAAAACAAGAAAGGCAAGTTGGTGAAGACTCTGAAAAGAGAAGGGGAAAAAATGTCTCAATAAATGTAACACAACGTTTAATGAAGTGGAAATTAATCGTGTGAATAATGGCTTTCTGCAACATATTTAAAAACCACATTTTTGCAGTATCTTTGTTTGGCTCATTCTTTTAGGCTTCTTATATAAACTACAGGGTGGTATAAGTAGGAAAACAAATACGTTTATTTATGACTTATCTCTACTTGATACATAAATAACGAAGATAAATTTTTTTGTGTTTCGGAAAACTGTTTTCTAACCCTTATTTTGTTTTTTAGGAAAAATTATTTGCAAAAAAATGATTTTTAAATGTTAAAAGATGGAGAGCTGCTTTTATAGAGCTAAAATGGATGTGGCAAAAATTATAATTTTTAATAATTAAATGGTGTGACACTTGAAAGATTAGAAGCATTGTTTTAACAACGTGCCAATTGAACCAATAGCGTTCAAGCTTGGCCAACGTAAGCAGAGTCGAAAAAAGTTTCTCATCCCATTGAGGGATTTTGATAAAACGGGCAAGATCTAAAGAATAAATTTTATTTTGTATGATGTTCTATACAAAACTTTAATATTTTAGTCAATAAAGCGGCAAAATTGCTTAATATAATATGTTACTAAATACAGTGTTTGAAAGCACTATGCATTTGTTATCGTTCTAAGCAGCCAAACACAAAACTCAAGAACAATTATGTGCATAAAAGTAATAGTTTGAATAAGTTCTTTGGAGAAAATAGCGAATAAAAAGGGAAAAAGTCTATACAATTTGTTAAAATAAAGTATTTATTTTTCAGTAAAAGTAAAAAGTTTCTCTACCAATTTGTTAAGGTTCTTTTTTACAATTTTATCAGAAAATACAAAAAGCTTGTTTTAGTGAAAGTTTGTAATGTAAGTCAGTTAACACAAGTTATTTGTTTATATATTTGATATTTTATAAATTACCTTTATGAAGTAGCAAATTGGAAAAATTAAATCAATATTTATTTTTGATAAAAACTTTTTTTAATTAAATTTAAACTAAGTTTATGGGTTATTATACTTTCATGAAATGTGAGTATTAATGACAGTGAACTTTATTGACCTTATAAGAAAATAAAAAGTAATTGAATAAGGAAGGACATTTCTAGTTTACGTTCTTAAAAATTTAAACCATATTTTTCTGTCCCTAAGCGAATAATAGATTTGTAAAACATTTTTAAAATCAAATATATACACAAAGGCTACAGTAGTTTTCTAAACTTATAAATTACGATTAGCCAATTCTAACTGACAGCGCAAATCAATTCAATTATTGGAGCTAGTAGCAAAGATTTTATTAAAAACCCCCTCTGGAACCTTAAAACAAATCTGGACATTTTGTTTCAAAAGCTTTAAAAAGCATGATAGTTTTCATCACATAAACTACAAAAAAGTTTAACTGTAAACAAAAAAAAAATATCCTTAATACCTATGAGCAAAAACAATGGTACTTAATGATGTCTAAAAGCAATATGCACAACATAGATCAATAAATTATCATACTTAATGATATTAATAACTATGTTAAACGTTTTATAACACCTTTGGGTGCAACTAAGGATAACAGGGATGTAACAATGATTAAAATGTGAAACAAAATGATGTTAAACTAAAACAAAAAATGATTTGTTATTTAGCTACCACAATGAAAAAAAATATTTTTAACAATTTGCTGGAGTCAAAGTGTGCATAAACACGATTTTTAAAGCAAGGATATTTACTTAAATACATATAAAAGTAGTAATTAAAAGATAAGACTTTTTAATCAAACTATAAGAAAAAATTCTGAATTTGCTCCTTGAAAAATAATGCAAAATAAACAAATTTTTACCAATAGGTAATTACGGAAGAATAAATATTATAACGACGTTTCTGCTCATGAAGGTTGAAGCACTTATTCTTCTTTGCCACAGACTTTCTTTTATTAACTTAATGAAGCACAACCCCGTTAAGCCAAGCAAATTCATAAAGTAATATATATTCAAACTATTGCATGTGTTTTAATTTGTTTTCTTCTAACAAATATTTAATTTCTGATTACTAGCATTGGGATATCACATGTTAAAACTAATTCAAATGGAAAACTGTTTACAGTAGATAATTCCATTTCTTGGAAATTATTTCTTAAATGCATTGCTTATATTCATAATAACCAAAAATTTTTCTCTGATGTTGTTTATGTAAAAACAGATAAATACAATAGAGAAATAAATTTGCTTAAAAATTGTTTAAATATAAATTACAAATTTTACTCAATACAGTACGTTACCCATAAACAAACGTTAATACTTTTCTCCATCTTGCATTCGGATCTTTGCGTATGTGTCAGTAAGCGTAAATGCAGAATTAGATCTCAATCAAAATTAATGGTTTAATATTGTTGAATATATTAAACAATTTATGATTTTTTTGATTCTGGACTTTTATAAAACAATCAATGATTCATATTAGGGTTATGCCAGTTGAATTTTACAAAAAAATGCAAATTATTTAACTGACTTCTTTTATAAACAAATTTCAGAATGAAAAAATAAAATATTTTTAATTGAAAAATTTGCCATTTAAATAAGAATGATAACAAAAAATTTTATTGGTTAATAAAAAGTTTTGTGTTTGAATATCCTAAATATCTGTTACATGCACCTAAAATGGAATAAAAAGATGCGCTACACACTTAAGGTTAAATATTAAAAATGTGTGTTTGTATACATATGTTTCTTTAAAAACAATCATTTATCAAAAAAAAAAAAAAAATATGAAAAAAGTAAAGAATTTCTATTGACTTTTGTTTGTTTTCCAACTAAAAAGAGTTTTAAAAAAAGTTAACTTCAATATACTGTTTTACAACAAAACTATAATGATAATGAATTATGTACAATTTTTGATATTATTTCGTAATAATTTAAATGAAATATTTAAAATAACAAAGTAATGCAAAATAATTAATAAATAAAAAAAGGCCCTGTTCGGAAATGCATAATTGCGCTGCATCATAACTTTTAGGGGATTTAAATACACTGATTTACCTCAAAAATCTTTTTTAAATACAACAAGTAAAGCATTGTGCATCATTTTTAAATTTTTTTTTTCGTTTTTCTAAAAGTTTGCGACCGAGATGCAGTGCAGTGATGCATTTCAAAATAGGCCCAGAATTAAAAGTCTATATTGAGGTAAAAAGTAAATCAACAAACTTAAACAATTTAAATTTGTCTTTGGTTTGTTTTTATTGACTATCTATCTAACCTTAGCTTTCAATTTTGCTACATGCTTTTATAGATGAACAAATTATGGTGTTTTGCATGCCCTCTAAGTGAAGATATTATTTAGATTTTTACGAGCATAAGCTTTGGTTGGATTTTATTTATTTTTATTTTGACTTAGTGTTGCAATAATAACAAAATAGAAAAAAGATTATTAAGAACAGAAATCAAAACAAGTAAGAGCGCTATATTTGGCTGTGCCGAATCTTATATACCCTTCACATTGGTCTTTAAATATACCCAGCCGAGTAATTTTGTACTGCAAATAATATAATAAAAATCCTTGTGCGAGTTTTAAAGCCCATAGAAAAAATAAAAAAATTTTAACGTTCGTATGAATAATAGAAATAGATGAAGAAGATTTGAGGTCGAGAGTTTTTAAAGTTTTCGACATTATTCATATGGGAGCTACCCCTTCTTCACCCCCCATCCGAAAATCTTTTTCTTCAGAGCGTAGCCCTTAATGTCCAATTACTTTTTGTAGAACATTTGATTTCGATGTATGTTATAGTTTCTGAGATATAGCATATCGAAAATTTAACAAAAGTTGTTAATATGTATGCTACCCTTTTTTCTGCCCACACTCAAAAATATTTGTCTTTGAAGCGTAGGCTTTCTTGCCCAATGACTTTTTGTAGAACATTTCATTTCGATATCTGTTATAGTTTCCGAGATATAGCTTATCGAATATTTTATAATAATTGTCGATTTGTATGGGAGCTACCCCTTTTTTTGCCCCCACCCAAAAAATTTTTTCCTTAAGGCGTAGCCCTTAGCGTGCAATTACTTTTTGTAGAACATTTTAGGTCGATAGCTGTTATAGTTTACGAGATATAGCGCATAAAATATTTCACCAAATTTGTGCAATTGTGGGAAAAATACCCCTTCCCCTGGTCCTATCTGAAAAATTTTTTTCCATTATTTAGGTCTTTTCTTTAGGAGTATCCGTGCCAAGTTTTGTGGCAAGAGTGACTATACTTACTGAGATATATAGGGATATATCCACGGATTTTGTCCTAAAAAAAATGGGTTACTCTGGGTTTTCGCTTATATCTCAGTCAATAGTGAACCGATTTTATTGATTTTAAATAGCGATTGTCTCCAGGATATTTCTAATAGTTTGACACCATTAACTGGTCTGTATCTTTTTATTTGACTCCGGAAACTTGATTTCAACAGACGGACAGACGGACAGACGGACAGACGGACATCGCTAAATCGACTTCCCTATCTATAAGGATCCAGAATGTATATACTTTATGGGGTCGCAAATGAATAATAAAGAAATTACAAACGGAATGACAAAGTGATATATACCCTATCACTATGTGAAGGGTATAAAAATAATATAAATCAAAAAAGAAAACTTTAAGCGCAAAATATCTAGATTTTAATCTAGGCAAGTTTTTCAAAGAAACACAATAAAAATAAAATTGAAATATCTTCAGTTTACTTGTTGATTTGAGGGCAATTACAACTTAATTATTCCTTAAATTTATTTAAGTGAATAGTGTGAAATATTTAAAAAATAACTAAATAAAAAATTAGTTTTTTACTTCCAGCGTTTAGATGTACCATACATCCACTTCTTTACGTTTTTCTGGTAGCAAAAGATAACTTGTCAAATATAAAAGCAAGTCAAATCTGACTTTACTAAGCGCAGAACTCAATGTATTTTTTTTTGGTATTTTTAAATACATAAATTTTTAGGTTTAAATAAAAATTTGATTAAAAAATTGTGCTGAAACATTTTCACAAACAACTGTACATGTAAGTTTTTTTAAATCAAAAATGAATAAATTCTGTCAAAAAAGGTAATAAAAAAAGTTCTTTTAAACAGCAAAATAAAAAGTTATAAGTTAAAGTTTCAAATAGCTATAACAACTATGTTCGATATATAAGGTTTAAATTCTATACGTTTTTAGCTTAGGATGGGGCAAAAAATTTAATTAAATTAACTAAAACAAATTTCCCACACTTTTTAAACATCTCTTTTATATTAAGCTTATATGTTCATTGTTAATATGACTTAAATTCATATTTTTTTTTTTATTTTTTTTTTGTCTTTTCTTACTTATTTAAGCAAAAAAATATTTTCCTCTTTTAAGTGTTTTCCCCATTTAATTGTTAATTGTCGTGCATTACACTTAAAACAGTTTTAAATTTTTTTTATTTTGCTCTTTTCACTTAAAATATTTTTCCTTTTAGAGGCCATTAACTTTGCTACCACTGTAGTAGTTGTTGTTATTCTGCCATTGCATATTATTATGCTAAAAGCTTTTATTATTTAATTAGTTGAAGTAAAATTAATGGCATTAGTGCTACAATTAATTAAATTTCTTTCCTTGTAACTTTTTATTAAATATTTTTCTAAGAACTGTTTGTTTCATTAACGTCTGTATTGAAGCGCTGCAATTTTTATAGACAATACTGACTTATTTAATTATGGTAAGTAAAATAGAAGGTTAAGTAGTTTACATCAAAGTTTGATGTAGTAATTAAAATATTAATTCAATTAAAGCAATTTTTATTAAATAAAAGTCCTATTTTCAGAGAGTTTTGTTCTTTTTATTTGATTGATATTTTTTTGCCACATTTTACTTAGCATACTAAGGTTTGTATTGAATTTTTCTTTAGAAGCTATACGTTCCGTTTTGCCCATCATATAATAATGGCTAAGGACGAAAGAAAATGTTTATGAAAAATATGTATTACAAATCAAAAACAAAACGTTTTCTAGTTAATTTATACATTCATTTAAGAACTATGTGAACTATGTAATACATAACTAAATTTATTAAAAAAAAAACTTTATATTCCAATAAAGCCGTTGTTTCTTTATTGAATTTTATTCTGTTATAAACTAAAGTTGTTTACAAAATTAAGTGTTTTTTCGAAACGAAAATGTTGTCTCAAAACAGTAAATTATTATACGTCTCAACAAAGGACAAAAAAGAAAAAGACTTTATTACAAAAAAGACTGACATTATACAGCTCTTAAATCTTTGCAAATAATGAAAATAATAGCTTTTACACTCCCAAGGGTTTTTTGGGTAAGTAATGGGCTAGCAAAGGAAAAAAATCTGATAACATTGCCTCTACTGAGGACTTTGCTGTATAAAAAAACGAAAAACGTATCCCACGCTAAACTTAAAACCGCCTCAAGTGGACATCAGTGGTTTTATAAGAGATTTTTTTCGTTTTTAAAATATGATTGTTTTTTTAAAGCCAACGGTCTAATTTCTATTTTATTTAAAGTTCACTTTTTTAATCGCAAGCAAGTTTATCCTTACCGTAATTACTGGATGTGTGACTCTTCTTCTTTTTAGATAACAGTTTTTTTCAGGGACCGAAAATAACAGTTATTTTTAAAATTTGAAATCAAAAAGTCAGGTGGATATAATTTGTCTATCAGATATTTGAATACAGCATATTGATGCTGTTATGCTAAGGAATAATAAACTTAAAAGACTTTAATTTTTTTGACTTTTTTCAAAAAAGTCAATATATAATAGTTATTTTTTGACTTTTATTCTTTCGGTCAGAATTAAAAGTTAAAATTTGACTTTTATTTTTTAAGTCAAAAATAAAAGTTAAAATTTGACTTTTATTTTTTAAGTCAAAAATTAAAGTTAAAATTTGACTTTTTTTTTTTTAAGTCAGAAATTAAAGTTAAAATTTGACTTTTATTTTTTAAGTCAGAAATAAAAGTTAAAATTTTACTTTTGTTCCTATTAAAAGCAGATGTTAAAAAAGTTAAATAAAATATTTATTAAAAATTAACACAGTTTTTATTTTTAGAATTATAAGTACATGTTGTATTTGTGTTAAAACAAAAAGAAAAAAAAATATAATAGAGATTTTAACTTTTATTTTTGACTTAAAAAATAAAAGTCAAATTTTAACTTTAATTTCTGACTTAAAAAATAAAAGTCAAAAAATAACTATTATATTTTGACTTTTTTGAAAAAAGTCATAACTGTTACGGTCCCTGGTTTTTTTAAATTTTAAGTTGTTATTGTTTATGATTTAGTGTGTGTAGTAAAAGTTTTAAATAAAACTACAACAATGAAAGCAATAAAGCAAAAATTGCAAAAATATAATTTCGCATAAAAATAATGTCAATTAGCAAAAATACAAAACAGCAACATGAATCAAGACGAAATCTTTTAGTTTTTTGATCTCGTATCATTTAAATATAAATTTTTGTCTAATCCAAAGAAACAACAAAAATTCAATGCATTGAAATTTTAAGATCAACTAATAAAATTAAAATAATCAATATATCACAAAGGTTTCTCCAGCAGAAAACTGTTTTTTCATTTTTAATAATAAATTTGTTGAATATAATAGACTTTTTTTCATTTGAAATTCTTGATTCTTAAATTTGCGGTTGTGTGAGCCAACTTCATAAACGAATTTTTCGCACTTTAAAATCTTAACAAAGATTTAGGATAAATAAAGCTTAGCTGTCATCATTGTGCACCTAATCAAATATGATTTTGTTCGCAACATGTTCTTTTATACATTTATCACTTGTAAGGTAGTAAGCCGTTTGGTAGGACATGTACTTACCTTCACATGTATTTTAAAATTTCAAGAGATTAAAATGTAGCGATTTTTTGACAGGACTCTTAAAAGTCATAAATTATTCAAGATAATAAAACTAAATTAATATTTTATATTACATTTTACATTTTTATATTACATTTTATTGAAATCAATTTGGGAAGGTCTTATTACCATCAGTAGTGTAGGATTTAAAAATAAAATATAATAAAATTTGAAAGTATTTAATAAAAATGACTTAAAAATTACCTAAAAAATATTTTATTATTAAATAAGACACTTCACTTCAAATCGATTTGAAAGATTGATTTAAGACTTCTCAAGGTAAAAATTATGTATAAGCTTGCTTTAGTTAGCACCTCCCACAAGTTTTGTTAAAGGAAAGGAAAAGACTATGGAAAATCCCGTTTAAAATTAATATTATATTTTAATATAAATATTTGTGATTTTAATTAAAGGCCTTATCAAAAATACTTTTTTAATTAAATAATGTTCTAGAGATCATACTTTTCAAAACCCATAAATTTTAGTTGTTACCCAAGGGGTTTTTAAAAAAAATTAAATTTCTCTGCCGAAAAAATTAACATTCTAAAGGATGCTAATTTTTATTTATTGTTGAACTAACTGTTTTTAATACAAATTTTCGCTTTTTAGTTTGGCTTAAGTTCATAAAATTTCTTTTTATTAGAAAAATTATTAATTTTTATTAATGTTGAAAGAAACTTTTTTAAATGAAAAAAACTGATTTTTCTACCGCTACTAGCCCAGTAGAATGCATTTTCGAAAGCAGCTACGCAATTTCATCATCAGTGCTCTTTGAACGGTAGTAGTGTATTTGGTTGCAAACATCACCTATTTAACTTACACATAACAGAGAAAGGAATACGGCATGACTGTTTCCCTTTATTTTTACTTTGTAAGTTAGGACGAAGTTTACTTTTCATATACACTATGCTTTTTTCCATTAAAAATCTCTTTGGCAGCACTTGACTAACGAACAAGCTAAATCCATCTCTCAGATGGAACGATTGATTTTTTTTGAGAGCTTTAATAAAAATAGTTTTTAATTAAATAATTTGCTAGCAAAAATATTTTTTTTAATTTTAGTTGTTAACCAAGGTTTTTTTAAATAAAAATTTCTGTTAAGAAAAAAAATGAATATACTCGTACAATAGACTTAAATAAAATATAGAGAAGCTAAAAAATAGTTTAAAAAAGTTATTTTCCCTAAAAATCTTTGCCATTTACTCTTTTTCTTATTTTTGACCTTTTTTAAGTTTTCATTTAAAAAATTCAGAGAAAACTCCTGGAGTGTAATTTTAGCCCCTTTAATTTTTTTTCTCCATCCCAACAGGACTTACTTCGCGTTTATGTTTTGCTGTAAATTATGCAAATCATTTCCAATAAAAAAAAAGAAAACTCGCAAGAGTCAATTTAGCCTACAGTTATAAAAATATACAAAAGTAAGCAAAATATTACTGTTTAAAGAAAAGTTAAAATTTTAATGAAAAGTTTGAAATTTAAAAAAAAGGTATAAAAGAAAAAAAAAACAAAAGTTTAAAACAAAAATGAATACTTATTTTAGAAGTTTTATGATGTGAAAACAAATAATTAAAACTTTTGGAAAAACATTTTTCGGTATTAAAAGTTTTACAAAATGATACTTACAAATGAGGATACTTTCAACTAAACACAAGTTAATAGTTAATAAAAACAAAAGCTGGCGATTGAAATCAGTATTGCCACATTGTCGTACTTAGACCATTCGTTTTAAAATGTAATAATGTTCCATAAATCAGCTGACTATTGTAGAAAAGTTTCGTAGGTTCAAATACCTTAAAAATTAGGGAATCCAATAAAATAATTGCTCTTCTTTTTTGTATTTAGTGCAAATTATTTTCGTTAGTTAGACAGAGTTATAAGTCCTTTTGAAGCAACAAATTTTCAATTTAGAATCGATTAGTAAATTTTGCTTTTTATAGTTTATTTTTTTCTTATTATTAGTCACCAAAATTTTTTAAGTTGTATAGTTATTTCAATAAATAAATAAACTAAAGTTACTTTTATAAGAGGCAGCTCTTATAAAATTTTATAAATTGCAAATAATATTCCTTAATGCTATTGCAGCCATTTATGGACTTTCTTCTATGGAATTAAAGCGTGTCAGCAATTAATATGTTACTATAAATGGTTACACTTGTTTGCAAATAATTCAAGTGTTTGCAAGTTAAGGCATTCAAGTACTAGAAACCAATACAATAACAAAACGTTTAGTGGTTGTTAGTCCAAATTTCAAAAATTACCATAAATGTGAGTATATACTTGTTGCACTTAACAAAAATTTAATTGAAACCAATAAATTCTAAACAAATAAATACAACTTAGCAATGATTTCATTCGTTACAATTAAACTATAAAAAATGCTTGCATTGGTACTGAGAAAATTTAAATTCACTTTATGCAAGAGAAAAACTTTTAATCCCAAATATACATTTATACAAATCCTTTGTGGGTAAGTATTTCAGCCGTTCAACATATACATTTGTACAAGGTGGGCCAAAAGAAGTCGTTCGATGTTGTTTGGCTCTTTTTTTTTCTAAATGAAAAGCTTCAAATCCTTTTTTTTGATTATGTTTACTTGAGCCTTTGTTATTTTACTTTTTAAGTCGAGAAGATGATATCAGAGAAATGGGCGCCGTCACAATTGATTGCTACACGGGCTCGGTTAATGCCATCTTTCATCACTTTGGTGAGAACTTCAAACAACAGATTCCCGCATCCGAAAGATGCGGCGACAGGGGCATCTCGCCTTCAAAACATTTGTTGTGACTCCACACACTGTGTGCCGTTTATCCGTCCTGTTCTAAAGTCCAAATTTTTTCAACTACGGCAGCAAAAACTCGGCTACCATGGCCCTATAGCGCGCACTGTCCACTGTTATCGCTGGACCAATGGCGTCCTCGTGAAAAATGGCCCGATGACTTCTCCATCGTAAAAAGTGAGTGTAATGGCTCGTCGTGTATAACTCGTTCATTGCCAGAAGCGATAGGTTTGCTTGTTCACGTACCGGCTTAGATTTAAATTATCCTCATCGCGTATTAGGATTTTGTTCAAAAAATCGTCCACTTCAGCCTCGAGGTTGGGGATGGCTTGAGCGTAGATATACGCGTTTAGTGGTCGACAGGCAGCAGCTGATGCGCGGACTGGACTTTATACGGGAACAGAACATGCGCAGGTCTTTGACCAAGTTTGCCCTAGGGACGACCGGCTAATAGCTAATTGCGACGCATGGAATCTGGTCGTTGTTTCTGGCGACAACACGGCATCTTCGCCAACAGCTCCGAGGCCGGCCACTCTTGGCAGCGTCTCGTGTGCTCCCATACTCTTCAAGGTTAGGGGATAAACGGCATAGTGTTTGCGCAGTCGGTGCCGGACCACCGGGGAAACGGTGACGGAATTAGCGTTGCGCCAACACCACAGACGAATTGTTACCCAAAAAAATAAACACGATTGTTTCGCGTTCTTGCGGAGTGTATCACTCCACGGCTTGTTCACTTTTATTTCACATCTGTCTAGATCAGAAATGTCAAAACATTTGCAAAAATAAGAGCATCTTTTAAAAGGTTGATTTCTTTTGGCCCACGTTGTACCTGTTCAATAAAATATACAAACGTCAGTTGCATCAACTTGTGGACAGTTTGATTGTTGCATTTTAATGTACATCATTATTGAATTTATTTATAGTACTTTGGTTTTGTTACACATCTCATCATCATCAAAATTATAATCATTCATTGAAGTTATTGCAATGTGCTTCAAAACAGTAATTATTTATTAAAATGAGAGCTCTTCAAATCAAACTCTTTTGCTACTTTTGTTTGTAATTGTAAATGAAAAAAAAAAGTAAAAGAAATATCGGAAACCGGGAAAATAAGTTACAAACTAGATTTAATTTTTCAATGTTTTTTTTTTTACTCTACCACATTCTATGCATTCAGTTGTTCATTTGGTAATACGTCCTTTACATGATTGTTCTCACAACTAAGATTAAATAGAATAAAAAAAATTAAAGATTAAATATAAAGCAAATGAGAAGGAAAACTACAACTACATGAGATATTGAAATTTGAATTGCTGCTTTAACGTGTTGTACCATAAAATGCAACTTTGTATTAATTTTTTTACAATGAAAAAATAATACAAATTTACTAAAGAGCATGTGTGAAGATGGTACCCCAGCAAACAAATAAGTTTGTGTTTTAATTTTTTTCTCAAAAAGAAAGATTTGATTGTTTTGTCTTTTAAGGTATGTTTTTTTTAAATTTTAATCAGTTTAAAAAAAACTGAGTTGATAAAAGATTTTTGTTCACTGGGCATCAACATTACTTAAACACATTTAAACACTTTATATTCTATCCTTTTGTTGTCTTCAAATAAATAAAAGCCAGATTTATTTGAATTTTTTTAATTTTAATCACTAAGCACATGATTCAAAGCTTTTGAATATTAAAATATTTTAAACTATTGAACATTAACAATTTTAATGTAATTTTTATTTGTTTAAGTGAAAAAATTTTTTAAAAACTGCCCTGATGTCAATATTTATCCGAAACCTAATTGACGAAAGTGCCATGTTAATGAAAAATAAAATGTCATACGTTAACAGCTTAAGATGGTCCTTGAACATGCAGACAATCAAGTTGATTATATTGATTTGCCTGCTTGTATATATGTTTGTTTATGTATCTATTCAACATTGTGTGTTGACCACAAATCATGACAGTCATTTTTTTTATCAACAACACATCATGACAGTATTTAAGTTATATCAACAACAGTGCATGACACCACTCTTTATTCTTAACAACACTACATTGCATCAAAGAAACTGTGGCAGCTATACTACATTACAGCACTTAAATAGTTTAACCGCACAACAACACAAGAACTAGAAAATTATGCGGTTCTTGAATTGGCTTAAATAGGACTTGATGCAGATCTCTATTTTCTCCTGTAATGCGCTTAATGATGCCCTTAACTTAAGCAGTAATATTGATAAAATAAAAAAATATTCTTGAATATGTTAACCTGGTCAAATGCAATAACGAATCTGGTATTTAAAAAAGTTATAAAACACACACCTCATATTCAGACTCAGAGGAGTAAAAGAATGGACGAAAATGCTTCAATCGCTTTAGGAAGTGGTTCTGAGTCGATTTTAGTATTGATCGACTAAAGGCTGGTGTAAGACTATTATTCTTGGATTTATAAAATAACTAAACAAAATCATTATACCCCTACCCTGTATGCGATGTAGATATAACTGTGAGAAATGTTTTTTTTTGTAGTTTTAAGGAGTTTTAAACTATATATATAATATGTTTTTAATTATCCTTTAGTTAAGATTTTCTTTCCTGTTCTTAGTTTTTTTAGAAAAGCTCAAAAGACTTAAAAGTAAAAATGCTTAACCCAGATAAGCTTATAACTAATTAGATGCTAAAACTATTTATTTAGCAACTTACCCACTTTTTTATTGAAATTTGTACTTGCAACAAATGGAAAATAAATTCTACACTTTTGGTTCTTTGTGCTTATTTACTAATTATTTAACAATTAAAAGTCATAAATAACATAAATACTGAAAACAGAAATTCCGCACGAATACTATGAATTACAATACAGTTTTGGCTGGAACCACAAAATGGGACAAAAAAGTAAGAAAGGAACGAGGAAAAAGTGTAACTAAATTTTAACACAAACATAATGGCAGAACTTTGTACAAAATATTTTTTAACTTCCTTAAGCTTGTCACAATTATTCTACTCTTTAGTTCTTTTTTCTACATATTTTTGAAAAAGTTTCTGGTTTTTGTTTTGGGAGTTATGGTCAACAACAGTAGGTGGTGCATAATAAACACAACTGTTGTTTAACATACTAGGTAGTTGAATTGTTGGTTGCTTGAGTGTTTGGTTGGGCAAACAACAAAAATAGTTTAATGAAAGAACTGTAACTCTTATTGTAATGCTACCAGAACTTGTAACAATAAACAACTAAGAAGTGCAGCAGTTTCCTGAGTATTTCTTATTAAAAGAAAAATGTTTTTTTCGCTTTCGATAAATTATGCAAGACAAAGAAACAACGACAAGTTTGTGATTACAGCCAACAAGTTCTTAATAAGTACTCGGTTTTGGGGTTTTCTAACTCCCTTTTTTAATATGTTATTAAAAGTCTATTCAATTAATTAACATTTTAATTTGTCAAAAAGCAAGGCTTATTTCAAATTACTTTGAAATAATTTTGTTAAATTTTCCAAAAGCTGGTTCACAAATCTACCTACTGTCATACTGCTTAAAGTTTTTTTACCATTTTTAAGAACATGTGGAAATACTCTATTGCAAACAAAAACAAAGCAAACTCATTTTATTTTTTTTTATTATATTAAGTTCAATTATATTTGTAGATTCAATTTCATAGCAATTTTTCTTTTGAAGTCATTGATATTTACCTTGGACTTTCTATACATAGTTTTGCAAATACACACACACATGTAGCTTACTTGGATGACTCGTTAGTTTTTCGTTTTAATCTTACATTATATTTCTGTTTTAGTGCACAATATATATAAAACACTTTAGACAACTACAAAACGGACAATCACTTTAATGCCAGCATGATGTCCATATCCGCATTTTACTTTACGAATTCTCATTGCAATCGAAGATGCCATATTTGTTTTTTGTCTTTGCAAATGCGATGAGATTTAGAAATGAGATTTTTATTTGTTCAAAAGTAAAAAAAATCAAGAAATGTTAGACTCGTTACAAAAAAAAATTAAAAATAAATTCTATTTTAAATCCCAATCAAACAAAGTAAGTTTAGAAAAATGATAGCATCCAAAAGAATTGAGAAGTCATTGATGTTTATAAAGCTAATGAAATTACTAAGGACTTTTTCATTCAATTTTCTTTATTATTGTAGATTTATTGTTTTTTTTTTATAAAATCCTGTTCTATTTTAAATTTGTTTTCTTATTTTTAATAAAAAATTTTTCTGAAATAAATTTATTTTTAACAACAGGAAATCGAAACCATTTCAAAATAAAATAAAAAAATATTTTACTCTTAGTGTACCTTTAAATGTTAAAAAACTATTTCTTTTACCCTTATTGCTATTGGTTTTAATACAAAAATATTTTCCATAAATTTAAAATTTAATTAAGCGAATCATTTAATAAAATTTTTGCTACTCACGTGCATTCTTTGTTGTTTTTGTTTAGTAGAAATGTAATATTAACACTCAATTTTTTATATAATGTTGGTATTTGCAAAAGGTTGATGCAGTTGTCTGAGGCTGCAAAAAACTAGTTAACCCTTCTGCATTCCTTTAAA